>JANAVB010011471.1:0-2500 GCA_029216955.1 Iris pallida
CGGGTAGCCAGATGTAGGACTTAGCCCGTACATGGTATCAAACGAACCCAAGAGTGGTCACAGAGGGACAGACTTGGGGAGCCTTCAAGAAGCTCTTCAACGAGAAGTTCTTTCTGGACACAACACTTGGCGTATTAGAGACGTAGTTCGAGAGTCTGGTTCAGGAAAGCCAGACCGTGGAGAAGTATGCCGGAGAGTTCTGCCGCTTGGACAGGTTCGTCGAGGGCCTCAGCGAGACGACGAAGGCCAAGTGGTTCGGAAAGGGATTGGTCATGGAAGTCATCCTTGACCAAGAGTGACAGGAGCGCCACTTTTAAGAAGATACTGATAGGGGCCATGACAGCAGAGGATGACCTTGAGCTAAAGCTTAAGAGAGGTTAGGATGCACATGGAGCTAGCAGCAGTGGAGGTCAGGCCAAGAGGCCTCATTTTCAGCACCAGCACCACCACCAGCAGAGGCAGTTCCAGCCGCAACAGTTTCAGGGACATGGCCGTGCACCTTTTCAGCAGGTAAAGCAGTAGCCAAGTCTTCAGCAGCAGGCACCCGGGCAGCAGTCCATCATTTGTACTTTCTGCAAGAAGCCAGGACATGGATGGAATAACTGCAGAAAGAGTCTAGGAAAGTGCCTACTCTGCGGTTCAGCAGAGCACTAGCTACGGGAGTGTCCCCAGTCTTTGGGACGTTCAGTTCATGGAGTAAGAGCCAAGGCTCCAGTAGGGCAGCAGAAGGGACTATTGCATACCCAGCAACAGAGGTTCATTCAGCACCAGTAACAGGCCAGAGGAGGCCAGCAGGGGTGAGCTTTCGCCATGGCGGCTGAGGATGCAGAGGCTAGTAGAGATTTAATTACAGGTTCTATTCTTCTCGACTCCATTCTAGCTTTTGTATTATTTGATTCTGGTGCTTCCCGTAGCTTTGTGTCTGTATCTTTTGCTATTAGACACCATCTAGCTTCTGAATCGTTGCCTAGGACTTGCAAGATGACGAATGGGGTGGCATTATCCTCGTCAGTGTTATTTGTAAGGATCAGAGAGTAGTTTTGGGAGGCCGAGAGTTGGATGTGAGTTTGCTCGTAATGCCATTACCGAACTACGATATCGTACTCGATATGGATTGGTTGAGCAGGCACCATGCCAGTATAGATTATCGCGGTGGCAGAGTTCTTTTTTATCTGCAAGGAGAGCCAGAGTTCGAGTTCGCCAGATGGCAGGCGGAGCAGAGCAGCGGAGTCTTCTGCGGAGTTTTAGTGGAGGATCAGACGGTGCCACATCCATTGATAGCAGAGTTCATGGATGTCTTTCTGGAGGACTTGCCTGGTCTACCACCAGACAGAGACGTTGAGTTCTCTATATACTTAGTGCCCAGCGCAGACCCGATATCTCAGCACGTCTATAGGGTGAACAATAACGAGTTGGTGGAGTTAAAAAAATAGGTTGATGAGTTACAGGACAAGTCCTTCATCCGATCGAGTTCTTCACCATAGGGTTCACCGGTGCTTTTGTGCCGAAGAATGACGGGTCTGTAAAGATGTGTATCAACTACAGGACATTCAACAACCTTACAATCATAAATAAGTACCTGCTGCCGAGGATCGATGGTCTCTTCGATCAGTTGAGTAGAGCGAGGGTATTTTCTAAAATTGATCTGAGGTCAGGCTACCACCAAGTGAAGGTGAAGAGGGAGGATATCTCGAAGACATCATTTAGGATGTGGTATGGCCAGTTTGAGTTTATGGTGATGTCGTTTTGGTTGACTAATGCCCCGGCAGTGTTCATGAACCTGATGAACAAGGTATTCCACCAATACTTAGACAAGTTCGTGGTGGTGTTCATCGAAGATCTCTTAGTGTACTCGAAGACTGCAGAGGAGCATGAGGAGCACTTGAGAGTGGTTCTGGAGACTCTCAGGAAGGAGGAGCTTTATGGCAAGCTCTCGAAGTATGAGTTCTTCCTGGATATTCAGATTGATTTCCTGGGTCATATGGTGACTGGGGATGGGATCTTAGTTGACCCGAGGAAGATCACGGCAGTTGAGGCGTGGACAGCACAGAGTTCAGTTGCGGAGATCATGAGCTTCTTGGGATTGGCAGGCTATTATAGGAGGTTCGTTCAGGATTTCTTCTGGGTTGCAGATCCATTGACTAGGCTGACCCGGAAGGACGTAGAGTTTATCTAGTCAGAGGAGTGTCAGGTCACTTTTGATGAGTTGAAGAAGCGGTTGACGACAGCTCTAATTCTGACGTTACCATCAGGATCAGGCGGGTTCACTATCTATAGTGACACCTCTGGGAAGGGTTTGGTTGTGTCTTACAGCAACATGGAAAGGTAATTGCCTATGCTTCCAAGCAGTTACGTCCATATGAGAAGAACTATCCTACCCACGACTTGGAGTTGGCGGCAGTTATCTTTACTCTGAAGTTATGGAAATGCTATCTATACGGAGAGCGAGTGGAGATCTTTACAGACCACAAGAGCTTGAAGTATTTGTTTACACAGAATG
>JANAVB010011471.1:7500-43128 GCA_029216955.1 Iris pallida
TCCTGCCATGATATAAACTATTTGAGATTATGTACTCGTTCATGTCCTGACTGGACCTGTTAAAAATATTATAGAGGATGAGAAGGACTTCTGTACTACTTTCTATGGAGCAGTCTTAGATGACACTTGAGACCTGGACCCTCAGCAGGATCCATCTGCAGCTGAGAATATTACCCATATAGTCTAGGCTAGTTAGCTGGACTGTTATCTTATTTGTTGTCTTGTCTTGATATTGACATTCTGAGTTGTATTATTTTTGGATGTTTAGATGTTGTGTCGTTAGACACTTAGACTTCTTTCCTCTGTTGTATTTCTCTTGTGATTTCTTATCTATCATATCGTACCTTTCAACCTTAGATTTGTGATTGAGCTATACTTTCTGTATTGTCCTTCGATTGGAAAGTATATATTGTACAGGTACATTTTACTGTGTTAGATGTATGTGACATAGGACAACGTTCTACCGCCGACACTGCGATGTAGGCTGGACGTATCCACTTCTCGTGCCCCTACACTGGACTGAGCAGTCGACGAAGAAGGACACGGTGAACGGCTCCGACGAGATAGAGCGGCGGCTGTGTCAAGGACACGGCCAGGACACTACTACGGTTAGGGTTTAGGTAGAATTATGGATCTGTAATGTCTGTAGTATCCAGTGTGGGTTGGATACAGGAATTGGGATAAAATGTGGTCTGTGATGTGTCCAGCATTGCTAGACACGAGAATGGGGCTGAGTTGGTGTGTTTGCGGAGTCCGGACACGAAAATATAATTATAATAGCTAGTAGAAATGAATGAAATATGGTGGACACGACTAGACACAAGCAGGACACGGGATTAGGAGTAGGTAATTAGGCATGGAATGATTAGTGCTAACAATAATTACGTGTATTTATCTTAAAATGAGACTTGGGCTCCAAGTTTGGTAGTTAGAGAATTACAAGTTAGTTAGTTGGTTAGAAAAATAGTTAGAGGGAATCTTCTAGATATTAATTAACCATAACTAGAATATTCCCTCTCAAATGCTTTTCTCTAAATGAGGCCGGAGACGTTGGTGTTGTAGATCATTAGCGAGTACAGGTGCTTCAGCTTCGACAGTTGGGGAGGCATAGGGTGTAACACCCAGTTTCTGGAATGAGGGTAATTTTGAACTTTTGTAATTATAATAATTATTTATTTGTATTTATATCACATTATGATTTTGGTGATTTTTTTTTAATCAATTTAAAACTGTTTTAAGTCATGGCTTGTGATTTTGATGCTTTGCTAGTGTAACCTGAGAGACTGTCTGACCTAGAGCCTAACCATGTCATTAGGATGATTCATTTTCACTTTTGAGCATGTGGGTATTTTGGTCATTTGGCCTTTTTGAATTATTTTATGATTTATTGCATTGGTGATTGTTAATTTTGATTTTTACTAGTTGTGATTTAGTAGACTAGCCTAGAAGCTAACCCTAGTTATGGTGACTTGGTAGACAATGGTGTGACCCTAGTCTAACTTAAGTTAACCTCATTCTAGCCATTAGAATCTAGTTTTCAAATAGGAGGAATAGAATAGGTGCATTGATTTCGTGACTTATGTTTTTAATTCCATGACTTGTGAATTAAGCCCGTGGCCCATGACTTGAGCCCAAATCCCAACCAACCCACTAGTGGCCAGCCAACCTAGGATTTTCTACCCCTATTTAATGCCTCTTCTACTTGTTCTTGCCTCTTTTGTGCTTGACCTAGGTTTTAGAAGAAAAGGTAATTCCCCACCTTTCTAAATTTCTAATAAATTCATTTCAAATCCTTTTTGACTCTAATCTTTTGCATTAGGATCTAATTATTGTTTATTTACTGTTTGCGGAGATTTATCTCAGTTTTTGTACAATTTGGAGCTTGGAAGATGCTATTTAGATTTTCCCCATTTGGAGCTTTTTGTTGCTATTTGCACCTATAGGTAAAACACCTATAATTGTTTTATTATTCAGTTTTATTTACATTTAAGGCTAGATCTAGGTGTCCCCTAGCTGTCCCTCAAATTTGGTAGGAAATCGTGTCAATTTGGTGTCCGTATCGGACACGTATCTATGTGTATGTTTACGTGTTCGACGAAATGTCGCAATGAAACTTTTATTCGTATTTTCAAAAACTAATTGAACAATATTTTAGCTCTTGGTGTGTGGATTACAATCGTGCTTGACTGAGTTGAATTATGTGCACCCTCGTGTCCAAAATTGGACACACACGTGCGCACGAGGACACCGTGCACTGCCCTGCTGCTCGGGGTCGACACAGGACACGACACTCCGACTCAGGTCGTGATTTTTGGTGGACACGTGCGGGCAATCACTGACACTGTGCACACAAAATTTGAGACAATTTTATCGAGCGGATTGGGAGAAATCCCACCCGCACTGGATTTGCACATGCGCACACACGCGCACAGACACGTCCAGATACGTGTCTCGTACACGCGACACGCTTTACGTGGACACGGTGTATGCTGTGGGACACGTACCCTTATCCTTGGCGAACCGTAGGACACGAGCATGAGCTCTCTAGTATCGTGTGTTGTGCCCTGGGATGCTCTGCACCTCTGCACGAGGAGTACTGTGCACTGTATTTTCTGATATTTGATTTTCTTCTTTTGGACACCTCGTGTCCTGATTCTTGGACTCGTGGGTGTCCCATTGGACACGTGGGACATGTCCCTATGGCTGTGCACGTGTTTTGCTATTTTTAATTCAATTTTGTGCGAGTTTTCATTGGGTTTATGGGTTCGAAATGGGGATTTTTAGTATCAATTTCGATAAAACTGACAGTGATTGGTAAAGAGATTTCTGAGATTGTCGAGAATGGGATTTGATTTCCATACTGTTTTCCTGAGGTTTGGAAGTGTTAGTGTGATGTTGTATTATCCCCAAGTTATGTTATACTGATTTGGGTTCTTCGAATGAATAAGTTTTGCTGAAAATTGTTCAGTGACAGATTCTATTTGTGTCAGTCCAAGTTATATGTCTTGGTCAGTTCCTATTTCTCCTTATATGTTCTGTCTATGTTAACTGTGCAGTGCTAATTCCTATTGCATTGTTTAGACCCTTGGACATATGTTTTAGCCATCTAGTGTATGTCCTTTTTCCATCTCATTCAGTTAACATTTCTTTAGCATGGGTTGCTTGAGTATCACTCATAATATCATTTTTAGTTCATCTACCTATGTTCAGTCCAATTCGTAAGAAGGTTATGAGTTCAGTTCTTGTGAGTATTAGTTATTGGAAGCTTAGCCTATATCTTTGGTTCAGTCCCCGATATTGCCATTCACTGTCCTGACCTTTCACTTTTTCTGCCCAGCATCATTTGGGTACAATCCAGTGAAGAGAGGGTTATGGCTCGAGTTAGAGTGATAATTGTGGATCTGTCCACATAAGTTCTGTCCTGGTCCTCTTTGAGTTTCAATCCCAATTTACATGTAGGTTACAGACCATTTGAGAGTAGTCCTAATATCCCTCATTGCCATTCATTTGTTTAGTCCCTGCAC
This sequence comes from Iris pallida, assembly GCA_029216955.1. Taxonomy (NCBI): domain Eukaryota; kingdom Viridiplantae; phylum Streptophyta; class Magnoliopsida; order Asparagales; family Iridaceae; genus Iris; species Iris pallida. The sequence goes on from JANAVB010011471.1 coordinate 11,025, forward strand.
CTATATGTATCTAGTCTTTCCTTTCACTTTGATATGTCCACTAATACTTAGAGTAACAACCATTGTGTGAGTGTCCTGCAACAGCAGGGAAGCCTGCTGTTTGGCAATTCGTTGCTGCCTATTTGAACCCCCTGTAGCAGCATGTAGGCTGCCACTTATTGGCAGTAAACCCCTTCCCTTTTCTTCCATATGTTCTAGTGTTTGTTGGTATAGATGTGAGTGTGTGGGTTGGCTAGGATATCATGTATCCTAGGTTAGTCTCAAATGTTTAGAGGGATTGTTAGGGTGTTGATGATTGTCCAAATAGGATATTGCCTAGGTGGCTAAGGTAAAGAGTATGCTAGGAATGGGTGTTCAACTATAGACTAAGGTAGTGGATATTACCTATTAGCCTAGCAAGGGGGATTAGACCTATAGCTATAAGGTTGTGAGTTTAATATCTAGGGTTGGTTTACCTTTCCTGGGAAATAGATAATGAGCTATTTAGGTATAGGGTAATGGTTGCTAATAGCCTAGATTAGAGTGTTTAGTGGATAAATATCTAATATGAGGGTAATGTAGGTAGTCTTTAAGCATAGGTAATGAGATTACCTATGTAATATGTGACAGGGTATTGGGTGTTAAGGTATTGGCTTACATTGTGTTAAGGTATAGGTTGATATATGTCATGTTGACCTGGTATGACCTAGAAAGAGCCTAATTAACCTTGGTTTGACTCAACAGTTGACCAAACCCTAGAATTGACCAAGGTTTGACCATTACCAAAATATGTCAAATTAGCGACGAAATTAGCGACACCAGTTAAAAACGTCGCTATGTTTTGTGTATTTAGCGACGTATGTAAATGACGTCGCTGAACGTCACTATCAGCGACATTTAGCGACTATTAGCGACTATAATTATAGTTTGGAAAGAACAAGTCGCTATGTAGTCGCAAAACGTCGCTGATGTATTTTATTCAGCAACATTTTGGTGACATTTAATCATGTCCGTCGCTATCCTATTACTGAACAGCGACGTCTAGCGACGTCTCACTTAGACGTCCCTAAAAACTTTTATTTAGGGTTATGGAAACCCGATCGATTTCATTTTATTTCCCTAATTTCAATCTTCCGCTGAGCGCTCTCGTTTCTCTCCCCCTCTCCTTCTTGTCTCCGGCGACCGCTCCCTCCGACGATCTCCTTCCCTCCGGCGACCCCTACCCGACCCCGACGAGCTCTCCGGCTACCGCTACCTGACGAGCTCTCGTTTCCCTCCGGCCCCTTCCCCCTCGTCCCCTGCCCCAACGACCCCCCTCGCCCTCTGGTGACCTCGTCGTCGCTCCTCCACCGTCGACCCCCACGTCCCCTGCTCCGCTCCAGCGACCCCTACTCGACCCCGTCCAGGTATACCTAACCCTAACCCTATCTCCCACTGACACGACACAGACACATTGACACACTTACTGACACGACACCGACACACTCACTGACACGACATTGACACACGACACACAGACACTATGTATACTCATTGAAGAAAACTCTTATACATATGCATACATGTATACATAAAACTCTTATACATATGTATACAATATATACATATGTATACTCATTGATGGTTCCTTTATATACATATATACATATGTATACAATCTCAGAAAAAAAAACTCTTATATAACTATAGTTATATCTATCAATCTACATATATACATATGTATACAATCTCAGGAAAAACTGAACTAAACACACATAGGTATACTCATTGAAGAAAACTGAGATTTCACAATAGAACTTGGATTTTGATACATGAAACGAGATGATGGTTCCTTTAGTTAGCTTGCTTATGTTACAATTATATTCTTTGTGAATATCGATTTTACCAGATGGCACCCATGACCCGAGCAGCGGCACGTCGTTTGAGGGAAACACATATTGCTGAGGTGGCTCATCCTACTGTTAAGGAGGAAGTGGCACCGGTAGCTACTGAGACCGGGAGTTCCTTTCATCCAGCACCTGCAGTGGAATGGCGCTTTCCCGCCGTCAATCCCACTTATCAGAAGATGTTGCATGATGGTATCATTGAGCGTATGCGTGAGCTGCGTGGTCGTCATTAGTGTAGTTTTATGGATGTATTTTGTGTTGGACTATTAGTACTTATTACCAGCTGTACTTGTTTTATGGAGATGAGTTTATGGACTTAATTATGGACTTATTACCAACTGTATTTGTTTTATGGAGATTATTTATGGACTTATTACCACTTATTTTATGGAGATTAGTTAGGCTAAGTCTTCTGTGTGGTCAATTCTGATACACTATGGTTATATGGTCATGTCATGTGATACACTATTACCACTTGTTGTATCATGATTACTTGGGATTCTATTTCAATGATTTTTCTCTCGCAAATCATACACAGAAGCGAAAAGCACACCTTATACTATATTGGCATCCTATACGACACGTTTGTATCCTAATAGTATATAAGGAGTATCCTAGTACCTACAGTGTATAGAGTATCCTAGAAGTGTAGGTATGATTGGTATATCGAATTACATAGAGTGTATAGAGTGAGTATCCTAATAGTATATAAGATATTTTAGAAGTAAAGTGTCCGTGTCAGTCCGAAATAAGGTGTCCATGCCAGCCCTTCTCTGAAAAAGTAAATCTACTACCGATATCGCCGATATCAATACTCATAGGAATAGTCCGATATCGATTTCCATACCTATATGTTGTTGCTCAAGCAGTTTGTAGCTACAAATACGTAAGTACAACATGAAAATCTCATCTGTTAAATATGTTACCTAAGAGCATCATTAGTAAGGGCAATTCATTACTACAGTGTATAGAGTATCCTAGAAGTGTAGGTATGATTGGTATATCGTATTACATAGAGTGTATAGAGTATCCTTTTGGTCTATAAGAGTTACTTCACTCATTTTTTCAAGATATTAAACTTTTTAAATGTTGACGGTATATATACCGTCAATATTTGGTTTTGCCGTGTAGCTACTAGCAGTTGCCTGCATTTTTCTTTATAACTTGGCCTTTGGCCTGTGCTTGAGCAGTGTGGACTTCCAGGTTAGGGTGTTAGTTCATGATTAGCATTGTTTAGATATTAGTTTCAGTTAAAGGGCTAGTTCATGATTAGCATTGTTCTGAAATTTCCAAACGGGTATGTTTCGAACTTGAGAAGATGCGTCGACCTCAAGGAGAACAAACTGACAGGTATGAAAAGCCATGATTGTCACGTATTCATGGAGAGGTTAATTCCGACTACATTTCGGGAATTCTTACCCCCGGTTGTTTAGGATTCATTGACCGAGCTTAGCATATTCTTCAGAGATCTTTGTTCTATTAAGTTGCTCGTCGATCGTCTAGAAAAGCAGGAGAACGATATTGCGGTAATACTGTGCAAGCTCGAGAAGGTATTTCCTCTTGAATTCTTTGACTCCATGGAGCATTTGCCAATTCATCTTTCCTACGAGGCACGTATTGGTGGGCCCGTTAGTTATAGGTGGATGTACCCGTTTAAGCGGCATTTGAACCACCTAAAGAAGAAGGTGAAAAATAAGGCTCGGGTCGAGGGTTCTATTTGTGAAGCCTATATTCTCGAGGAGATTACAAACTTTTGCTCGACGTATTTCAACCTCATGTTGCTACGAATAGAACGAGGGCTCCGAGAAACGACGACGGTTATCAAGAATCTAATGATGGAATACTGAAAGTATTCAATGCGTCCGAAAAGCCTTCGGGGAAAATGAAGAAGAGATATTTGAATGACGAAGAGCTAAGGGCTGCTCAGTTGTATGTATTACTCAATTGCGACGAGGATGAAGTGGAGAAGCTAGAGAGATAAGTAATTAATGATGAGTTTACATCATCTCAATGTAATAGTATAAGCTAACATTATTGTACTAATCGGTGGTTGCTTCGTTGTTTTTCAGCGCATATAATGCTGAGTCGAGGTCGGTTAGACCCTACCTAATAGACGAAGCATTAGAACAAGAAATGAGACATCATTTTCCTTCTCGATTGAGCGAATATGTAAGCACCCCGGTAATTACTGGCCTCTTTTAATGCAACTGCACAATAAATAACTTACTATCTCTTCTTTGGTATTCAGGTCAATCGTCTAATTTCACCCGAGATTGAATTAATTAGAACTCTTGCCAAGGGACCAATTACTTTTGTTAAAATATGGCCAAGTTACTGTGTCAATTACTTTCGGTTCAAGTCGACAAATACTCCAATCAGAGACAGCTTCCTGGATCTTGATTCCACGAAAAACGGTTGTTTATGTATCAAATCTTCGAACTACAAAGACGTCGATCCAGGAAATGATTTCTTTGGCATCTTGTGAGAGATTGTGCAGTTGACGTATAATTATGACAGAGAACCTGCAAAGATCGTATTGTTCAAGGGTGAATGGTTCGATCCGACTAAAAATCAAGGTTGAAATTGACAAGCATGGTCTTGTGGATATAAACTACAAGCGTAGATATCAAGGCTACGAACCATTTGTCCTAGCAACTCAAGCTCAGCTCGTGCACTTCACAGCTTATCCGAGACGGGGAGCAACGAAGTCTGACTGGTGGGCAGTATGCAAGACTAAAGCTAGAGATACTTTTGATGTTGACGAAAAATCTTATCAGGAGGACGAGCTACCTCTTGTAACCAATATTGTTGATGTGGACTCCAGGAAGTTACGCATTACACGACACATAATGTAGAAGATGTAGAATTATTCGAAGAGGAAGACGAAGCCGAAGATGAAAGTGAAGATTAGGAGGAAGATGAGGTCGAGGAAGACGAACAAGATGATTATTCTGAAGATGATTGAGAGAGACGCACTTTCATTTTCTTATTATGTAGAGTTGGTTATTATTTAGTCTTGGTTATTATCTGAATGTACTATCTGGACTTAGATGTTTATTATAAAATATACTATCTGGACTTAGATATTTTTTGTAAAATGTATCATCATATGTTGTCTTGGTTATTATCTTGTCTTTGTTGCACTTTCATATTTCTAGTCTCTATTATTTGTTGTCTTTGTTGTATCTCATCATATGTTGTTATCAGGCATGACAGGTCGTCGCAGATCGTTCCGCATTTTTCGACATGGGGCACGGGGGTACTGATACTGGCAGAGGACAGGGTACTCCTTCGGTACCTACTGGTTGTACTGCTAGAGGACGGGGTTCTTCTTCGGTACCTCCTACTGGTACTGGCTCTGGATCCTTGTCGTCCAGTACTCCTGTGTATCGGACAGTAGCTCCGCCCGCCATAATGCTACGTGGCATATCTCCTGGGACGAGTAGTTCCAGGCCTGAGACTGCTCCCGAGAGTAGCATTCCTCCTGCTGATATGACGATGGAGGCAGATAAGGAGATGGAGGAGGCTGCGCCGGCGGCCGACCAGTATCAGGCAGATGATGCCTGTGTACCTCCAGAGGAGACGAGGACGGAGATCTGGGCCGACGGTACAAAGTAAGTATTTTGGTTTATCATTTTTTCTGTATTTATCATAAATTTTCTCATTAATATAATATGTCTGTATAGATATCGTCCTCCGTTGGTACAGAGACGCCTAGGCCAGCTCCTGAGGCAAAATTATAGGGGTCCTTGGATAAACTACTTGGATGCTCCGGACGATAGGAAGGCCCACTGGTTTGCGCGCTTCAAGGTTAAAATAGATTTGCTTTTAACATGAATCATTTGATTTATGCATATTATATATTACTGAAAATATTTGGTTTGCGTACTCTTCTAGGATATGTTTTTCTATCCACCGTACCGGGCCGAGCTGATCGAGGGGATGTTTCTTGCTGTCGCTGCTAAGCTAATCCGCGATGCTATCAATAATCAGAAGGCTCGTGATCGTACCGGAAAGCCGATCCTAGGTTGGATCACCCCTGATCAGTGGGATGCGATGAAGGCTCGATTCAACGAGCCAAGGTACAAGGAAAAGTCCGAAAAGGCCAAGGCGGCTAGGCAGCATGCCTCAAAGTGGTGCGGTGGGTCGATTCCAATGACGGAACATTTCCGTCATCTAGTATGTATTTTTCTTTCAAAAATATTATTTTAATGCAAATTCGATAAATTATTACTAAGATAATATATTTAATTATAGGTAAGGAAGGTCGGTAACGCCGACATGGTGACCGTCTTCCTGGCCACCCATCGGAAGGGCGCAGGCCTTATTGACGAGAGGGCCCAACTTGCCTATGTAAGTATTACAATACTATTTGTTAATTATAATACTTCGTGTTAATTTTAATATAACTTAGTAAATATGCATGCAAATAAATATTCATGTAGTTAGTAATAATAAGTAATTTATTAGAAATTAGAAATCATAGAGTACTATCCATACTTGCTAGGCCGAGTATGAGAGGCTTCGGGACCAGGCGGCTGCTAGTGAACCTACTGCGGGAGAGGCCGGTACTTCCTCGCAGCCCACTCAAGCTCCATCGGCGGACGAGCTGTGGATGACCGCCGCTGGTGGCCTCCGTAGGGGTACATCCTACGGTACGGGATCCTATGGCGCCCTAGTTGTGAGCCAGTCCTCTAGGGCATCCCCCGCTAGTGTGCATGGTCCACAGCCGTCCCAGGAATCTGCCCGAGTCCACCAGATGATGGAGTCTCTCCGGGACGAGCTGCTACGACGAATTCAGGACCAGTCTCAGCACCAGTTGGATGAGCCTGCGCTTATAGCACGATTGGATGCGCTCGACTGCAGCATTATGGAGCTCCGGCATGTGACTGAGCGGACAGAGCGGAGCGTCATCGATCTTATAGCGTCGACGAAGCACAACGTATTGGATCTGCAGGCATCACAGATGACCATGGGCGAGAGGCTGAGATTGGTACAGGATTCGGTGGCTGATAGCAGTGATAAAATGTTATCTACCATGGATTCATACCACCAACGACTTGCAGCATTCACTACTAAAATCTGTCAAATCAGCGACGCCACAGGACATCGCTAAATAGGTAAAATATGTCGCTAATATCGATTAGCGACGTATTTAGCGACGTAAAACGTCATCATTTACCGACACAACCTAGTGACGTTGAGTGACTTGACATGCGTCGATGCTGACCTGGCTTGAGAGCCAAATGACGACATTCTGCGACTTTGCTACGTCGCTATAATATGAACATATAGCGACGTTTAGCGACGTCCTACGTTGCGACGTTTAGTGACGATCATCGACGGTATTCATCACAGTTAGCGACGTTGTGATACTTACTTAGCGACGTTACCTTCGTCGCTGAACGTCGCTGAGATTCGCTGAACGTCGCTAATCTTGGAAAAAAAATTACAGCATTTGCAGCATCCCCTGCAGCATTTGTAGCATTTGCAGCATTTGTAGCATCCCCTACACCATTTGTTACAACAACGACGGTGTGTATCATGAACATAGTATCAAACAACACAGATACACACAATCAGGAACACGTTTGAAACACAATCTCATCAATCAACACAGATATATAAAAATTTGTAACAACAATGTCAAACATAATGGTCCACAACTTAATTGCCAAGTATGGGAACGAATGGCTCAGAACACAACCCAAAATTCATTCTAGCATACATTAGTGTGAATCATCTATGTTCTGTACATATGGTGTAGCATATGTTCTTATCGTTTCTAGTATCTGAAGAATGTAACAGAATCAAGATGAACTCACATAATGTAATACTAAGACATCATCTACTACTATATAAGATATAGTGATAGGTTGTCGTATCATCATTGCCGAGGGATGAGGGTCGGAGGACAAATACCGCTCGAGTGAGCCAAAGGCATGCAGCCACTTCCCTCCCTCTCTCACGCTATCAACGTCACAACTTTTCCACCTCAAGTTCTGATCAAGCATCTTCCTTCTCCTCTCCTCCACCATGGCTCTGGACCCATCTGCTCCTCCCTACTTTCCTTCTTCTTATTTGACTCTCTCAGCCACATATGATATCCACCTCAAATGTAGAGTCGGGAAAGAAGAAGTGGACAGAAAGAGGAGGGGGAAGCAGCACAGCCGGCGACATGACCCGGAGGAAGTACAGATGTTTTCTTCAAATCCGTAGGAGAACTATAAGGATATATCTTTTCACAACATGTCACCTTGTCAAAGACCCTTAATGTGAATATCATATTACCGCGGTGTCGGAAGACTAACATGTCATAATTTTCTAAGCCGTGTGTTTGACATAATCCTCCAAACTCTTTACTACATAGCAGAAAAGAGTTTGGAGGATTATGTCAAACATACGGCTTAGAAAATTATGACATGTTAGTCTTCCGATACCGCGGGTAACATGATATTCACATTAAGGGTCTTTGACAAGGTGACATGTTGTGAAAAGATATATCCTTATAGTTCTCCTACGGATTTGAAGAAAACATCTGTACTTCCTCCGGGTCATGCCGCCGGCTGTGCTTCTTTTCCCTCATCTTCCTGCCCACTTCTTCTCCCCCGACTCTACACTTGAGGTGGATATCATATGTGGCTGAGAGAGTCAAATAAGAAAAAGGAAAGTAGGGAGGAGCAGATGGGTCCAGAGCCATGGTGGAGGAGAGGAGAAGGAAGATGCTTGATCAGCATTGTCTTCCGGATCATCCTCATCAAGGCATAACGGGCTGCTCAGCGTACCCAGCTTCTTCAACTTCTCGCTGGCTGCAGAGTCAAAATGGGAATGGGTCCTCTTTGCCGGCCCGGAGCTCTGACTCGCACTCGTCGCCTTGCTACCAGTTTTCTCTCCTCCTCTGCCGTGGGTCATAAGAAAAGAAATTTCGTACCTCTTCTTCACATAAACATCATTGTCGCCTTATACTCGAGCCTCCTCGTTTGTGATGCTATCCAACTTCTTGGTGCCTACATTGTCACTCGAATCTCTTCTTCGACTCGTATCGTCCTCTTCTTCGCCTGTCTTTTCACTCCCTGTCTTGCAATCATCTGCTATCACCGCCGAATCATTCGACTCCTTCTCCGAGTCTTCCTCCTCCTCCTTCTCCTCGGAGTCATCGGAGAAGGAGTCGAATGAGTCGATGGTGATAGCAGATGATTGTAAGACAGGAAGCGAAAAGATAGGCAAAGAAAAGGACGATACGAGTCAAAGAGGAGATTCAAGTGACAATGTAGGCACCGAGAAGTTGGATAGCGTCACAGACGAGTAGGCTCGAGTACAAGGCGGCAATGATGTTTATGTGAAGAAGAGGTACGAAATTTCTTTTCTTATGACCCGCGTCAGAGGAGGAGAGAAAATCGGTAGCGAGGCGACGAGTGCGAGTCAGAGCTCCGGGCCGGCAAAGAGGACCCATTCCCATTTCGACTCTGCAGCCAGCGAAAAGTTGAAGAAGCTGGGCACGCTGAGCAGCCGTTATGCCTTGATGAGAACGATTCGGAAGACAATGCTGATTCGATTTTGCCTTCCTTGGATGGTATTGATTCTGTAGATCCGTGTATAAATAGGAAGAGATTGGGAGTAGAGTGGACCCGGAGAGAAATGAGAGATTGGAAGCTGGGTCAATATCCAAGAAGCGAAAGAGAGTCGAGGATTCTGATTTTGATGGCATAGAGGAAGATGTTCGTAACATAACGAGAGGGACGGGAAAAGGGGCAGATGAAGTGAGGCCGACGACGTCGAAGAGAAAGGCAGCACGGTCGTTAAAGGAAGGCAAAATGTTCAACATCCTCAAGAATACCATCTGGAACGACAAAGGATACTTTGACAAAGGAGACCACCATGCTGTCAGGAACATCATCTACTACTATATAAGATATAGTGATAGGTTATCGTATCATCATTGCCGAGGGATGAGGGTCGGAGGACTTTCAACTTTATCTACGGCTACATAGTTTCTGCCTCGCCAGTCGAATGGCTGCAGGGACTATATCCTGATCACCATGTCGTACCGTAGATTTTATGCAAATGGAGCTGGAGCCAAAATACAGAAACCAAAATACAAAATACATAATCAAATCCCTGGGTTCGCCGAAAATACGAAACACAGTTCTAATTCATATGTATTTTAAGTGTGAGAACGGATGGCTCAGAACACAACCCAACCGGAGAGGATACTCTGAGAGATCCATCTGAGTAGGACGTATACTCTGAGAGATCACCTTTACAAGAATGATATTAGTAGTGGGATTGAGTGTGTACGTCCTACTCAGATGGGTCTCTCACCGTTACTATTTTTTTCTGACAGCATGGTGGATGTGCTCCGTCAACAGATTCTTGCTCCGAGCCAAAACTTTGCCCCGGAGCTCAAGTGGACATCCTTCGTGTAGAGCTCGAGTGAGAGGTTCCTGACAGCATGGTGGTCTCCTTGTTAAAGTATCCGTGCTCATCCCACAACCAATGTGTGATGAGCACGGATACTTTGACAAAGGAGACCACCATGCTGTTAGGAACCTCTCACTCGAGCTCTACACGAAGGATGTCCACTTGAGCTCCGGGGCAAAGTTTTGGCTCGGAGCAAGAATCTGTTGACGGAGCACATCCACCATGATGTCAGAAAAAAATAGTAACGGTGAGAGACCCATCTGAGTAGGACGTACACACTCAATCCCACTACTGATATCATACTTGTAAAGGTGATCTCTCAGAGTATACGTCCTACTCAGATGGATCTCTCAGAGTATCCTCTCTGGTTGGTTGTCGTATCATCATTGCCGAGGGATGAGGGTCGTAAGACAGTCAACTTCATCTACGGATACATAGTTTTTGCCTCGCCAGTCGAATGGCTGCAGGGACTATGTCCTGATCACCATGTCGTAGTCCAATACAATCCAGAGATTGACACAGTACTAATTCATATATGTAGTCCAATACAAATAGTCTAGTACAAAAATAACCCAATACAAATAGTCCAATACAAATAAGTACTAATAGCTAAGGAGAACCACGCAGCTCATGCAAACGCTCAGTGATACGATCACGCAACCACCTCAAAAAAGCAGGATCTTTGGCGTGAGGAGAGATGTAGTCCCTTGCAAGTGCTGCATGAATAGAACTCCCGGTCTCACTAGCTACCGGTGCTGGATGAATAAAACTCCAGGTCTCACTAGCAACCGGTGCCACTTCCTCCTTATCTGTAGGAGGAGCCACCTCAGCATTCACTATTTCCCTCAAACGACGTGCCGCTCCTCGGGTCATGGGTGCCATCTGGTAAGATCGATATTCACAAATAATATAATTGTAACATAAGCAAGCTAACTAAAGGAACCATCATATAATTTGAGTACATTTTCGAAAGCAGATAAAGTACAAAAAATTTAATTTTTGCCAAGTGTGAGAACGGATGGCTCAGAACACAACCCAAGATTCATTCTAGCATACATTAGTGTGAATCATCTACGTTCTGTACATATGGTGTAGTATATGTTCTTATCGTATCTAGTATCTGAAGAATGTAACAGAATCAAGATGAACTCACATAATGTAATACTAAGACATCATCTACTACTATATAAGATATAGTGATAGGTTGTCGTATCATCATTGCCGAGGGATGAGGGTCGAAGGACAGTCAACTTTATCTACGGCTACATAGTTTCTGCCTCGCCAGTCGAATGGCTGCAGGGACTATGTCCTGATCACGATGTCGTACCGTAGATTAATGCAAAGTCCTTATAGAAAATGTCGTACATAGATTTCTATTTCGCCAGTCGAATGGCTGTAGGGACAGTGTCTGACTTGGTGTATCTCACCATTTTTCCAAAATGCCTGACATTCTACCTCGTCAGTCGAATGGCTGTAGGTGTATTTCTACCTAGGTATCCAGTCTCTCATACCGGACCTACCTATCTTCCTTTAACATTAAATTATACAAATCAAACTAGTCTTAAATACTGGTACCAACTGCCTGAACATGACAGTCCCTAATTTGTACTGGATTTATCCTACCTCTGAGTTTCATACATATTAAAAAGGAAGGCATTTACTGTTAACAAGATAACCTTTCATGAATTGAACAGCAGGCAGACTTAGATTTAGGATTTAAAATATGGTATTCAGGTCAACTTAATTCAGTCAAAGGGAACTGAACAGAAAGTCTAATTAAGACTTTCAACTAAGCAGGCAGCCTGGACTGCTGTTCAGAACATGGCAGGCAAAATCCCATACCATCTGATGACAAACCTATACACACCCTTGCCCAAACCATTTGTTTCAGTAGGTAAATATTCCAGGTTACTCAAGTAACCTGTCATGCAACATTTGGTGTCAACAGCATTCTTTGTTAATTGTAACATGCATACTATCATATCCCAACTCTGACAAAACCTGACCAACATACCCTACACTAATCATTCCATATTTCAGTAATTTCAGTGAGCTAAATCATACTCAATTGTCGAGAATACTTAGGAGAAAACTCATTCACAGGATTAGTATCCATCCTTCGTGACATAGCTGAAATTTTATAGGGCTTGATAATAATTATTAGTCAATTTATTCATCATTTCAAAACCCTGAAAATGCCCAAAAAACTCCCAGTATCAGTAAATAGGGCTCGAACTCTAAATTAGAATTCGAATGCAAGCAAAACATCAAATTGACAGTTGATATGCCCAAAAAACTCCTAGTATCAGTATATAGGTGTTAAACTGTGAGTCTCGTGTCCACACAGTAGGACACTACATGTCCAAACCAACAAAATAGGTGTCACACGAACTAGAAGCGAGTCCACGCTCTCGTGTCCCCCGCAGCGAGTCTACTGTGAGTCTCGTGTCCCTCGCAGCAATTCCACGCTCTCGTGGACACGAACTAGAAGCGAGAGAGAGAGCTAGAAGACGAGGAGAAACTGGGAAGCGGGGATAGGGGAGAGTTACCTGAGGAGGAGCTACCTGAGGAAGGAGGAGGAGGAGAAGGAGGAGGCCGGAGGAAGGAGATCGCCGGAAGAGCGCCGCGGAGGAGGAGGCCGGAGGAGGGAAATCGCCGGAGGAGCGTCGCGGAGGAGGAGCGCGCAAAAAATTGGGGGGAAAATTTGTGAATGATCGAAAAAGAAACCCTCGCCGCCTATATGAAACATTTAGCGACGTCCTTCTCGGCCGTCGCTAAACGTCGCTGAAATTTAATAAACGGCGACGCTGCTTAAAATGCGTCGCTACACGTCGCTATATCAGCGACGTGTACCGACGAACTTGCGACGCAGATTCCCATTTAACACATTGTAGCCGCTAGACGTTGCTATTAGTCGTTGTTGGCGACAAACAGCGACGTCTTAGATAAACGCCGCTAAACCCCCAAATATTAGCGATGTTTTATCTTGGAGTCGCTAAATACGTCGCTGATATGACTTATTTTGGTAGTGGTTGGAGCATTATCGTCCTTCGGGTGTGCCTTCATCGTCGTCGACTCCGCCGTTGCCACTGCCTTCTTCATCGACACCGACTCCTCCGACGTCACTACCTCCTTCATCGGTGTCGATTTCACAGGAGGACTATGAGCTTTTCTTATCCCTTCATCGCGTAGTGCCCCCTCCTGCTCTAGATCCCCAGTAGTCCGAGATAGGACTATTTGTTTTGAGTGTTTGAGTACTTGTTTTTTTGTATTGTTTGTGACACTTATTTGTTTGTGACACTTATTTGTTGGTCGCATAGATATATTGGTAATTGGTTGTGTAGACCCATGATTCTGTGGAGAAAATGATTCTGTGGAAAAAATGATTCTGTAGAGAAAATGATTCTGTTGGTTGCATATATTGTGTTTCAGATTAAACTGCAGGGAAAAAATGATTCTGTAGAGAAAACTGCATACTGTAATTTATTTATTTTTATTTTTTTCAAATTTAGCGATGTCTACCGACGTTTACCGATGCTTTTCGACGGCACTTTGCGTTGGTAGACGTCGCTAAACTGGCATATATTGCCAGGCTGCCGACGTATAGCGACGTTTGTTTCGTCGGTATGCGTCGGTAAACGTCGCTATACATCGGTAAATATCCCAGGATTTTACCTTATTTTCCCAGGATATACCGACGTATAGCGACATCAAAAAACATCGGTACTATATACCGACGCATAGCGACATCAAAAACGTCGGTAATTTTCTCAGGTAATACCGACGTATAGCGACATCATAAACGTTGCTATTTCATCGACGAAACGATGGTAAACGTCGGTATATTACCGACGTATCCTTGCGTCGGTAATATCGGTATTGGCGACGATCAGCGACGTCTTCCCAAACACCGACTAAGGTTTCCGCGACAAAAGGAAGACGTCGATAAATGCGTCGCTAAATAGGTTTAGCGACGTTTTTAGGCATTTTAGCGACGTCTTTAGGCGTGTCGCTAAAATGACTTATTCTGGTAGTGGACCCAATAGTTCAAGATTGACTAGAGTTGACCAAAAGTCAACATTGAGTCTGGATGTGACCAATTGACCTAGTTTGTCTAAAAGTATTGACTTGGGTTGACCCAAAGTTGACCAAGTTTGACTTGGACCTAGTTTGACCTAGACAGTTGACCAGGTTTGACTTAGAGTTGACTTTGACATAGATTGGCCTAGAAATTATGTAGATTGTATCATAAACTTCATTTGTCTTATTTTAAACACATCATAACCTGTACTGCTCTATTTAGGACATTGTGACTCCGGTGCAGACATCTGATATTACACTACTCTTTTTAGAGTATCAGGCGAGTACATTCTCTAATAGTTCTCTCATTTATTTGTCAGTTACTGTACTTCAGTTCTAGTTAGTTTTATGTGATTCTCTGTTACAACACGTATGAATATTTTCCGAATTCATGTATGCGACACACATACGATATTGTCTAGCCTCTATTACTGGAATTATTGCTAGTATCATCGTGTTTGGCTGGACTCTTCTCGATTCTCGTGTCTTATACTGGATTCACTTGTATTACGGGACGGGAAAATATTGAGTAAGGCATGTAGACATACCCCAATCTAGAATCTTTCTACTGGAATCTACTGGAAGCATAGCCATCTCTCGCCTGATCAGTGAGAGATGTGCCTGATACCTACAGCCGTTTACATGTCGATCTTGTAGGAACGATATAGTAAAGCGTAATACTCTAGAGGGGGGGTGAATAGAGTTGGCAGCGGAATAATGCTAAATAAAAATTGTTAGCAACACAATCACAGTATATAATCACAGTTAAAATAATGTAAAGGCAGAGTTCAGAAAGCAAACGCAAAGACAGCGATGTATACTGGTATCCCTCTGTTGAGGACTAATCCAGTCGGTAGAACTCTTGCTACCAGTTGAATCCACTATAGAAAAAACCGCAAGTTTTCTTACGAAGTCCTTGCAACTTCTACAACGCGAGCTTTGATACGAAGAACTCGTCCAACTTCAAATGTGAAGAGGTATTCTTCAATCAAGCCTTCTGATTACAATCTCTCAGAAACTTCTAGACCGTACCGCACTGGCAAATCGACTAGAGGATTGTAACTGGCTTGGGATCTGAAAATGAAAGCTCTAAAAAACTCTTTGGAAGACAGAAAGCTTTTTAGATAGAGAGAAGATTGAAAGTGAATTGGTGAATTGAAATGATCGAAATCCATCTCTATTTATAGGAATTCCAAAGGGAGAACTCTGTCAGAATTCGGGCAGAATTCGGGCAGAACTCGATGAGCAAATCTCGGTCAAATCCGCAACTGCTGGAGGACCAAGTTCCAGAGAATTCAAAAATCAAACGGCCACCAACCGAACTCTGGCCGAACTCTGGCCGAACTCTGTCAGGGTTAGGTTAGAGTTTTAAAATAGATTTTTGGTGATTTTTGAAAACCTTTTTGAAAACCTTTTTGTAAACATTTTGATAGGTCATTTTAAAAACATTTTGAACTAATTGGGAGTAGCCTATTTGCCAGTACAACTTGGTGTACAATGTATTCCTAGACTCAAATAAAATTGAAAAATTACATTGCATAGGAAGTACAGACTCAAGTAGGCAAACAGATCTTCAGTCTTGAACGGAGTGAATATCCAATCTTGCTTATGTCCAAGAAGCTGAGATGTCCCAACAAGCTTCGTATATCCAGACAGAGTTTTGATCAATTATTAAAATCAGGTTGACCATATGACCAATGGGCCAACAATCTCCCCCATTTTGATAATTGACAAACTATGAATGATATAACATTAAGCATGTTCAAGCTTGTTCAAAAATATCAAAAAGTAGAAATTGTTCATAACCTGTATTTAACTCAAAAAAAATGTTAGATCATTTTTAATTTTCTCCCCCTTTGTCACTTAGCAAAATAATTGCATAAGAGAAGGCTCCCCCGCATTAAATGCAGAAGGCTCCCCCGCAATCAATGCATAAGTAACAAATAGCGATAAAATAAAAGAAATATAGGAATAAGAGATATAGCATCACAGGAATGTAAAGTGTCTACAAATTATCATCACAGGCATGTATTGCTTAAAAAAAATCTCAGGCATGCTATTTCACAGGCAGTTTAAAATGGAGAAGCAGTATAAAGAGATAGTGCTTAAACAAAATGCTGAAATAAACTGAGATGTCATAAATGAAACATCAAAACATGTCCATGAAGATAAAAAGTACTGATATCAAACTACAAAGTACTGATAAAAGTAAATGATAAAAACTTGGAATGTCGGAGCATTTCCAAGTATACAATAGAATATCACTAATAATCAAATCAGATCTCATCATCACTATCCTCATCAATATCATCAACAGCGTGGCCAGCATGACCGGAAGTACCAGCACCAGAAGTACCAGCGCCAGTAGGATGAGTAGGAGCGCCAGCATAGAACTCGCCAACGTAATCTCGAGGTGCACGATACCAGTCATAGGCGTTACCTGGCTGGAAGTAGGCATGAACAGCCTCATCCTCACAGCGGTAACCCGAAAAAGCTGGATCACGAGGGATGGAAGCAGCAGAGTGACCAGTCTGGGCAAAACGCAGATCGGCCAAGGAGTTGCCATCGCCTGGTAACGGGTGACATCGTGGAACTCTCGCTCACGAGCCATGTCCGTCATCGAGACGTGCAAAGCTGATAAATGCTGATGTATGCCCTCAAAAGTCATAGCATACTGCTGATGTGGTGGAGATGGTGCAGTAGGAGGAGCAGGAGGTGGAGCTGAAGCAGTCCGGCTGCGATGAGAAAGCTGGAGTAACTTGGGCTCAGAGTCCTAAGTACAAGTCGATAGATCGATCTCGAATCGCTGAAAGATACGAGGGAGAATCATCGCGTAAGAGAGATTTTGATCTCTAGCACGACAACGTCCCATCATCTGAATGATTGTCTTAGGGGCGGAAAAAAGGAATCCCCTTAAGAATATGGTACATGGCGGACAGCTCAAGCGAAGTCACATCATCCTTGGAAGTGGATTTTGGAAGAAGAGTAGAGTAGATGATGTGATGCAATTCGTAGTTAAACAAGTTCAGGTTGTTAGCCTTGAACTTTCCAGAATGTACTCTATCAGGTGCACAAAGTTCCGTTTTGAAACTCGTGAGTGTAGTGCCTTCGGGGAAATCGAATTCCGTGATATCAACTAGCGGTTCACCTTCATTGGGAATACCAAGAATCTCCGCTAGAAGGACATCATTGAAGTCAATGTCTATGCCTCCGACACGTGTGCTCACGTCAAAAGTGTTAACTACGAGATTGCAGTAGAACAATCTAATGGCATTAGTAGCTATTGGGAAGCACAGTTTAACAAGTAAGTGTAACCCTAATGCCTCAAATAAGTGACGATGATCAGGGAATACCGTCCATTTAACCGGAGCGCCGCTACATATGGAACGGGTGGAAAAGTCACCGTACCATAATAAAGCTTGATCGAGGGTTTGAAAGAAGAACCCATCGAAAGCGCCGTCGCTCTTTTGGACCGGCGAAAACAAGGAATCTGTGTGAGGATTCGAAGAGGACCCTTCCTCACTAGGAGTGGTCTTCTTCCTCTTAGACGGATTAAATCTAGGTGCCATTGAAATAATAAGCACAAATATGAAAGGTGGAGAGAGAGGGAGTTATACCTCACGAAAATTGGATATGTTGTAGAGAAGAACGATCTCCGTACGATTCCAAATTTTGGAAGGATTTCACCAAGTAGATTGAAAGCAATGGGTTGGTGAATACCTAGGGTTTGGAGGAGTTTCGGGCGGCTGGAGCTGCTGTTTGAAAGTTTGGAAGCAATGAAAGAGAAGAAGCTCTCGGGTTCTGTATATATACACATACACCCTCAACCGAACTCGGGCCGAATTCGGTCAGAGCTCTGGCCGAATTCGCCTAGGGTTCTTTCAAAGTTGATTTATGCTACTTCTTTTTCATTGACTCGTTGCAAAATATTAATTCAAAGATTAGTTATTTTAGTCTTCAAATAACATAATTAATAATATTTTATGAATTAAATGTCGTTACACAGCGACTGTCTCAGATTAGCTGTAGGAGTACTGTCCCAGCTGGCGGAGGTTCACCGGAGGAACTCTTAAGTACCGCTTCGCTTCAACCGTAGTTGTGGTGACAGACAGACTCTTTATTAGCTTGTCTCTAACACAGTTTTTACATAATGATATATAATCATAAAATAAAATCAATTAATATTATTGACGTCCAAAATTCCTAATTCTCGACGTAAATAATTGAAACGATCTTCCGCTAGAGGTTAGTGAAGATGTCAGCTAATTGATTTTCAGTATCTATGTACACAAGGTTTATATCTCCATTTTGATGATGATCTCTAAGAAAATGATGTCTAATCTCGATATGTTTAGTACGAGAATGACATACAGGATTCTTAGTCAAATTAATGGTGCTCGTGTTATCACAGAAAATGGAATATGTGTGAAAAATAAATCAAAGTCTTCTAGGGTTTGTTTCATCCACAAAATCTGAGCGTCAACAACGTCCTGCGACGATATACTCAGCCTCTGTTGTTGATAAGGCTACAGAATTTTACTTTTTACTAAACCAAGAGACTAGAGCCTTGCCTAAGAAATGACATGTACCGCTAGTACTTTTTCTATCAACCTTACATCCCGCAAAATCTGCATCCGAATAACCAATAAGGTCAAAGGATTTAGATTTGGGATACCACAAGCCGACAGAAGAAGTGCCCTTAAGGTATCGGAAGATACGCTTAACTGCGGTCAGATGTGATTCCTTTGGGTTAGCTTGAAAACGTGCACACAGGCAAACACTAAACATGATATCTGGACGACTAGCAGTTAAGTAAAGTAAACTACCAATCATACCTCGATACTTACGTGTGTCGACTGGCTTGCCTTGTTCGTCAGAATCAAGCTTTTGTTGAAGTTGCCATCGGAGTGCCAATAGGTTTGACATTGTCCAGATCGAACTTCTTTAGCAAATCTTTTGTGTACTTGGCTTGATTAATGAACGTCCCATTGTCGGTTTGTTTGATTTGCAATCCGAGAAAGAACTTCAGCTCTCCCATCATGCTCATCTCAAACTCATTCTGCATACACTTAGAAAATTCTTGACAAAGAGATTCATCAGTGGATCCAAATATGATATCATCAACATAGATTTGAATTAAAAGCAGCTTGCCATTAAAAGATTTAATAAATAGTGTAGTGTCAACCTTTCCTTTTGAAAAACCGTTGTCAAGTAGAAAAGAGCTTAGACGGTCATACCAAGCACGAGGGGCTTGTTTCAAACCATATAAGGCTTTCTTCAACTTGAAAACATGGTCAGAATTTTTGAAATCCGTGAAACCCGGAGGTTGTGCTACAAAAACTTCTTCTTTTATAAAGCCATTTAGAAAAGCACTTTTTACATCCATTTGAAAAAGTTTGAAATCATGAAAACATGCAAATGCACATAACATTCGAATGGATTCTAATCTCGCAACTGGGGCATAAGTCTCATCGTAGTCGATACCCTTCTTCTTGATTGTATCCTTGAGCTACGAGTCGAGCCTTGTTACGAGTTACTAAACCATCCTCATTTAGTTTGTTTCGGAATACCCAACGGGTACCAATGACCGGATGATCAATAGGCTTGGGAACAAGTTCCCAAACTTGATTCCGTTCGAATTGGTTTAATTCCTCTTGCATGGCATCTATCCAAAAACTATCACTACATTCTTCATCAATAGATTTAGGTTCTAGCTGTGAAATAAATGCAATACTAGAAACAATATCTCTACTGGATGATCGAGTACTTACTCCTTTGGTAATGTCACCAATTACCAAATCTTGTGGATGATCAGCTGTGAATTTTAACCTTTTCAGTAGACTCTGTAGGTAGCTGGTTCCTGGATCTCCTCTAGGGGGTTCAGCTAGTGCAGAGCTTGGTTCAGGTTCAGCTGATGTTGAACTTGATGTAGGCAGATCTTCATCACTATCATCGAGAGACATTTGGTTCATTTCATCAAAAGTGACGTTGATTGATTCTTCGATGATCATGGTACGTTTGTTGAAGACTCTGTACCCTTTGCTCTTGGCCGCATAACCTAGAAATATACCTTCATCGGCCTTTTCGTCAAACTTTTCCAAATTGTCTTTAGTATTAAGAATAAAGCACTTACAGCCAAATATCTTAAAGTATGAAACTGAAGGAATTCTATCAAACCATAACTTAAATGGAGTCTTTTTCGATTTGGGTCGAATTAGAACTCTATTGAGCACAAAGCAAGCTGTATTGACAGCTTCAGCCCAGAAGTATTTGGGTAGGCTAAATTGATTTAACATCACTCTGGCCATTTCGGTTAGAGTTCCGTTCTTACGTTCCACAACTCCATTTTGTTGTGGAGTTCTAGGGCAGGAGAACTCGTGTATGAAACCGTGTGTGTCACAAAATTGCTCGAAATCAGCATTCTCGAATTCGCCTCCATGATCGCTTCTAATTCGAGTGATCATGTAACCTTTTTCATTTTGTACTTTCTTGCAAAAGGCGACAAATTCGGATAATGCGTTATTCTTGTGTGTCAAAAAATATACCCACGTGTATCTAGAAAAATCATCTACAATAACAAATGCATATAATTTACCTCCGAGACTAGCAACTCTGCTAGGACCGAATAAATCCATGTGTAGCAATTGTAGAGGTCTAGTAGTACATACTGCGTTTACAGACTAGAATGTGGATCTGGTAGCCTTGTTCTTTTCACATTGGCTGCATACCGAATCCTTCTTGAATGTTATGTCTGGTAAACCGCGTACTATCTTCTTTGTGGATAATCTTGAAATTGTATCCATGTTTGCATGACCGAGTCTCATGTGCCATAGATGACTCTCATCACTTTTGGCCATTAAGCATCTACCTGAAATGTTAGCTTCTTCCAACAGATAGAAAACATATATATTGTCTTTCCTGATTCCTTCAAAGATAGTACTACCAGTTGAGCTATCAACTATAGTACATTTGTCTTTGCCAAAGTTGATACCATAACCATGATCAGCTAGATGACTTATGCTGAGCAGATTATGTTTCAACTCGGTAACCAGACAGACATCTTTAATCACTGGATAGGGAGACTTACCAACATCACCGATACCAATAATATACCCTTTCAAATTATTACCGAAGGAAACATAACCTTCCTTCTTCTTCTTCGACAGTGTTGCAAATAGGGTAGCGTCACCGGTCATATGCCGTGAGCAACCGCTGTCGAGGATCCATTTGCTTCTAGCATGTGAAGGGTGTTCCACCTAAAAAACAGTTTGCAGATGAAACCTTTGGTACCCATTTCTTGTAGGGTCCTGAATTGTTAGCTTTAGGTATCCAAGCATAAATATTTAAATCTACAAGCTTTCTCATTCTACATGCAGATGATATATGACCAATGAGGCCACAATAATGACATTGTGCATGTCGAGTGTTGAAAGCTGAGTGGTGTGCATGGTTGGTAGGTTTGGGTTTTCTAGTATAGAAGAATGCATACCTATGATCATGTTTGGGCTTAACCTTTTGGGGTAAAGGTTTTATATGGTTTGGTCTGACAGTGTTTGGCTTGGGAATGTTCCGAATTCTCGGTAAGTGACACGTGTTAGGATAGGAAGCAGCAGGCTCAGGCTGTTTTCCTAACCTAATTTCCAACCTTTTGGAAGTGTCATATAACTTAGTATAATCAGAAGTGAGTGATTCTATTCTGATTTGTGCAGATTAAAGACTTTTCTTTTCTCTAGAAAGATCTTCTCTCAATTGGTCTATAATCTTGTCTTTCTCTTCGGATGACTGTTTAGTCTCGTGTAATAAGAGCTTTATAGAGGAAAGCTCACCAGACTCACTAACATTAGTTCTAACCTCAGCTAGTAGGTCGGTAAGTCTTCCTATTTCTCCTTTGTACTCTTTGAGTACCTTCTTAGCGGTCTGATATTTACTACGCAGTTTCCTGTAGTCAAGCATCAGGTCACTGAAGGCATCTCCTAATTACTCAAGGTGAAGTCATCATATGTTTCTACAGGTTCAGTAGGGTACCTGATCGATTGCCATGAAGCAGATGTTTGCAGCGTCCTCTGAATGTTCATCTTCTGAGTCGCTAGCTTCACTCTCATGCCATATGCTGGTGTTGGCATATTTCTGAGACGTTGATCTTTTCAGGTTACCTTTTTCATACCTGTTGTTCTTCTTGCTCGATGATGAGTTGATGGGACAGTCCTTCTTCATATGTCCCTTCTTCTTGCAGCCATAGCAGACAGCATCTTCTTGGTACCAGTTGTTGCTGTTGTTCTCTTTGACTCTCTTCTCATGTCTCATGAATCTTTTGAACTTCCTTGCTAGGAGAGCTTGATCTTCAGCGTCAGATCCACTGCTGTCTGAGTCATCTTCAGCAGTTTTTCTGTGCTGAGCTTTGAGGGCGATAGTCTTCTCCTTTGGTGCAGGTTCTTCAAAATCTTGTAGCTCCAGTTCATGAGTGAGTAGTTTACCCATGAGTACTTCAAGTGACATTGTAGTGAGGTCGTTTCCTTCAATGATAGCTGTAGCCTTCGGAATCCAGTTCTTGGTGAGAGCTCGCAGGAGTTTGCGAATCTTTTCGTGGTTACTGTAATCTTTGCCTAAGGAGGACAAAGGGTTTACAATATCCAAGAACCTCTCGAACATTTGTGTGACTGTTTCATTTGGCTTCATTTTGAACGCCTCGTACTCTTGAGTAAGTCTGCTGACTTTTGACTCCTTGACTTGAGTCGTGCCTTCATGTGTAACTTCGAGAAGCTTCCACACACCATTTGCCGTTGTGTATGTAGATACCCTGTTAAATTCTGTTCTGTCTAAGGCACAAAAAAGAGCATTAATGGCACGTGCGTCAAGACTGGCCTTTTTCTTTTCTTCCTCTGTATAACTGCTTTGGGGTTTTTCAAACCAAAACTCCCTCGACATTTATACGAGGTGGCTTTTGATAGCCATCAAGAACAATAGCCCATAAGTCAAAATCAAGAGATTTCAAGAAGAAACTCATCCGTGTTTTCCAATAAGTGTAGTTAGTACCATCAAACAGAGGAGGTCTGTTTGTGGCCTGACCCTTCACTTGTGAATTTCATAGTAGCCATGTGATGTGCTGTGATCTAATAAATAATGAATAAATAATAGCACTGTTACCTCGCTTTACCTGTAACACCCGCTCTGATACCAATTGTAGGAACGATATAGTAAAGCGTAATACTCTAGAGGGGGGGTGAATAGAGTTGGCAGCGGAATAATGCTAAATAAAAATTGTTAGCAACACAATCACAGTATATAATCACAGTTAAATAATGTAAAGGCAGAGTTCAGAAAGCAAACGCAAAGACAGCGATGTATACTGGTATCCCTCTGTTGAGGACTAATCCAGTCGGTAGAACTCTTGCTACCAGTTGAATCCACTATAGGAAAAACCGCAAGTTTTCTTACGAAGTCCTTGCAACTTCTACAACGCGAGCTTTGATACGAAGAACTCGTCCAACTTCAAATGTGAAGAGGTATTCTTCAATCAAGCCTTCTGATTACAATCTCTCAGAAACTTCTAGACCGTACCGCACTGGCAAATCGACTAGAGGATTGTAACTGGCTTGGGATCTGAAAATGAAAGCTCTAGAAAACTCTTGGAAGACAAAAAGCTTTTTAGATAGAGAGAAGATTGAAAGTGAATTGGTGAATTGAAATGATCGAAATCCATCTCTATTATAGGGATTCCAAAGGGAGAACTCTGTCAGAATTCGGGCAAATTCGGGCAGAACTCGATGAGCAAATCTCGGTCAAATCTGCAACTGCTGGAGGACCAAGTTCCAGAGAATTCAAAAATCAAACGGCCACCAACCGAACTCTGGCCGAACTCTGGCCGAGTTCTGTCAGGGTTAGGTTAGAGTTTTAAAATAGATTTTTGGTAATTTTGAAACCTTTTTGAAAACCTTTTTTGTAAACATTTTGATAGGTCATTTTAAAAATATTTTGAACTAATTGGGAGTAGCTATTTGCCAGTACGGACTCGGTGTACAAGTATTCCTAGACTCAAATAAATGAAAAATTGTATAGGCAAAGTACAGACTCAAGTAGGCAAACAATCTTCAGTCTTGAACGAGTGAATATCCAATCTTGCTTATGTCCAAGAAGCTGAGATGTCCCAACAAGCTTCGTATATCCAGACAGAGTTTTGATCAATTATTAAAATCAGGTTGACCATATGACCAATGGGCCAACAGATCTTAGTATTTTAAAACACACTGTTAGAATATAGCTTGTCTCACCTGGATTCTTGATCACTGACTAGAATCATCTTGTACTGGATTCATCTTGTATTAGATTCATCCCGTACTGGATTTACATATGATATACACTTGTTTACATTTACTGTTTGGACTTATCATGTTACTCTAGTTCAGCTAGATTTATTTTACAGTTTTTATTGTCATGATTCTTCTCTTGTTTTAGTTACTTTACTTTCCTTGTATCTTATGTTTCTCTATACCATCACCTGAATATAAACCACCATGTTCATCAATAAAACTACCTAAAACTGCTTTATAGTTCTCTGTCATTTACTTGGATTTCTTGATGTGTTGTACTCGTTCCTGTCCTGACTGGATCTGTTGAAAATATTACAGATGCCTGTCCCGAGGATACTTGCCTAACTTACTATGGACCAGGAGACGGCTTAGCTTCCTTTGGCCGCGACACTCAGGAGTGATCGGGAGATTAGCTAGATGTTTGGTTTAGTTTTCATGTTTTAGAATTGAATTATAAATAAGTTGAGATATGTTATCTTGAGATTGTTGGAGTTATATTATTTTAGTAGTTGGATTTTATTGTTGTATTTAGTCTTAGTTATAATTCTGTGTTATCATATCGTGCTTAGACTGTGATTGAGATTATATTATATCTATACCTGTCCTCCGTTCGGAGTTGAGATTTTGACAAGTACATTATATAATTGCGTGATTTGTTGGTTAGATAGTGACCTAGAACAGCATTCTACCGCCGACACTGCGGCTTAGGCTGGGCGCTGTTACGTACTCGTACCCTCGCAGTGGGTGCGGGTCGTGACATAAGGCCTAATAGGTTAGGCAGGTCGGCAAAGAGGATCTCCTTGAGTGTCGATATGTCTCCAATGGACGGTAAGATCGAGCCGTGAAGATTGATAGGCGACGTAATATCATCGCAGAGTGTGTTATCGAAGATTGAGAGGAAGGAGACGTGGCCGGTTGAATGACATTGTATGTAGGACCAGAAGCAACCATCGATCGCGTCGATCCACCCGTCAATGTATTTGCCCAGAAATGTGCTCTTGAGCGCAAGGAGAGCTGCCTTATCGTCTTGGGTGCATGCGAAGGAGAAAGGGGACGCGATGAGGACGAGAATGGTAGACATGGATAGAATTGAAGAGTACATGTTTAATTGTTTGTATGTCGTGTAGTGGAGAGTACTTTTGAAATGTGAGTATCAGTTGATTGTTGTATTTATAGGTGTCGATGGATGACAAATTTGATAGGTTGAAGTCCATCTCGAGGAGCTGAATGGCAGCTACACGAGCACATCTATCAACCCATGGGTCTCTAATTTGCCATCATTCAAGGTATTTGACAAGTATATATGGTGCTAATCATTGAGTTCACAAGGTCAGTGATCTAATTAATCCAACCTCTAGTTGCTGGAACATCAACCTGCTCAACCAGTGCTTTTCTATTCATGAGGCTTCATCTATTAGTCAGCTACATCTTTCAACTATATGTGGATTCGACAAACTCATCTGGATTCAAACCAAGAATGGCATTTTCAATGCTAAATCTACATACAGATACATTCATGACACTCATCCTACGTCGTTGTAGACGGTGAATCAATAATTAATTTCAATCAAAGAAAACATCTCTGCCTACTAGAGACAGTATCCAAAGACGGATACAAAGCTTCAACTCTATTTTCCACCTCTGTCAGGTACACATTGAGACTATATATCATCTTCTTCCCTATTGTCCTATTTCAGGTAGAACTTGGAGGAGCATTTAATCAGTACTTATTCTACAACAATCACCTACTGTCAATGATCTCGTTGAGAGCACTCTCAAAACTGGAGATCAAGACAAAATATGACACCTCTTTGCTCTAAATAATATAGACTTATGGAAGAAAAAAAAATCTTACAATTAATCTTACTGAACTAGATAAAATGGAATCAACATTTTAATATCATGATATTGTTTGTATCTTAGGTTCTTCGTAAAGGAAGACATAGCCTCCAGTGAGAGAATACGAAGACACCGCATGGCTCTTCGTGGAGGAAGTTGTAACCTATCTTAACCGATCAAAATTGCTCACCTGCTTATTTATTTACTTGGTCTTACTTTTTGTAGAGGAAGAGTCCGCATGTGTATACGTAAGATTTTTTTTAAATTTTTTTTACTTTTCTTCGGCACACACCGAAGCTAGAGAGAAGCGTTACTTTTTTTTTAGGTAGACACCCAAGCTAAGAATTTTACAATGCAATTTTATAATATATATCTATATATAAAAAATAGAACATTATAACAATAATTTTTCCTATTCTGTTACTTCAGTAACAAGAATTTATTCAATTTAGGTACTTATTAAAGGCCAAATTAGGAACAAAGTTTGCTCAAAAAGAATAATTAGGCTTATTTTTAAAATTGTGTATGTTTGAAATAATGAAATTTCAATTAAACATAATTCGAGTCATAATTAAGTTTGGGAAGGCATTTAGATATCGACCGTTAATATTCGAGTTTCATAAAAGTAAATAAATATGTAAAGTTTTACATAAAATCTATAATGCTAGCAAACTTTAGTTCTGTTGATGTTTCAACATAAAAAAGAAATAAAATTTTGTCTAATTTCGTAAGTACTTACAAACACAACATAGTTTTGTTTTTTAAAAATTGAAATCTACCTTTGTCAAAATCCATTTTTCTTAAATTCACATTATTCTAAATGTAAGTCTTAGAGCCCATTTGGGACACTGTTTCGATGCCGAAAACTCAATTTTGGGACCAAAACTTGGTTTAAATTTCTGTGATAGTTGTTTGGAATTTGGTTTTGGTCTGGTTTGAGAAAATGAAATCAAGATTTATTTGTAAAAAGTTACGTTCACCAAATTAAAATAGACCTAATGTTCATCAAAATAGAACTACAAAATAATTAAATTGGAAAAAATTATCCATACTCTTTCTATCTTTTTTTTCTCCTTATATACAATATATATTATTATTATTTAGCTTTTTAGACAAGATTAATAATATAGTACATCAAATTAATTTTAAAATAAGCCATTGAATTATATTTTAGATTAGATTGAATTTAAATTATGAATCTAACTATATTATATTAAAATTTAAATGTTGATTAGATCTAAATTATAGATTATATTAGATTGAATTTAAATTATGAATCTAACTATATTATATTAGAATTAAATTTTTAATAGATTTAAATTACAGATGAGATTAGATTCATTGATCAGAATTTAAATTCTAAATTTAATTAAATTTGACTATATTCAGATTATGGTCGTTAAATGTATGCAGTTATTTGGCTAGATAGTGTATAGGTGTGAAACTTTCTTATAAAGAATATGGAAATATTTTGACTATGCACTCGCTTGCTTGATTCCACAAAAAGGATAAAGGCATAAATAAACATCATCAAATAACTCACTTTATTTTTAGTTTCTTATAAATGACAAACTAAAGACGCTGAGCCATCTTTTAGATGATGAAGAGATATCAAAGTATCTAAAACAGTATGACATCTTAAAATGCTTCAAACTTATTAAATTAGATCAATAGTGTCCTAATTTAGGATCAGAACCTGCTAATTAGAAAAGTTTAATTAGTGCTGGTATGATCGCACTCAATCACTTTCTAAGCCACAAATATGAATTTATTTGCCCATAGTAGCAACATGGATAAAGTCCTATTTCTTTAGAGGTAATACTCCTTAGAAATTATATTACATACTCCAACCAGAAAATTATTAAAAAATTATAGCAGCACGATGGTTATAGAACTCTAACATAAGTCTAGGAAATCTAAGATTTTTATTGTACATAAACTTGTATGCTTTAGTTAGCAAAACTTCATGGTATACTAATTATTAGGCGCACATAAATTCATAGTTCTAAGTGGTACTTGGCATGTACGCTTTTTCAGGGGGTGAGACAGCTTAGGGTGAGCAATTAACGGATTTTCAACCGAAAATCGACTCGAACCGGACCGAAATTGAAGTTCGGTTCGGTTTTCAATTAACCGGTTCGGTTTTCGGTTTTATATTTCAAATATTTCGGTTATCGGATCGGTGGTCGGGTTCGGGTTTCAAAATTAGACCCGAACCGAAAACCGAATCAGTGTATATAAAAGAAAAAGGCTTAATTGCACTTTGCTACCCTCAACTATTCCGCCTTTCAACTTGATACCATAAACTTTTTTCGTAACAAATTGGTACCTCAACTATTATTTTTTTCAACTTGATACCTAATTTTTCAAAAATTCCGAAAATGCCCTTCCTCTCCTTCCCTCCACCCCCTTCCCCACTCCGGCCACCCCCCCTGCTAGCTCTGGCCGCCCCCCCCCCTGCTAGCTCCCCCCCCCCCCGCCCACCCCCCCCCCTGCTACCTTCGGCCACCCCTGCCCCGCCTCCCGCCCCGCCCTCCCTCCCCAGCCCCCCTCCCGTGCTGCCGCGGCCTAGGGGAGAGGCGGGGGGACGGGCGGCCGGAGTGAGCAGGGGTGGGGGGTGGGGGTGGGGGGGTGGGGGCGGGGGGGGGGGGGGGGGGGGGGGGGGACGGAGCTAGCAGGGGGCCGGGGGGGCCGGGGGGGCGGCCGGAGTGAGCAGGGGGGCGGCCGGAGCGTGCAGGGGGGGAGGGTTAGGGGTAGGGGTAGGGGCATTTTAGTCCAAAATAACATCTGGGTACCAAATTGTTACAAAAAATAGTTTAGGGTACAAAGTTGAAAAATGGTAATAGTTGAGGGTAGCAAAGTGCAATTAAGCCAAAGAAAAAAAAAACACTAAACCTATCTAACACTTTCTCTCTCTCATCTCAAACCTTCTGCCGCCTCAAACTTTCCTCTCCCCAAAGAGTCTCTCGCCACTCTCTTCTCTCTCCACTTACCTCTCGCCAAAGAGTCTGACTCTTCGCCACTCTCTTCTCTTCTCCAAACTTCTCCTGCCTCAAGCTCTACCTATCCCCAAAAATTCAGATCTTTGCCATCATCTGTTTTTGGGGTTTCTTCTCTCCTTCTTTCATTTTTTTAATCTGTTATTTACCACAAGTTATTTGTTAGATATGTTTTGTTCTTGATCTTGATCTGAAAATAAATTATGTGTGTCGAATTATTGTTTTTTTCAGATATATAGTGTCGAAGTCCTGCTTTTTTAGATACAGATAATATGTAGGTTTATCTAGGGTTTAAATTCTATTATTTTTTCAGATCTGCAGATTTCTGTTGACTTGTTCTAGATCTATTAAGTGAATTTTTGTTTTAATTTGTTGGCTTATTTTTCAGATCTGCAGATTTTTGCAAAAGGGTTGGTGTGTATCTGGCCACTATCAAGTTTGTGGATTATTTCTGGGTCTTAGCATGACCGTGAGATAATGTGTACTTTATGACAAATCTTCCACCCAAATAATGCGAAGAATGGTAAGATTTGTGTCAACATCCTTTAAGTAAAGGATCGGAACCCAAGCTTGGTTTATGGCATGTTTGGTGTTCACAACGGCTGCTTTGCTTCCTACCTTCCCCTCACAGTAACATTTGGTGGTTCTTCTTCTATTTCTAAGAAGAAGGAATTGGCCTTCTTCATTTTCCAGATGATTGGCCGGCCGCCTTCTTCATTTGGATAAATGAACTTGGTTTTGAGGAACATATTGTAACATGGTGATTATATTGTTCAAGCTTGGATCCAGAATCAATATGGGAGATGTTGTAAAGTTGTATAATTTTCATTTGAATTCACTGAATGTTGTGATACAATGATTTATAATTTTAACTTGTAAAGTATAATTTTGATTTGTAAAGTTGTATAGTATGAATAAAATGTATAATGTTGTGTGTAAATTGTAAAGTTGTATTTTATATTTATCTTTGTAATTTGAATGTTGATAATATTTTGACATTTTAACAATCATGTGATTGTCATTTAATGATAGGCTTAGCTGTGTAAATTTATAGATAGTGTGAGCTACCTTATTAGTTATTTTATAAGGATTTAGAAGAAATATTTTATAAAAATTCAGCCCATCAACAAATTCAGCTCATCAATAAATTCAGCTCAACCGAAAAAATCCAACCCATCAATAAATTCGGCTCAACCCAAAAAAACCGGACCGAACCGAACCAAAATTTTACATGGTTCGGTTCGGTTCCTGTAAAAAAACGGTTCGGTTCGGTTGGTTTTAAAACCAGTTCGATTTTATTCGGTTGTATTGAAATCGGTTCGGTTTGGACCGAACTGAACCGATGCTCACCCCAGCTAATATTTTGTTTTACCTATGTTAGCACAAACTTTTAAAGCATAACGAAAACAATATATATATATATATTGTAGCAAAAGTAAATTATTAGTACAACGATCTACTATCATAAGAATGATCAAGAGTAGCTAGTATGTACTTAAGAATGATCAAGAGTAGCTATGTACTTATACCGAGATTGAACACAGAATGAGAATTCATGAATAAGGGCAATCAGAACATGGTAATTAAACACTCCAACATGCAATGAAAGAGGTTAGTCCGTGGATCATATATACATGAATCTAATAACTAAAATTGTATTCTTTTGAAATTGAATAATCACTTATATTGTTAGAATAATTCTTTATTTCTCTGAACATAAAATAACAAAAAGAATTTTTGATATTGCGATGGACGATGGTTCGATCCATCGAGCTTTTTGCTTAGTCGAGAGAGAAACATATAGATGTGAACTTGTCAACATGCTCCCGGCGAAGGGTGAGGTAGGCCTTGACCCCTCCTTCTCCCCGTCGCCGAAGGAATCGACAAGCGTTACGACGCCTTCGGCCGGAATATCGGGCGGGAGCATGACCTTGGGACCTCCGGTGTCGAAATCAATGTCGTTCATCGGAAACCCGAGCCAGCTGTCCATCTCGATGTCAGGATAGATCAGGTCCCCCCACTCTTCCGCAGTGACCATGAGCTCCTCGTCCCCTCCCTCCTCGTTGAGGATCTCTCCGAAGTCGATGAAGGACCTGAAGTAGCTGTCGTCGAGTGCTTGAGGGCCTTGCGGATGGTCGAGACGTTGTTGCCGATGTTATGGAGACTACCTCTCCGACTTGCGACGTCGGGAGTGCCCAGCAGACGAGGTTGCCGAGTAGTCCATGGGCACGACGGGCCTCATCTTTCCCCTTCCGTTGACTGCTATTCTTAGTCTTGTCCTCTCGTCGTGGTCGTGGCCGCGCGCTATGACTATCTTCTTCCATATGTGAGCGGAGAGACACTCGAAGGTGGTGCACCTGTAGGGAACTCTTCTCTTGAGCTCTGATATGAACTCGGCAGGGAACTGGATAGTCAGGTTGTCCAGGGGGGACCTGGTGGCGGCAGTGCCGCCGCATGCAGCCATGTTCACCAGCTGCTTGGACTCGGTCTCCGGTGGTCGTACTTGCACGTCAATGGATTCCTTGGCACGAAGAGGGAGTTCCGGTCCACGTTGTAATAAGGGGGATCAGGGGGAGGGGTGGCGGCGGCGAGC
>JANAVB010011472.1:0-132561 GCA_029216955.1 Iris pallida
GACAGCATCGGCAACCATAGTTGGCCAGTAGTAGCCCATACGTCGCAGTCGATCTTGCAACTTAGGACGGGGTTGATGAGCTCCACAAGTTCCGTCATGAGCTTCTTGAAGAGCTTCGGCTGCTTTCGTTGGACAGACATCGAAGGAGGAGCCCATCGAAGGAGCGTCGGTACAGCATTTTGGTAGCTGTATCGTAGTAGAATCGAAGAGAGCGTCTCCTGACTGAGACGGCTTCCTTCGGGTCCTCTGGAAGGATTCCGTAGACAGCGAAGTTGATGAACGGGAACCTCCATTCCCGGACATTAACCCCAGTGTTCGTCGCATGGCGTGGGCCACCGCAAGCATAGGTTGTTTCTGGGACAAAAGATCTCGTCCTATTACCGTGATATAGTGTTGAGTCCCAAAGGGCGCTGCTAATGAGGCTGCGAGGCTGGCCAGAGCATCGGCCTCCAAGTTTTGTAAACGAGGGACATGTTCAATGAAGAACCCGGTGAAGGTTGAAATGATGTTCAACGCGACTTCATGATAAGGGATTAAATCTTCATGGCGAACTTCGTATTGTCCCGAACCTGGTTTACGACGAGTTTTGAGTGCCGTAAGCTTCCAGATGGTCGACCCCCAGCTGTTGTGCGAGCTGGAGTCCCATGACGAGTGCGTTGTACTCGGCAACGTTGTTGAAGCACGGCTTCGAAAGAGAGTACGCACGCTGGATGACCAGCTGATCGGGGAGACTAAGACTACCCCCACTCCTGCGATGATTTGGCCTTTGGGGCCTGTTCTCGAAGCGCCGTCGAAGAACATCCGCCAAACGGAGCTTTCTTCGGTGACGTTGGATTCTTGGACCTCATCCGGGATATCTTTATAGAGTTTTGAGGATTCTGGGATGGGGTGTGCAGCTAAAAAGTCAGCCAGAGCTTGACCCTTAACAGCTTTTTGCGGCACAAACACCATGTTGTACGGTGTTAGCAAGATCGCCCATGTAGCCAGCCGGGAGTTCAATGATCCTGGCTTCGTCATGAGGACTCTGAGCGGATTGACTCGGGAAATAACATGAATTGTCTGACCCGAGACATAATGACGAGTCTTCTGGATGGCAAACACTAAAGCCAAGCACTCCTTTTCGACGGGGTTGTACCGGTGTGTCGGCCCCGATGTGTATTCGACTGAGGTAGTAGATTGCTTGCTCGGAGCCTATATCGCTGTTTTGAGCCAGCAGAGCGCCAAGAGAATGATCCATGGCACGGACGTAGAGGAGAAATGGTTTGCTGGTGACTGGCGCTACCAGGACTGGTGGGCTTGTTAGGTAAGCCTTGATGTCGTCGAAAGCCTTTTGGCACTCTGTCCAGACGTAAGAGACTCCCTTCTTCATGAGCTGAGTAAAGGTTGACATCTACCGGAGAGGTTTGCTATGAACCTCCGGATATATGCCAGACGTTCCTGTAGGCCCGAAGTTCTCGAAGGTTTTCGGAGGGTCCATGTTGAGGATGGCTTTGGTCTTCTCAGGATCAACATGAATGCCTTTCGCTGTGATGACAAAGCCCAAGAATTTGCCGCTAGAAACCCCCAGAAAGAATTTAGCGGGGTTCATTTTGAGTTGATGTGCCCGCATGAGATCGAAGACCGTCTTCAGGTCCTATAGGTAATCTCCTTTGAGACGGCTCTTGACTGCGATGTCGTCAACATAGCATTCGACCGTCTTGCGAAGATGTTGACGGAAGATGGTGCTCATAGCTCGCTGGTATGTCGCACCGGCGTTCTTCAAGCCGAAGGGCATTACTGTGCAAGCAGAAAACACCCTTTGGAGTCCTGAATGACGTGTGTTTTGCGTCATCGGAGAACATCTTGATTTGATTGTAGCCTGAATACCGTCCATGAAGGACATGCGCTCAAAGCCACATGTGTTGTCGATCATCACATCAGTGATTGGAAGCGGGAATTCGTCCTTCAGGCAAGCAGAGTTGAGATCCCTGAAGTCGATACAGACTCGTATCTTCCCGTCTTCTTGGTGACAGGAACGACGTTGGCTACCCAATCCGGGTGTTGTTCCTCACGGATGAAGCCGCTGGTCAAGAGTTTGTCTATCTCCTGATCGATGGCATTCATGATGTCCGGACGGAAGCGTCGCTACTGTTGTTTGATAGGTTTGGCATCAGGTAAGATGTTCAACCTATGCATTGCGATATGTGGATCAAGTCCCGGCATGTCTTCATAGCTCCAGGCGAAGACGTCGATATACTGTTTAGCCAGTTGGATTAAAGATTCTCGATCTTCTTCTTCCAGGCTTTTACTGATGAAGATGGGTTTGGAAGAAGACCCCTCCCCGAGGTCGATCTGCTCGACTTCATCTTCGGTGGGAGGTTCACGAAGCTCAAAACGAGATTCCCATTGTTCCCCTAGGCGTTGGGCCCAGGGTTCTTCTTCGAAGGGTTCTGGCGCTTGGTCTTCGTTTTCACCTTTTTGAGGTTGTGCTGACGTCATGTTAGCTGACAGCACTTTCCTGAAGACTGATCCGATACTGGTATCGGAATCCCAAGTCGATGCTTCGGACGAGTGGGAATGTTCTATGTCTTCTGCATCTGAACTTTTCGGGGTTGATGGCGGCGTGACATAGCCTAACCCTCGTCCAGTCCGATTATAATAGTCCCGTGGCTTTCCATTGGGCATCGAAAGCCGGACAGGGAGATGCCGACCTTGCCGTAGTTTAAGCCTTTGTTGCTTTTCAGGTCGTAGCCCATCTTTTGGATGATGTGCTTTGCCGCATCCGTGTACCGATAGACTTGTACTCTGCGGTATCAGGTTCGGGCTCGATTGACGGGAGGTCCCGATGACGCTCGACTTTGCCCGAGATGATGGTGCCTTGGTCTCGGCTCCGTGGAGGGACTATGAAGACTCCTTGAGACGGGACTACTCGATTATGGTAGACGGTCGTTATTTGTGTGCAACGACCGTAGAGCGTTGTCTAATATATACATGGCATTCCAGTATGGAAGACAAGAATAATTAAAAGACACTCTATTATTGATAAAATATGAGATCTTATCCTGTAGGATTACATTGTCAAAGGAGGGTGCCTCTACGTCAGCCGAGATATAATCACCAAGCTCCTCGTCTGTAAGAACTGGGGGCGGACTAGGAGAGTCCAACACAGCTGTGGGGTCTGAGAGGGTTATATGAGCCTTCTCTGACACCTTGGATGACTGCGGCGGCTTGCCCTTGAGACGCACTTTGAGAGGCGCCTCGGCTGCGCCTCCGGTGAGTGGTGCCTTCCCTTGTAATTTTGCCACCAGGGGAGCCGATGTTTGAGGTGGCTTTCCCTTGAGGCGTATCTTCAGGGGTGCTTCACGAGCCGGCGCTTTCCCTGATAGCTTGATGCTCATTGGAGGCGCCTTCTGGGGTGGTTTTCCCTTCAGTCGGATTTTCAAGGGGGCGTCGGGAGTCGTCTCAGGCTCCATGTCCGGCTCTGCTGCCGTCTCTGCCTCATCATCAGCGTCGTTGGCTTCCTCCTCGTCAATGGGCTTGTACAAGTCGGAATCGGTGAAGTAGGCTTCAATCCCTTTGAAAGGATCAATGTCTGCAAACTCCGTCGGGATGACACCATTGGTGGATACATACTTTATGCACTGGTAGAGCGTAGAGGGCACCACCATGTACTCATGCAGCCATGGTCGACCGAGCAGGATGTTGTAGTTGACCTCAGCATCTACCACATAACAAGTTACCTCAGTTTTGAGGCTGCCAATATGACACTTCAGTCGAATCTTGCCCAATGGCTCGCTCTTGCTAGCGTTGAAGCCACTGATGGTTGTATTGGAGGGCGTCAGCCGGTACATCGGGATCCCCAGCTTAGATAGTAGCGCCTTCGGGATGATGCTTAGGGAAGACCCAGGATCGATCTGAATCCGGCTCACCTTGACCGAGCCAATGTACCCTGTATAATACAGCGGTCGGTTATGTCGGTGATGCTTGAGCAGCATGTCTTGTTGAGTAAAGTTATGTTTGGGATAACTTCATCCGCACAATGACAGTGCACACAAGTAGTTGGAGGTCTTCAGGCTGCTTGACCTGACTGAGAAAGGATTCAGCGTCCTTCAGAGCTTCGCAGAGAGCTTCTCGGGAATCTTTAGAAAGACGCAGGAGCTCAAACAAAGACAGGCGCGCAGGTGTACTGGCTAATTGTGCCAGAATGTCGAAGTTGTGAGGCTTGGACAGCCCCGAAGCATTCTCCTTCTGTAGAGGTCTGTCAAAACGGGCCTCCACCAGCTTCTGCTTATTGGCTGCTGAGGGCTTAGATGGACCCTCTTCATGGATGGTGCTAGGAGGCACCACTTCGACGGCGGCTTCGTCGGATTGGGAGCTCTGTTGTGCACGTGTTTGCACTGGAAGTGCCTCTTCTGTTGAAGAAGAGACTGTGCGGCAAGACTTGATCTTCCTGTCTTTTGATTTGGAGGTAGGGCGTACCTCCGATTGAGTCACCTCGGAGACGAGGTCGGGGTGAACCCAGAGGACCTCTCCTCGAGATGTGGTGAGCGGGGTGAGTCCACTCACATTGTCACGAGTAGGTGGTAAGTTTACCACCTCTATTATCGCCTTAGGGATGGGGACGACGCCATCTTGTGTGGTAGTTGGCGGCAAGGTGCCGAACTGAAGCGAAACCACATTGGCCGACACCGTCTTCTCTTCATAGTCGACGGAGATTACATCCGCATTGATCATGCGCTGGATGTAATTCTTGAGGACGTAGCAGTCCTTGGTCGGGTGTCCGACAAACCGATAGTAGTGATAGTACCTTGGGTTGTCCTACTTTCCCAACTTCATCGGGCCGCTTTGGGTCCGGTAGCTTGATCTTGTCACCCTGCTTCAGTATCTCGAAAAGTTGCAGGGTGTCGTCATCATTGAATGAATAAACCTCCTTGGGTCTCGGTGCCAGTGGAGGCTTCTGAGTAGGCACAGATGCGCCTTTTGAGGCATTAACAGTCAATGCCTGTTTCCCCTTTGCTTCTCGTCCGGAGCTGTTAGCTGCGGACTTTTTCCCCTTATCGTCAAAGGCGGGGAAGCTGACACCCAGAAGACGTGCATTGGCCGCCTTCTTTTCTGCAACTTCAGCTTCGATGATCAGGGAGCTCCAGTCAGGAGGGGGAGTAGAGTTGAGCCAGAGCTTTACTGCAGGCAACATGTTCATGCTGCAAGCGAGAGGAGCGCATGTTCTGGCATGCCTGGAGGTAGCCTGAAGCAAGCCTGTCGAAAGCGTTCGATGAACGCCCGAACCGTTTTCCTTCTCCTTCTGACGTATTTCTATGAGAGATGCCATCGTCATGTCCTTCCCGCCGTCGTAGAAGCGGTCGAGGAAGAGGCGCGTCAGGTCGTCGAAGGACGATATGGAATTGTCGGGGAGGCTACAGTACCAGTCATACGCCACTCCTTTCAGGGCCCCGACAAAGATACTGGTGAGGAGCGCGTCCTCCTTCGGAAGATGCCCTGTCTGTGACTGGAAGTACGTCAGGTACCGTCGCGGAGAGTCCTTCCCGTCGTATGGGGTGAGTGTTTGTGGTTTATACTTTGGGGGATAAACCACCTTGTTCCACTCGGGGGGATAAGGCTGGGGAATGCCCATCTTCTGGCGTTCTTCTTGCCTGTTCTTGGACTCGAAGCGCTCCCGCAGGTCTTTGATCATTTCGACCACATCCTCCGTAGAACTAGGAGTCGGGAAAGGAGGTACCATCTGGATTGGAGCGTTTGAGGGCTCCGAGGTTCGAGGTGCTTCTGTATCCGAGGGCGCCCGTTGGAGGGGCACACTCGACTCCCCATTAGCTCCTGGGTCAGGACCAGTTGAAGGTGTCCTGATCAAGGCCGACCGCATCTCAAACACTGCTTGAGTCAGTGCTTGCATAGAGGCAGAGAGGGTTTTGAGTCCTCCCTCCAATGAGTCTATGCGCTGGACTATGTCCTGTGACGGCGCATCAGACTCGACATCATCCCCAGCCATGTATACTGTCCTGACACGGCCAGGAAGTGGATGGATTGGTTGAGGCTTCGCTTTCGGCCTCACTCTCATGCGGGGGGTTACTTCTCCTGGTGTTGGGCCACCCCCAGCCACATTCTGGAGTTCATCTTCAATAGGCGCATCTGCAAGGGTCTGCTTGTCCTCAGCTCCGTCTTGAAGGACCTTTTCGTTTCCAGAACTACCCCCGGTAGTGTCTTGGAGGACATCCTCATTTTGAGGGGCTTCAAGGAGAGTAATCTCGTCTTGATGATGAAGATCCGCCGCAGCTGTGCTTTGGACATCTTCGTCTTCGGAAGGAGGCTCAACAAGGGTCTGGCTACCCCCAGCTTCCTCCAAGGACTTCTTCCTCGACCGAGTGCCTTCAAACACTCCAGAGGTCGAGACAGCTGCCTTGGTTTTCCTCGGCTGGCTTTTGGATGAAGACGAGGAATTGGCAGTCGTCTTTCGGATTGATGAGGAGTTGGAGACCATGTTGCATGAAGCAACCTTTGGCTCCTCTTCAGCTGACACCTTTGTCCCAAGGCGAACGTCGGAGAGGTGTCGATGATTGCAGTCGTTGGAAGACCGACTGTCTTGGTGGAGCTGCCGCCTTGCAACAGCAGTTGATGATGACCACCACACAAGTATGCCCCGTGAGAGGCGCATCGTGCTTAGTTGGTCGACTCTCCTGACCGGCGCTTGTGAGTGATCACGTTGCGCAGGTCATTGGAGGAGAGTGGTGCCTTCACACCCCCTTCAGACGTATGGCAAGGCCAAACGCCGGGGTGGTCAGGTGAGTGCTGCGCCCCCTGATCTAAAACCAAGCAGGCATCACGATCAGTAGTGAGGGAACCACAACATTTGAAGTGACTTGAACGGACCTCAAACGCACAACCAGAGGAGACGCGGGAGTTCAAGACCACTGAGTTTGCCTCTCTCGACTTGGTTGTGCACGCAGTAGATGCGCCCAAGCGAGATGAGGACTTTGAAGATCGACTCGTTGTTGGTGCAGAAGCACTTGAGTCAACCTTGTACAGCTTGCCATCGGCAGCGCGCGTGATGACGAGCGCGTGCCTCTGGCCGGCTGCTGGCATAGCACGTTTGTGGCGCATGGCCCGTGCCGTCTTGAATTTCTTCGTACCAGCCCGCTGGGGCGCATAGTACTCAGCATCCAAATTCTCCTCGCCATTACAGCGAGTGAGTCTGTCAAAGACAGAGGTCTTTTGTGACGCATCAGAGGTGATGCGCGGGGCATTGGCTGCGCCCCTGCTCCGTCGACGTATCTTCCTCGCCTGAGAGGGAGATAGCTGGAGAACGTGGTCGGCCGCACGCTTCCCCAAGAGATGCGCTGCATCGGCGGGCGCACCTTGGTTGCTGAGAACGTCAGCAGGAAGGGAAGACTGGATTGCTGCATCCCCTTCAGTGGTGGTGCCCGAGGCGTCGACCTTGCGCACCCAGGCCGTGCGGATCTTTTTCGGCTTTGGTAGCCGCTTCGAAGGACTCGCACTTCTTCAGAAATGAACTCCTCGTACGCCTGTTGATTGAGGCGCACGACCAGCGTCTTGTGGGAGGAGCCCACCTTCACGTCGTCGGCCTGTGACACGACTTTCTCGGAAGAGGAGAAAGAAGTCCCCAGCAGAGTCGCCAGCTTAGTTTGCCATTAAAATTGTTTGATTGAAAACTTTAATACAAACAGAACAGTGTTACAATGTAGGACTTAGATGTAGTCCTAGGAGCACACTTTTGTTTAAGCTGGGTCCTTAGTGCCAATAGAGCGGGTGGTAATGCGTTGACTCCGTTGACCGGCTGACGACGGTTATCGGTTCTCTGAAGGCGTGGATTGCTCTGGGTGCTGGAGCTTGCTGAGAGGAGGAAGACGTTGAGTGTCTGTATCTACCTCTCTGATGATTCCCTGTATGTTCGTTGTGGATTCCCCCTGTTTGTGTGAAGGAGAAGATCCCTCTATTTATAGTTTTGCAGGCTGGCTGCTCATGCGCGCATGTAGGATGCGCCGGTGTGTGGGGACGCCACAGTGGAAGTTGCTGATAGGGGCGCACAGATGATGCGCCCTGATTGGGAGGTTGAACTCTTCATACTGCTGTTGTGAGCCGGTACGTAGCAGAAGAGAAGATCTTTCTGTTCTGAAATCTTGGACGAGTTGAGTCAAAGGACACATGTCGTCGACTCATGGCCTGAAGATCTCGAATTTGGGGGGGGGTAGTGATCTGGTGAGCTACGCCTTGGATCTGGGCGCAGGAGGAGGCTGCGGCTCATAACCTTTAGGAGTTACAAACCATTTAGGGTGCATGGCTTTTGAGGCGCATGCAGGTGACCTTCCTTCTGTCTTTCGGGATCAGAGATCAGTCTGGGGCGCATGGCTTTTGAGGCGCATGCAAAGCTTCAACTGGAGACTCTTCTTCTGTCTTTAGGGATCAGTGAAGGGTCTGAGGCGCATGGCTTTTGAGGCGCATGCTGGTTTGGACGCTATGGCCGTAGAGGCGCATGGTGATTTGGACGCATGGCCGTAGAGGCGCATGCGGATGGCCACGTGGCAGTAGCCGTCGGAATAGAGTCATGATGATGCTGACGTTGCCGACGCTTCGTTCTCTGAAAAAGCTGTCAACCGTTCAGACTTTGGGAAGCGTACTGCCAACTCTGGTGTCAGTTCAGCATTTAATGTTTGTGACGTTCGATGGACAGCTGAGTGGGCATATTGGTTGGTGGTCCACTCGACATGGAGATGTGAGGGGGGGCGCATCCTCTGTGATGCGCCGGGTACTGTAGGGCGCGTCTGTGTGATGCGCCTGATGCTGGAGGGCGCGTCCGTATGATGCGCTGTTTGGCTGGCGCATCCGACATGTCCTTTAATGACGCGGCTTGTCTCGCTCCTCGAGTGCTATAAATAGCCGTTTGGCTGAATTCGAGGCGTCCGGTTCATCCATTTAATGCAAATTCATTACACAGAATTCGGAGAGTCATCCACTTGGCGCGTGGGTTTTCTGGTTGTGAAATTCCATGCTTCTACATTTATATATATGTATATATATGTATATACTGAATTTTGGCAGTATTTTACATATGTATATATATTTTATAGTTAGTAAATTTTATATATATATGTTTGTATTTATATACATATATGTATATATGTATATATTTTCATGTGTAAATATATATATACACTTTATAATTAAATGTTTCCTTATATATATATATATTTGTATATATATATATATATATATATATATATATATATATATATATATATATATATATATATATCTATATATATATATATATATTTTTTGTATATATATATATATATATATATATATATATATATATATATATATATATCTATATATATATATATATATATATATATATATATATATATATATATATATATATATATACTTTATAAATTAAGTATTTTTCTTATATATATATATATATATATATATATATATATATATATATATATATATATATATATATATATATGTACTTTTAAAACATATTTATGTATATTTTCACTATGCATAATTTTGCCTTATTAAAATATTAATATTTATTTTGCTATTTTTACCAATTTGTATTTTAGTGTATTTAAATTTCTGCAACCATTTGGTGTCCAAGTCTAGCATGGGTTTTTGGGCCCAAATGTGTTTTCACACATTCAAGACCTGTACAAGTCATATTGGACTTGATTCATGGCCTTGGGTCCTGTATTTGAACTTTAGGTTCAAATTATATACATGGACAAAATACGCAGATAATTAATTATTTAATTTCAATTGTGTACAATGCTGTTTTTAGATTTCTAAAAATACTTAAAGTACTTCTAAAATTCTAGGAAAAATAGTATTTAGATACTATGTTAAGTTAGCTAATTTAGTAATTTTTATAGTATTTAAATTACTGTTTTGCCACTAGTTTGGCATATGAAACCAAAACTCATTTTCTGTATACTTAGGAAAGCTGATTTTTATAAAATACTTGTACTGGTTAATAAATTCCAGAAAAATTATAATAAATTTCTATGATTAACCAGGATCATTTTTGTACTTTACTTTAAGTAAAACTAGGCTTTTTGTCTATCTCAAAAATTGTTAAAATATAATAATCTTTTGATTTATTTATTGATTAATTACGACTTGTAACTTTTTGTGTTACTTTGAGCTTTAGCCATGTTGAACCTCACCCCTCACTAGTGTAAAGATCCTAGAAAGTTAGTTAAAGTAGTGTGTCACCCCACATTGGTCTTCTATGCTAGAGTCATCATTTTAACTAGGTGCCCAGTCACAAGTCGTGTTTCACCAATTAGTGTCTTAGCGTTTTAGCTTAGTGTAAAAACTAAGTTATTGCATTTACTTCTACAGTGACGAGTTACCGGACATCCATAGCACTTTATCGCAGCTTGTTTTGCTTTGCTTTGCTAGAGGCAAGTACTTTCTACAAACTTTACATATTGTCACATAAATGAACTGCTAATCTAACCATGTTAAATGCTGATCCTTGGGGTAGCAAGTTAGATCTCTACATGTTGTACTTTCAGTTACTACCATGCTTATAACAGTTTTTATATCTCTCACATGATAGAATATGGGTTATGGAGAAAACTAGTAGTTGAGTACGTGATCATGCCCCCATTATCGTACCGAGCAAAGTTTCATTCTATATGATACTGCGCCGTAGGCCTTTATCCAGCATTTCTGTACGAAGGTACACCTATGCCTGTACACTTGTACGTATGTACATTTCATTTACATGTGCCCCAGCACTTTGTACATCTATTGATCGATCACGTACCAGCTACAGTTTTAAACATTACATATACATCTGCCTCTATGACATATGTGTCCTTGCCATGATAGATTGTGTGATGCCATGTTTCCAGTTATTTCCTCTTATGTTCATTTCCATGTTTCATATGCTAGTTTGCTAGATTCAGTACTTGCTCCCGTCCTGACAGGATAACGTTGTAGGTGTCCTTACTGAGGAGGAGTTACTCTGCGACACATATTATGGAGATACTGTCGAGGACCCGGCTTTGCCATACGAGGATGTTCCTGCGGGGAGACTCATCTAGTTTGCTTAGCTGTTTGGGATATTTAGTGTAGTCATCTATTAGGCTACATATTTTGTAACTGGACATGTATCCAATTTTACATTTCAGATCACTTGTACTTTGGACTTATTCCTATATATGAGACGACTTTTGTGTTTGGAGCATTTATGACTTTTATTCACTTATAGAACTGT
Organism: Iris pallida; assembly: GCA_029216955.1. Taxonomy (NCBI): domain Eukaryota; kingdom Viridiplantae; phylum Streptophyta; class Magnoliopsida; order Asparagales; family Iridaceae; genus Iris; species Iris pallida. Next base: position 11,246 of record JANAVB010011472.1, read on the forward strand.
TAGCATATTTAGTTTATCCTGATGTCTTTAGAACAACTTACTACGTTTTATCTCAACGTAGGCTGGACATGACTCGGCCTGGCCCAACAATTTGGGTAGCGGATCGTGACATGTTTTTAGTGGTGGCCCATGCAGGTCCTGACTAAACTGTTTGGTTACGTTATTGTACCAAGCATGCTTGCAATTAGGAACTTAAGGTAATTAGACAACATTAGGAATGACGCTTAGAACACCTAGAGGAATGCTAGGATTGTAACATAGGAAATACATCACATGCTTGCTATTATAATTAGATTTTCTTGTCTATAATTTCTTACTTTAAACAAGTCCTTATAAGTCCTTTTTACTTTTATTAGATGGTGCTTACTCGTTCATCCCAGTATGTTACGCCCGAGAATGGGGCCCTCCATATCCAGTCAGCTGACCAGTTGACTGATACGCCCCCACCTCCACCTACCACATTCTCCCACTCCACAGATCCACAGACCCAGATGCCTCCACCACCTTCCACATCCCAGTCCCAGCAGGCCCCGATACTTCTACCACCCCCTATCACTATACCCATCCAGGCTTCCGTCACACTCGACGGGAACCAGCTGCTCACTCTGATTCAGGGGTTCCTAACAACCCATCAGGAGCAGACTACCCTACTCCGCCAGAGCATGGAGCGTTCTGAGGGACATCCCGTGGTCCAACCATATGTAGAGCCACGGCAGAGAGCGGGGACGATCAAGGACTTCATGGGTCTGAATCCTAAGGAGTTCTCAGGGACTGAGGGCATAGTAGTAGCAGATGACTGGCTAGATTCGGTAGAGAGGAAGCTTCTGGGAGTTAAGATGTCGGATGACCTCCAGGTCGAGGCAGCGGGATTCCTGCTGATAGTACTTGGCAGGAGTCTGGTTCCGGAATGAGCCGTTATTTGCGAGAGGGAGGGCCACTTGGGATCAGTTCAAGACCCAGTTCAAGAAGAAATTCTTCTCGACCACTGCTAGAGTAGCCATGGGGCTACGATTCTAGAACATCCAGCAGGGGAACCATTCTGTTGATGACTATGCGGCAGAGTTTAGTCGCCTGAGCCGTTTTGCTCATAGTCTGGTTGCAGATCCAGAGGAGATGACCCGTAGGTTTTGCCATGGTCTAGTTCCAGACAGTGGCATTATTATAGTGGCGAACGGTACTGACTGACTACTACCAGAGCCTAGAGTTGGCCCGGAGCATTGAGAAGCGTCTTCTGTCTAGCAAGAGGCCGGCTTCTGTACATCATGAGGGACCGTCCAAGCGTCAGGATTTCCAGCAGAGAGCACCGACGCCATTCCAGCAGACTTATCGTCCCCCTACACCACATCATCAGACCGCGCCAATTAGAGCCCCGGGACCCCGACAGCAGCAGCAGCAGAAGGGAGCTATATGTTCTTTCTGCGGAAGACCAGGTCATGACTTCGCCGTCTGCAGGAAGAGGTTGGGTCAGTGTTTAGTTTGTGGGTCTGCCACTCATTAGCTTCGGAACTGCCCAGCAGCAAAGCCTAGAGGACCACTCCCGACTCAGCAGCAGAGGTTTGGGCAGCATCTGCAGCAGCAGAAGGGACCTCAGGGAAAGGTTTATAGCCTAGCCCTTGAGCCGGAGCCGGAGCAGGTTTCGGAGCCAGATTACTTAGCTGACGTCATTACAGGTCATATTTATTTGCATACTTTTCTAGCTCTATGCTTGTTTGATTTTGGTGCATCTCATAGCTTCATGTCATTAGAGTTTATGCATGAACATCACTTAGTATCTACACCTACTGCCGAGATTAGTAGAGTAATGACGGGAGGAGGACCAGTGCCTATTAGAGCTAGCTATAGATGCTCTATTATGATAGCCGGGAGAGAGTTTGAGGGGCGATTCTTTGTGATGCCACTCCCCGGTTATGACATCATATTGGGGATGGACTGGCTTAGCTATGCCCATGCATCTATAGATTGTCATGAGGGTAGTATTTTGTTCAGTCCCCCAGGCACAGCACCATTCAGTGTCGGGAGGACAGGGTCGGAGATCAGCCTAGAGCCGAACTGTTGTGCGACAGTCGGGGACGTAGCACCGCCACACCCTATTATTAGGGAGTTTATGGATGTATTCCCAGAGGATCTTCCAGGGCTTCCGCCCGACAGAGATGTGGAGTTCACTATAGATTTAGTGCCGGGTTCATCACCAGTATCTCGGGCTTGCTATAGAGTGAATCCCAAGGAGGCCATAGAGATGAAAGAGCAGATTGATGACCTGTTGAAAAAGGGTTTCATTCGATCCAGTGCTTCTCCATGGGGAGTACCAGTGCTCTTTGTGCCTAAGAAGGATGGTACAGTCCGGTTGTGTATTGACTACCGGGCCTTGAATGCCATCACCATCAAGAACAAATATCTTCTGCCCAGGATAGATGATTTGTTCGACCAGTTGAGCGGGGCGAAGGTGTTTTCCAGGATAGACTTGAGATCCGGGTACCACCAGGTGAAGGTTAGGGCAGCAGACATCCAGAAGACGGCGTTCAACACAAAGTACGGGCAGTACGAGTTTCTGGTGATGCCATTTGGTCTCACAAATGCGCCAGCTGTCTTTATGAACTTGATGAATAAGACATTTCACCAGTATCTGGATAAGTTTGTCGTAGTGTTTATCGACGACATCCTGATATACTCGAAGACGCCAGAGGAGCATGCAGAGCACTTGCGGATAGTTTTGGAGATTCTGAGGTAGGAGAGATTGTTTGCCAAATTGCCGAAGTGCGAGTTCTTTTTAGACCGAGTGGAGTTTCTCGGCCATGTAGTCACTGGAGATGGAATCTCGGTAGATCCCAGGAAGATTGCTGCAGTTGAGACGTGGAAGGCTCCGACGTCAGTTTCAGAGATCAGGAGCTTTTTGGGTTTAGCAGGCTATTATAGAAAGTTCGTCCAGGACTTTGCTAGGATAGCTGAACCCATGACGAAGCTGACGCGGAAGAACGTAGAGTACATCTGGTCAGAGGACTGCCAGGCAGCGTTTGAGGAGCTGAAGAGGAGGCTGACGACCGCTTCAGTTCTGACATTACCTTCAGGTTCTGGAGGTTTCACCATTTACAGCGATGCTTCTGGGAAGGGGCTAGGATGTGTCCTACAGCAGCATGGGAAAGTGATTGCTTATGCATCTAGGCAATTGCGGACTCATGAGCGGAATTATCCTACCCATGACCTAGAGTTAGCTGTGGTGATCTTTGCACTCAAGTTATGGAAACATTACTTATACGGAGAGCGTGTGGAGATCTTTACTGACCACAAAAGCTTGAAGTATGTGTTCACGCAGAAAGAGCTGAACATGAGGCAAAGACGATGGTTGGAGTTGATGAAAGACTTCAACATCGATTTACAGTATCACCCCGGGAAGGCAAATGTGGTGGCGGATGCGCTGAACAGGCATCTGATGGCATGGTATCTGATGATAGATCGGCATTTGCGGGAGGATCTGGAGAAGCTCGGTATCGAGCTAGTTCGGCCAGGATCAGTGATACAGATGATGGCGCTTGACATTCAGTCAGGTTTGATGGAGCAGATCCGGGAGACACATTCTACAGATGAGAGCCTTCGCAGACATCGACCCCAGGCGTTAGCTGGATTGCTGGATGACTTTACTATAGTAGAGGATGGATCCTTAAGGCATGACAGCCGATTGTGCGTGCCGAAGGGAGAGCTGGTAGAGGCAGTCTTGCATGAGGCGCACCGATCGAGATATTCTATTCACCCTGGTGCTAACAAGATGTACCGTGACTTGCGGGAACATCTTTGGTGGCACGGGATGAAGAGGGATGTATCGCATTTTATCTCGAGATGCCTAGTTTGCCAGTAGGTCAAGGCGGAGCGCCAGAGGCCAGCTGGTTTGTTGCAGCCGTTATCCATTCCCGAGTGGAAGTGGGAACATATTACGATGGACTTCGTTTCAGGGCTTCCTCGTTCCCAAGGAGGGAAGGATGCCATTTGGGTCATCGTAGACAGGCTGACGAAGTGTGCACACTTTATACCCTTCAAGGTGGGGCTTTCCACCGAGAAGTTGGCGGAGCTATACATGCAGCAGATAGTTCGCCTACACGGAGTGCCGGTGAGCATCGTGTCAGACAGAGACAGCAGATTCACATCCCACTATTGGAGGAGCTTGCAGGAGGAGTTGGGCAGTAGTCTCAAGTTCAGTACGGCGTACCACCCGCAGACAGATGGGCGGTCCGAGAGGACGATACAGACACTGGAGGATATGCTGAGGACCTGCGTGCTAGACTTCGGAGGATCATGGGAGAGCCATCTGCACTTGGTAGAGTTTTCATACAACAACAGCTACCAGGCCAGTATTGGTATGTCTCCTTTTGAGGCGCTATATGGACGACGATGTCGCACACCGCTCTTTTGGGATGATGTTGGAGACAGAGTTATGCTTGGGCCAGAGATGATCACGGATGCAGCAGAGAAGGTCGGGATGATCAGAGACAGGTTCAGGTAGCTCAGGACAGGCAGAAATACTGGGCTGATGCTAGTCGCAGACCGATGGAGTTCGCAGACGGTGATATGGTGCTAGTGAAGATATCACCTACTAGAGGGACGATCCGGTTCGGACGAGGAGGGAAGCTGAGCCCCAGATACATCGGGCCATTCGAGATACTTGGCAGGATCGGAGAGGTAGCTTACAGGGTTGCACTTCCACCCAACCTAGCAGGAGTTCACGATGTCTTTCACGTATCTCAGCTGAGAAGATATGTTCCAGACCCCAGTCATGTGCTAGATCACTCAGAGTTGGAGGTCGGACCGAGCCTTACAGTTTCTGAGCAGCCAGTGGAGATATTAGACAGGAGGGAGAAGAGGCTGAGGAACAAGGTTATACCCCTAGTGCGAGTAGCTTGGAGCGTCACTCCCCAAGTGAATCTACTTGTGAGAGGGAGTCGGACATGAGGGAGAGATACCCTTACTTGTTCGATCCAACCGCTGCGAGGGAACCACCCGTTCCCGCTTGAAACCTTAGAGGTTAGTTTCGATCGCAGCCTTAGTCATTTATTGCATTGCTTGCTATGATAGAATATTGTAGGGTCTTCAATCCTTGTGAATTTCGAGGACAAAATTTTTCAAGGAGGGAAGACTTGTAAGCCCCTGTTTTTCAAATTTTATTTTAATTAGTGCTAATTAATTTTTAGTGTCAATTTAGCCTTAAAATAATTATTAGGATTTTTAGAAATTTTTCTAGAATTTTTAAATGAGTTTTAATACTAAAAATATCAATTTATAATTTTCTAAAATGTTTTAATATCATTCTGTAATTTTTAGGATTGTTTTTATATCAGTATGCAATTTATTAAATTGTTAATATATTATTTTGCAATTATTGAATTGTTTTAAGTTGCGGAATGCAAATTACTATTTGCATTTAGTGACCTTAGGGACTGGTTTGCAAATTCCTAAACTCTAGGGTTTGTTTTGTAAAACCTAAAACCTAACCCATCCCTGCCCCGACTGACCGACGTCCGACGACCGACGCTGCCCCCGTCTTTTCCGGCCAGTGCACAGCCCCCCGACCGCCCTAACTAGCCTATAAAAACTCCTATCTCTCTCCCCAGACCAAACCCTAACCCTAAATTCTTCCCACGACCACCACGACCCCCTTCTTCCCCGACGAGACCAAACCCTAATCCTAACTCCGGCGTACCCTAGCGTCGCCTTACCGTCCATCATCGTCACTCGCCACCACCACCGTTCGACTCGCCTTGTCAAGCCGACCCCAGCGCCACCCGACCACCTTGACCCCGACGCATCCTCCGCCCAGTCGCCACCCCGACAGCAACCCAACTCCGGACACGTACGTATCAGTACTGTCACTGTGTCTTATTTGTGTCTCGATTTCACGTGGACGACTCGCCAGGACACGGGCAATCTTTGGGTAAGCTTGGACACGGTCGAATCAAATCGTGCGTGTCGTGCTGAGTGTAGACACAAGACACCTGTGTCCCTAACTGTCAGGACACAGGACTGTGTTTATTTTTTTATTATTATTTAAATGCTTAAAACCTAAATAAAATTAACTAAGTCCTAACTCTAACACAACTAGCGGGCTGACCCCCTGGCCAGCCCGATCCGACTAATCCCCCCTCCAGCGCTGGCTCGAGTTCGAGCCCCCCTCCTTCTGTTTCTTTTTCTTTTCTTTTTCTTTTTCTTTTCTTTTCTGTTTTCTATATATATTAGTATATATATATATGTATATAAAAAATATATATATATTAGTATATATATATATATGTATATACTGAATTTTTGGCAGTATTTTACATATGTATATGTATTTTATAGTTAGTAAATTATATATATATATATATATATGTTTGTATTTATATACATATATGTATATATTTTCATGTGTATATATATACACTTTATAATTAAATGTTTCCTTATATATATATATATACTTTATAAATTAAGTATTTTCCTTATATATATATATGTACTTTTAAAATATATGTATGTATATTTTTACTATGCATAATTTTGCCTTATTAAAATATTAATATTTATTTTGCATTTTTACCAATTTGTATTTTAGTGTATTTAAATTTCTGCAACCATTTGGTGTCCAAGCCTAGCATGGGTTTTTGGGCCCAAATGTGTTTTCACACATTCAAGACCTGTACAAGTCATATTGGACTTGATTCATGGCCTTGGGTCCTGTATTTGAACTTTGGTTCAAATTATATACATGGACAAAATATGCAGATAATTAATTATTTAATTTCAATTGTGTGCAATGCTGTTTTTGGATTTCTAAAAATACTTAAAGTACTTCTAAAATTCTGGAAAAATAGTATTTAGATACTATGTTAAGTTAGCTAATTTAGTATAAATTTTATAGTATTTAAATTACTGTTTTGCCACTAGTTTGGCATATGAAACCAAAACTCATTTTCCGTATACTTAGGAAAGCTAATTTTTATAAAATACTTGTACTGGTTAATAAATTCCAGAAAAATTATAATAAATTTCTATGATTAACTAGGATCATTTTGGTACTTTACTTTAAGTAAAACTAGGCTTTTTGTCTATCTCAAAAATTGTTAAAACATAATGATCTTTTGATTTATTTATTGATTAATTACGACTTGTAACTTTTTGTGTTACTTTTAGCTTTAGCCGTGTTGAACCTCACCTCTTACTAGTGTAAAGACCCTAGAAAGTTAGTTAAAGTAGTGTGTCACCCCACATTGGTCTCCTATGCCAGAGTCATCATTTTAGCTAGGTGCCCAGTCACAAGTCGTGTTTCACCAATTAGTGTCTTAGCATTTTAGCTTAGTGTAAAAACTAAGTTATTGCATTTACTTCTACAGTGACGAGTTACCGGACATCCATAGCACTTTATCGCAGCTTGTTTTGCTTTGCTTTGCTAGAGGCAAGTACTTTCTACAAACTTTATATATTGTCACATAAATGAACTGCTAATCCAACCATGTTAAATGCTGATCCTTGGGGTAGCAAGTTAGATCTCTACATGTTGAACTTCCAGTTACTACCATGCTTAGAACAATTTTTATATCTCTCACATGATAGAATATGGGTTATGGGGAAACTAGTAGTTGAGTACGTGATCATGCCCCCATTATCGTACCGAGCAAAGTTTCATTCTATATGATACTGCGCCGTAGGCCTTTATCCAGCATTTCTGTACGGAGGTACACCTATGCATGTACACTTGTACGTATGTACATTTCATTTACATGTGCCCCAGCACTTTGTACATCTATTGGCCGATCACGTACCAGCTACAGTTTTAAACATTACATATACATCTGTCTCTATGACATATGTGTCCTTGCCATGATAGATTGTGTGATGCCATGTTTCCAGTTATTTCCTCTTATGTTCATTTCCATGTTTCATATGCTAGTTTGCTAGATTCAGTACTTGCTCCCGTCCTGACAGGATAACGTTGTAGGTGTCCTTACTGAGGAGGAGTTACTCTGCGACACATATTATGGAGATACTGCCGAGGATCCGGCTTTGCCATACGAGGATGTTCCTGCGGGGAGACTCGTCTAGTTTGCTTAGCTGTTTGGAATATTTAGTGTAGTCACGTATTAGGCTACATATTTTGTAACTGGACATGTATCCAGTTTTACATTTCAGATCACTTGTACTTTGGACTTATTCCTATATTTGAGACGACTTTTGTGTTTGGAGCATTTATGACTTTTATTCACTTATAGAACTGTTAGCACATTTAGTCTTATCCTGATGTCTTTAGAACAGCTTACTACGTTTTATCTCAACATAGGCTGGGCATGACTCGGCCTGGCCCAACAATTTGGGTAGTGGGTCGTGACAACGGGGGTGACATAGCAGAAAGTAAACTCAATCACAGCTAAGACAGAAAGATAAGATAGAAGATAGATAGATAGATAGATAGATACTGCTGAAATGAAGGAAATCCACAAGTACAAACAGAGAGTCTAAGTGTCTAATACATCACAAATCCCAAGTATCAAATATTTACAGTCATCCAGAGAATAATGTAAATGAAAACATCCCAGTCTAGAGGAGTGTCATCCACTGCTAGTGGGACCTGCTGCTGGTCCAGGTCCAAGCACTCATCTAGGGTAGCACCGTAATAAGTAGGGCAGAACGCCTCATCCTCATCCTCTGTAATATTTTAACAGGTCCAGTCAGGACAGGAGCGAGCACAATACATCTCAACAAGTCATAGCAGGAAAGAAAATATAATCATGCTAGAGAATAAAATACAGGAAACTGAAGAATAGCATAATGTAAGAGAAAGACTGTAAGTAAATATCTATGATATATAAAAGAGAGACAGTACTAGTGATTCAGAGTACATGATAAACATGTGAATGGCTAGGGACTGATTCATGATTACACTACGGAATTGATTCATGATTACACTACTTGGAATTATCCACATGTTCATTTATACTCCCCCATCCCCAATCAATACACAAGGATCCAGTCAAGCTACGTTAAGATTCATGATTATACTAAATTGCCCATAAGGGTGATTCATGAATTGATTCGTGAAGGCTCGGTGATCATGAGAGTACATGAGTCACTAGCTGATTCCTGAAGATTCATGATAATAGAAGCATGAGATACGTGATGTAAGTGAAACACACGAGACAAGAGTATTTGATGCTCCCGAGAGGGATAACATCTCATGAAGGGATCCATATAGTACTAATCTGTGTTACCAACGTGTCAGCATCAAGTAAGATAATCTAAAGCAGGAAATATAATCCTAAACAAGATATGAAATGATCAGAGAATGTACTCGCCTGCTATCTGAGTGTCCGGATGAAAAGTAATGTCCGAGGAGAGGTGTCTGGCTCATAATCAGAACAGCACAAGTCACAACAAGTCCAAAATGGTAACATGAAGTTCTACTATGCATTCTACATGATTCTAGGTCCATCTAGACCAAAGTCAACTCTTGGTCAACCTTGGTCAACCCTAGAAGTCAAACTAGGTCAACCAAGTTAAACCTAAGTCAAACAAGTCTATACTAGTCTAACTAGTCTATTCTAGGCCTAATCAAGACTAAACAAGTCTAACTAAGCTCTCACTAGTCTAACAGACACACCATAGGCCAATACCACACACACACACACACACACACACACACACACACACACATATATATATATATATATATATATATATATATATATATATATATATATATATATATATATATATACAAATAGAAATATGCCTAACACATTAGCTATCACACATATAGAAATTCCCATATCCTACTCTACTATTCACACATCACATTAGATTAGACATTTAAGTATATACTTATAGACATACATACACACATATATATGTATTATATATACATAGAGAGGGTGTAACATATGAGATATGTGTGTGTATGTGACTGTGATTCATGTGACAGGATATGGGGGTTAGCAACTGCCAAAAGGAATATAAAACAGTGAACTAATATCTAGTGAAGAACCTGTGTGTGTGTGTACATGAACCTGTGACAGTGTGTGTGTGCTAAGAATACATGAAGGGAACTCTGAAAATAGTGTGTGTTCTCAGGGAAAAGTATGTGTGTGAGCATGAGTACATGATTTTGTGTGTGTGCATGGAGGAGACAATGTGTGTGTGTTAGACATACAAATCAGTGTGTGTTATACATTTAAAATGTGTGTGTGTGCTAGAGGGTGTTGTGTGTGACAGGATATGTGAATGTGTGTAGGAACAAAAGTGTGTGTGGGTCTATTCATGTGAGGGAGTGTACAAACTCAGGTTTATTACCTTCTCAGTTTTCAATGTCAAGAAAAGGAAAACCCATTCTCAGGTAGTACAACATAGGTAATCTCAGGAATTTCAATACAAAACCCAATTCAATTCCATGTAACAAACTCAGTTTTCTGTAAAAACTGGAAACATATGTTAATGTGTTCAGCTCATAATGAACCTTTAACTGAGATTGAAGTCTCAGGTTTATGCAATGACTTGATAACTCATTTCGGAACCAATTCAGGAATTTCAAATCTCAGTTATATATAAACAAACTCATGCTTTCATTCCTGTTTCGAATTGAACCCACATATGTAAATCATAATTCAAAATATACATTTAAACTTCAAAATTAACAATTTAAACATCATTTAAATTCTAAAAATGAAGAACTTAACATGGTATCAGTGAACATATAATGACAATCTCAGGAAAAACCCAACTGACAGTTGGTTTCAGGAAAATAGGAAGTCAAAGCCAAATCTAAGGTAATTCGAACACTCATTCATCAATTCATCACAAAAATGTTTCCTTTACAAACCTTAACATGATACCTAATGTAATAGCAACTAAACCACACTTAATTACAGAGTAACAACATTTAAAAGTAACTCGAAATAGAGAAAACAGTGTATACATTCACTGATACTTGACAGTATCAGAAAAAAAATGGGATATTCCTATTTCGACATTGAAATAGCAATTAACAAATGGGTTAAAGGTTGGTATTTAGTGTCGAACATGTGCTCGTGTTATCCATATAGTATCGTGTCCAAAAACAGGACACGAGCGTGTCTAGAACCACACGAATCACAATACACACGACTGACACAGACCGTGCGACCAGTGCACGAGTCCTAGCGTTGTCACGCCCCGATTCCTTCGAATCGATAGTCGTCCCCCGGGCATGATGCCGTGTGAACCTAATTTGCGATCGCACAAGGCCTAGTCATAAGGTAATCCGAGACACGAGATCTAAGAGAGTACGCAGACAAATTGATACACACAATAAGTAAAGGAAACTTGATCTTTATTGATAATGAACATCTTTTTACAGACTCTGATACAAGACTCACTGCCGCACGGGCTACAACATGACTCGATTACAAAAGAGTGCCGATGAGTTAGCCGTTCCATACATTGCACACATTCCTCAATATACACAAGTACTCCATTGACCTGGATGGGAGGGACGCTGAGTCATTTTCCTTGGACTGTCGAGAGCCTTCAAAAGTGGAGTCGCAGAGTAGGTCTTCGACGTACGGCCGAAGCTTCAAAAGTCACGAATGCCGTCGAGCTAGCTGGCGCATCCTTCCTAGTTCGCGGGACCTGCAAAGAGCGAGGATCAGCATGAAACACATGTACTGGCGAATGGCTAATTAAATCTAAGCTCTGCATTTGATTCAAGAAGTTTCGTAAACATGTTAGCTAGCTATTTCAATGATCTTTCTAACCATCCTGTTTGATTTGCATGTTAACATGTTTTGAGGCAAGCATATAAAATTATGTAACATTAAGCAACTATCAAAATCATCCCGTGCCCTGTGCATTTGTTAAGCAGTGAAAAGGGTGTAAAGGCTACTGGCAATGTCAAGCCATCTCGGACTATAGCTGAGTTAGACGGCGACCCTTTAGTATCGGATAGCGAGCCCTATGTGAAAGTTCCCGTATAACTCGCGCTGATGAAGGGCTGGCGCTTGCTATACACTGGTTCCTCCCTGGTCGAATCGGTCCCTTGGCCTAGGTAACCGTTCGAGGAAACTACACCTTGTCGACAAGTTGTCCAATGACCGTTTTCCTTTGAACTTGGTTGATTTGCTTACTTGACCGTATCGTTGCGATAAACGTTAATCGATTCATTCATTGTTTTGCATAGGCTAAGTGGATTTTCGTAAGGAACACGTTTTCTATTCTCAAAATCGGCAGTTTGATAGCAAGTGTTTCGTGAAGAATCGTGCCACGATTTCTTTGATTCTACACTATTATGACAAGCATTCATTTACTTCATATATTGAGTTTTGAAGTAGAGAGACGAAACGAAGGAGGTCAGCCACTCGCCTTAGCCTTGCTTCAAGCGAGCGACCGGTTGGCTGCGCTGACGTCGCCTACGCGATCACCTGCAATCGCATAAGCAACTGATTAGAACACTGTATAATTCAAGGATATTCGATATGAATACGAAGCTCAAAAACGCGTCACGAAAACCCATCGAAAACATTCACGAAAAACGCATTCAGGAAAACCAAAGCCAAAGCCAAATCAAGTGCGACATGAAAACCAGAGCAACGGGAGGTCTCTCCCGACTCAGCCGCAGAGCCAATTCTCGAGGCGCAACCCGCTTGATATGGGACTTGGTTCCGAAGAAGCCATTCCATAACGTGGAATGGATCTTAATTCAACCGTTCCCGTTCGATCGACTCGGTCGATTCCGACCTATCGGTCCCGACCGAATCGATAGCGACAGTGTTCCTTTCTCGTGCACCCCGTGGACGAAGACGGGGCACGATGTAGGGACGGGACACTACACCATAACTAACTAATAAAAAGTTTCGTCCTCGAAACTTAAAGATAGAACCTACCTCTACGAGAATAAGGAAGGAAATTTCTCCTTCATTTCCGATTCAAGCTCCCACGTCGACTCTTCGATTGAATGGTTCCTCCAGAGGACGCGAACGAGAGGGATCGCTCGATTGCGCAGCAGCTTATCCTTGCGTTCTAAGATTTGAACTGGCTCTTCAACGTAGGATAAGTCAGACTTTAGCTCCAGCTGGCCAAAATCTACCACGTGGCTCGGGTCGTGCACGTACTTTCGCAGTTGAGAGACGTAGAAGACGTTGTGTACACCTTCAAGCGCCGACGGTAAGGCAATTTTATAGGCCACTGGGGCGACCCGCTTAAGTATTTCAAACGGCCCAACGAATCTCGGACTCAATTTTCCCTTCGTGCCGAACTGAGTAACTCCCCGCATGGGCGACACTTTGAGAAATACGTGATCGCCGACTTGAAACTCGAGGGGGCGACGATGAACGTCTGCATAGCTTTTCTGACGACTCTGTGCGATCTTTAATCTTTCCCGAATGAGCCAAATTTTTTGCACGGTCTATTCTACCAGTTCCAGACCGAGAATCTGCCGCTCTCCGACTTCGTCCCAGCAAATGGGTGATCGGCACTTGCACCCGTACAAGGCTTCATACGGCGCCATTTGAATGCTGGATTGATAGCTATTGTTGTATGCAAATTCGGCCAGAGGTAGATGATTGTCCCAGCTTGATTTGAAGTCAATTGCACAGAGTCGTAGCATGTCTTCGAGAATCTGATTGACGCGCTCCGTTTGGCCGTCGGTTTGAGGATGGTAAGCTGAGCTGAACTGCAACTTGGTACCCAGCGCCGACTGAAGGCTACTCCAGAATCATGACATGAACCGTGAATCCCGATCAGAGACGATAGATACTGGAACTCCGTGCAGCCGTACTATCTCATCAAGATATATCTGCGCCAGGCGATCACCGCTCCAATTAACTTTGATGGCAATAAAATGCGCTGACTTGGTTAATCGATCGACGATGACCCAGATGGCATCATTCTCCCGCAGCGTCTTCGGCAGACCAACAATGAAATCCATGCATACGTGCTGCCACTTCCATTCTGGAATCGCCAGATTCTGCATCTCCCCGCCCGGTCTCTGGTGTTCAGCTTTCACCTGCTAACAGGCCATGCATTGCGACACGAAGAGTGCCACATCTCTTTTCATCCCGTGCCACCAGAAGTTTATGTGGAGGTCCTTGTACATCTTCGTGCTACCGGGATGCAAGGTATATTTTACATAGTACGCCCCCGACAGGATCTCCTTTCTGAGTTCTGAATCGTCCGAAAGCATAGCCTACCCTTCAATCGAAGCATGCCGGTTTCGTCTTCCGCAAAGTCGGTCGTCCTGCCTGTCGAGATTAGCTCTCGCACTTTCTTCAGGTATGGATCGTCCGTCTGAGCGGTCTTGATCTTTTCAAGCAAGCTCGGCTCTAACTGCAACTTTGCCAACTGCACATTCCGAAATCTGACTCGGAGCTCGGTGCCCATCTCTTCTAGGTCACGTAGCAGTCTAGGGTCGATGGATAACGAGGCAATGTACTTCCGACTCAAGGCGTCCGCCACAACATTTCCCTTTCCGGCGTATAGTCGATAGTCAAGTCGTAATCCTTGATCAGTTCAAGCCAGCGCCTCTGCCGCAAGTTCAGTTCCCTCTGCGTGAATAGATACTTGAGGCTATTGTGATCGGTATAGTTCGTGCACGCCACGCCATAGAGGTAGTGACGCCACAATTTCAATGCAAACACAATCGCCGCTAACTCCAGGTCGTGCGTGGGATAATTTTTCTCGTGCGGCTTTAGCTGTCGGGAAGCAAAAGATATCACCTTGTTCCTCTGCATCAGCACACACCCCAAGCCTTGACCGGACGCGTCGCTAAATATCTGGAAACCCTCAGTCCCTTCTGGAAGTGCGAGTATCGGGGCCGAGACGAGCCGTTGCTTCAACTCTTGGAATGCAGCTTCGCAGTCGTCCGACCATTCGAATGCGACTCCTTTCTGGGTGAGGCGAGTCAGAGGCGATACGATCTTCGCAAAGTCTTTCACGAAGCGTCGGTAGTATCCCGCTAAGCCAAGGAAACTTCGAATCTCGCCAACGGACGCTGGCCGTTTTCAATCGACAACGGCTTCAACTTTCTTTGGGTCGATCGCAATGCCTTCAGCAGAAATGATGTGTCCGAGGAATGCGACGCTGCTAAGCCAGAATTCATATTTGCTTCGCTTCGCGTATAGTTGATTTTCTCGAAGGGTCTGAAGCACGGTCCGCAGATGCTCAGTGTGTTGCTGCCGATTCTTCGAGTAGACGAGTATATCGTCGATAAAGACTACTACGAACTTGTCGAGGAAGGGTCAGAACACCCGATTCATTAAATCCATGAAAGCAGCCGGGGCGTTCGTTAGGCCGAACGGCATTACCAGGAACTCGTAATGGCCGTATCGAGTTCGGAAGGCAGACTTCGGCACATCGTCCGGCTTGATCTTGAGTTGATGGTAACCCGAACGTAGATCAATTTTAGAGAACACCGTGGCTCCTTGAAGCTGGTCAAACAGATCGTCTATGCGGGACAGGGGGTACTTATTCCGGACGGTGGCTTTATTCAGCTCGCGGTAGTCGATACAAAGACGCATAGAGCCATCCTTCTTCTTGACAAACAGCACGGGCGCTTCCCAGGGCGAGACGCTGGGTCGGATGAATCCCTTGTCGAGCAATTCTTATAACTGTACCTTGAGTTCTTTTAGCTCTGCAGGGGCCATTTTGTACGGGGCTTTCGAGATCGGTCGAGTGTCGAGGAATGTATCGATAGTGAACTCAATCTCTCGATCGGGCGGCATGCCGGGCAACTCGTCCGGGAACACATCGGGGAATTCTGCCACAACGTCGGTCTGACCCGCATTTGCACCATCCTGTCGCATGTCTCGAACAGAAGCTAGATAGCCTTCGCACCCGAAATGCAGCATCCGTCGAGCAGATATTGCAGAGATCACCATGCAGGTCGACGACGCCTCACCACACGAGTAGCAGAATTCAGGCACTCCAGGTATGCGGAATGTGACCTTCTTTTCAGCGCAGTCTATGGTTGTGTTGCACGGACCGAGCCAATCCATCCCCAGAATGATATCGTAGTCCTTAATATTTAGAACTATCACATCGAGACTGACCTTTTGACCACCTATACAGATGATTCAATCTTCGCAGACTAAATTTGTAGCTAGTGGCATGCCCGACGGGATGTTAACAGTGAGCTCGAGACCCAGCGGTGTCAGAGGAAATTTGTGCTCGACGGCAAAGTCCGCCGATATGAAACTATGTATGGCACCTGAATCAAACAATACACTAGCAGGTTTATTATTGAATTGCAGTATACCTGTCACGACTGTGTCAGATGCGAACACTTCGTCTCGGGTAATGGCGTAGACGCGGCCCTGAGCATTAGGGCGACGGTCTTGGCCATTCTGTTGTGCGGTCGGTGGAGCCCGAGGTGCTTGGCCTCGGTTTTGTTGGTGTTGTCATGGGCGCTGGTTTGACTTCTCCGGGCAGTCGTGTACGATATGGTCGGCTCGGCCGCACCCGAGGTACGTACCATTCTTCAATCGGTACTCGCTGATCAAGTGCCCCTCCTTGAGGCAGAAAGTGCAAACTACTCGATCCTTCGCCTGGTTGCCGCCTCCGTTGCCACGATTTTGACGCTTGTGTGCGTTGTTGTCTCCCGCATTACTATGGCGTTTGTTATTAAAGTGAACAGCGCCAGTAGTAGTAGGAGGATACTCGAACTCCAGACGGATGGCGTGGTTGAGTGCCTCGCCCACAGTTTGGTATTCATGTCACGCCCCAGAACCAGAATGCTGGCAAGTTGGGACGGACAAGGCCAGCTACGTATACCAAAGTACTCCGGTACTCCGAAACAACGTATAAGCTGTATAGATGGGGGTTACTACTACAAACCAACAATCAATCCTAGGTCACATAATCCTAGATATCTCAGTCTCAGACAAGAAGTAAAGTACAAGAATATGATCATCATGCATATAAGACAGTAAAGCGTCCCAAACTATAATATATAGATGATCATGAAGCTAGTAATACAAAAATGAAGAACTAGCAAGACTAAGTAATACATGATCAGCTCTAGCTGCAGTCTAGAAATATAACATCATGTCTAAGCCCGTAGGCCAAATGTCAAGTCCAAAACACGAGCTAAACACGTGCGCGGTGGCTAAATGCCTCAAAAGAATATGTACAGAAGAGAGTGGGTAGGAGAAAGAACACCCACTCAAGTCCCCTGGTGCTCCGGGTGGTCACCATCGAGAGGAAGGTCCGGAAGATCCTTGGGCTCCTCAACTAGATCTGGTCAATGCAAAACCAGTGGGGTCAGAACCCCAATAGCAAGTACCACAAAGGAAGCCAAACTTATGAACTAAAACCAGCATGCAATTCATAACATTTCTAAGATAAGCAGTAAACGAGACTAGAATAGTAAATTGGTACCACAGTGTTTACGAAAGGAAACTAGAACATGTAAGTAGGATAACAAGTGAATAAATAGAATAAACTGGACATGTGAGCATATGGTGAAGCCGAGCATGTAGTAGGAAGAATAGCATGTAAGGAAAGACAGGAAGCTAAGTACTACAATAAGATAAACTGAAGCAAGACTAGACTAGACAAGAATGGACTCCATCCATCAATCACGGCCAAGCAATGAGTACGACTTGATACTTTAGCTAACTAGGGTTGTCACATTCCTAATTACTAACACATGCAAGTTTGAGAAATCCAAGTCCAGTTACCCGCCTGCTACTACCTGAATGATCCAAGCAAAAAGAAAAGAAGTATAGCAGACACACTGCAGTAAGATACATGTGTCCTAAAGAGGTGTCCCACTCGACGGTGTGCTGGAAGAGTGCTCATCATGACAGATAGCTCCAAATCCCAAGTATATATATATAGGGCCAAGATCAAAGGGCAACAGGTAACCGGGAAAGTCTCCAATGATCTAGGTAATCAAGCTAGTAGTTTAGTCCTTAACATTTTCTTGTTGGATTCTAGGTATGGCAATCCGCAGAATCCATCCTAGACTTGAGACATGCAAGACTGGACAAGACAAGCAAGATTGTGTACTACAACAAGCCACAACAAGACATGATAATATCAAGACAAGAGTGCGCCACTACGAGCCACTATCAAGGAGCTAGACATGTACTAGAATCAAGAGTGCGCCATGACAGGCCACTATCATGTAAGCAAGAAAAGATATGTTCAAGAGTGCACCACGACGGATCACTATCAAGTAAGCAAGAAGGCATGGCAACAATTATCATAGCTTGTAAGAAAGAATCTATCCAAAGACATATCATGGTAGGTGGAGAAGAATAATCAAGGCTAAGTACACTTCATAAAATGGTTGAACATGTGCTAGTATCAAGTCTATATAGGTTGTACAATCATTATCTAACTGAGCAAGATCATGTTATCATGTTAAGAAATCATTACAGTCGAAGAAAATATCAAAAACGGACAAAAACGGGCCAAAACGGGCAAAAACGACAAAAACAGCATAAAACGGCATACCGGCGGTATACTGCGGCATACCGGCGGTATACTGCGGCATACCGGCGGTATACCGGACTAAAGACAGTAAGTTTCTGGTGCCAAAAATGGCATACCGGCGGTATACTGTGGCATACCGGCGGTATACCGGTTTTTCAAACAGCAACGAAATTCAGAAAATTGCCAAAACTTGTTTCGGCCATAAAATCTTCATTTTAAATCGAAATTCGGACTTTCATAAGTCAAAATTGCATAGAATTGAATTTCCTACAACATAGGAATTATTAGATTTCAAAAATTCAAAGATTTGATAGATCAATATCTCAAAATACTCCAAAACAGGGGTTCTCGGAATACCGAAACGAGTCCCGATTGCCACCAAACTCAAAATCCATGTATACTAGCTAGGTAAGGACCTCATACATGTATATGTGACCAAGATCCATGATGGTAACACTAGTATCACTCTTGATACCAAGTTTTTCTACTAAGTCACTATTGGATTTTAACAGAAAATCAAATCTTGTTTAAATGAATTTTTGGAAACATGCACATATACGAGAATCATCAGGAAAACACATTTAACAAAATGAGTTTAGAAAAATTCTAAGCATTTAACACCAAGGAAAACAAAAATGACAATAGATTACTATTGTTCAAGAATTTGGCAAGATGTACTTGCCTAGGTTAAGCTCCAAGCCTAATCTTCTACTCCACCACCAAGAGGGGCACGAAACCACACTCTAGACCTCGAGGTCAAGCTCTTGGCAAGCTCCAAGGGAAGAGAAATGAAGAAGGAATAAAGAGAGTGTGAAGAGAATGAAAAGAGAGAGGAGAGAGAAAGTGAAGTGGTTTATATATAAGGGGGGAATTAATCTTAGCCGTTGGATCGTGATCCGTGTGAAAGTCTAGGTCAATCATGGCCATTCAAACAAAACCAATTGTCCATTGGATAATAGAGTGCATCTACACTATTCACGAAAATATTCAAGCACTATTCACGAAAATATCTAAACACTATTCACAAAAATATCCGAAACACTATTCATGAAAATATCAAAAACCGAAAATATCTAAAGTGTAGAAAACATGTCCGGGCGGTATGTCGTCGGTATACTCCGGTATACCGGCGGTATGCCGATCAAGAAGAAAACCTATAGTTTTGGGAAAATTTTAAAGTATTTCAGAAACCATGAAAATATGAAATACGCTGCAAAATACGTATCCGTATATAAATACCGATACTGTGAGACGAGTCTCACAATTCACCTACCAAAACGTGAGCGCGGATAGTGGAACGTAGACCCACTTCAAATCGTCGAGCTCGACTTGCAGTGGTAGGTAGGAAGTTCCCAACAAACTTGGCCAGTTTGTTAAATTTGGCCGCATATTGTCGTACAGTCATATTGCCTTGCCTTAACTGCATAAACTCATCTTCTTTTTCCTGTCGCACGGCTGCAGAAAGATATTCAGTCTCGAACGCCTTTTTGAATGTCGCCCATGAGATCACCGTCGTCTCGTCTTCACATCGAATTGTCCGCTTCTGCACAGCCCACCAATCGTGCGCGTTCATTCGAAGTAGAAGTTGAGCACACGCGACTTTCTTTGAGTCCTCGACACCCAGAAGCTCGAACTTATCTTCCATCTCCTCCAGCCAGTCGATCGCCACCGAGGGATCTTCTGTACCGTTGAAGGAAGTACGACAGCTTTTAGTGAATTTTGACACGTCGAAGTTAGAACTTTTCGGTGCCGCAGTTGAGAGCACGGGCACCTCTGGTTCAGCTTCGTTAGATCGAACCGCAGGCTGGGTCATGGCAGGTGTCATCGTTGAGTTGTTGTTGTTGCCGACGACGGACTGTACGATCTGCTGGAGGGTATTCAGCTGCTGCTGCTGCAGCTTGAATTGAGCCTCGAACCGATTCTCAAATTGAGTCTGACGAGCCTCCACTTGCTGACGATGGAGCTCGTTTTGACGTTGCTGCATTTCAAGCATCTGCAGCGTACGTTGCATCGGGTCGCCGGAAGGTCCGGCTACAGTAGACGTCATTTCCGTTGGGCTGACGAAATGCTCGGGTCTAGAAGCACTCGAGCTGCTGGAAGCGCTCGTCTCGTCTTCCGCCTGAGCTCCCGTAACTGTAGGGAAAAGGAAAGGCAACTCTCGTTAGTTTCAGAAAAATGTCCTGGGTTCAGCGTATGGAACAACTCTTCTCATCGACACGAGGTCAATGGTTAGAGACTAGAACTCGACACTGGAGGCCAAGGACGTAAAGCCGTGCTCTGATACCATTATGTCACGCCCCGATTCCGTCGAATCGATAGTCGTCTCCCGGGCGTGATGCCGTGCGAACCTAATTTGCGATCGCACAAGGCCTAGTCATAAGGTAATCCGAGACACGAGATCTAAGAGAGTACGCAGACAAATTGATACACACAATAAGTAAAGGAAACTTGATCTTTATTGATAATGAACATCTTTTTACAGACTCCGATACAAGACTCACTGCCGCACGGGCTACAACATGACTCGATCACAAAAGAGTGCCGATGAGTTAGCCGTTCCATACATTGCACACATCCCTCAATATACACAAGTACTCTATTGACCTGGATGGGAGGGACGCTGAGTCATTTTCCTTGGACTGTCGAGAGCCTTCAAAAGTGGAGTCGTAGAGTAGGTCTTCGACGCACGGCCGAAGCTTCAAAAGTCACGAACGCCGCCGAGCTAGCTGGCGCGTCCTTCCTAGTTCACGGGACCTACAAAGAGCGAGGATCAGCACGAAACACATGTACTGGCGAATGGCTAATTAAATCCAAGCTCTGCATTTGATTCAAGAAGTTTCGTAAACATGTTAGCTAGCTATTTCAATGATCTTTCTAACCATCCTGTTCGATTTGCATGTTAACATGTTTTGAGGCAAGCATATGAAATTATGTAACATTAAGCAACTATCAAAATCATCCCGTACCCTGTGCATTTGTTAAGCAGTGAAAAGGGTGTGAAGGCCACTGGCAATGTCAAGCCATCTCGGACTATAGCTGAGTTAGACGACGACACTTTCGCGTCGGGTAGCGAGCCCTGTGTGAAAGTTCCCGCATAACTCGCACCGATGAAGGGCTGGCGCTTGCTATACACTCGTTCCTCCCGGGTCGAATCGGTCCCTTGGCCTAGGTAACCGTTCGAGGAAACTACACCTTGTCGACAAGTTGTCCAATGACCGTTTTCCTTTGAACTTGGTTGATTTGCTTACTTGACCGTATCGTTGCGATAAACGTTAATCGATTCATTCATTGTTTTGCATAGGCTAAGTGGATTTTCGTAAGGAACACGTTTTCTATTCTCAAAATCGGCAGTTTGATAGCAAGTGTTTCGTGAAGAATCATGCCACAATTTCTTTGATTCTACACTATTATGACAAGCATTCATTTACTTCATATATTGAGTTTTGAAGTAGAGGGACGAAACGAAGGAGGTCAGCCACTCGCCTTAGCCTTGCTTCAAGCGAGCAACCAGGTTGGCTGCGCTGACGTCGCCTACGCGATCACCTGCAATCGCATAAGCAACTGATTAGAACACTATATAATTCAAGGATATTCGATATGAATACGAAGCTCAAAAACGCGTCACGAAAACCTATCGAAAATATTCACTGAAAAATGCATTCAGGAAAACCAAAGCCAAAGCCAAATCAAGTGCGGCATGAAAACCAGAGCAACGGGAGGTCTCTCCCGACTCAGCCGCAGAGCCAATCCTCGAGGCGCAACCCGCTGAATATGGGACTTGGTTTCGAAGAAGCCATTCCATAACGTGGAATGGATCTTAATTCAATCGTTCCCATTCGATCGACTCGGTCGATTCCGACCTATCGGTCCCGACCGAATCGATAGCGACAGTATTCCTTTCTCGCGCACCCCGTGGACGAAGACGGGGCACGATGTAGGGATGGGGCACTACAAGCACTCTCGACACGTAGCCATTGGATACGAAATTTTGGGGATGACACGACAGTTATTGCCCCTCACTTCATGTCCAAACACACGTGTCCACGTGCCCTGTGCACTGAGCACGAGCACGCTGGTAGCAGGGGACGCAGCACGCTGCGCGCGCGCGTGTCCACGAGTCCAGTATCGACACAAATTGGACTCGAATCCAACTCAGTCAGTGGGAAATCAATAAGCCAATAAAAACCTAATTTCTTATTCAAAAACATTTCAAAATCTCGATCGAAATGCCCACTGTGGCATTTCGTCGAACACCTGCGTTGGTTACTGATACGTGTCCGATACGGACACGTACATGACACGAAATCGAGCAAACCCTATTCCTACAGCACAAGGACACCTAGGGCTTGGTGTTTATGCAAAGAAACCCAAATTTTAATGGATGAATAGAGTTATACCTATGTGTGTTCTTGACAACAAAAAGCCTCTTCGAATGAGCTCTCCAAAAGCCACCCAAAATCTCCAAATTGTTTCAATCCTGAGATTTGACTCCACAAATAGTTGGAGAACAGTGATTAGAATACTGTGGAAGAAATTCCAATAAAAATGGAGCTCTATTGATTAAACTATGAAGAAATAAAATGGAGGCTCACCTAGTTCTTAGGAAAAATGATAGAATATTGAAAGGAGGCACAACTTTCTAAAAGGATGCTATATAGGCAAGGGGGGGGGGGGGGGTCTTGGCCGGCCACTTAGCTTAGGGTTAGGGTTTCTAGGGTGCATCCAAGGGCTAGCAATGAATCAAGTCTAATGAGTGGCCTAGAATCTAGGGCTCCTTCCTAGTCCATTTGCAAACCACTCACCCTAGCTAAACATGACTCAAACCATAATCCAATACTAACTAATTCTCAATGTGGCTAACTAGACTAGCTATGACTAATCTAGGTTAGGTCCAATCTAGGTTAGGCTAATCTAAACCACATGGAAATTAATTAAATAGTATTTAAATCACACCATTCAAATAAATTATTTTAAATTCCTAATAAAATATATTAAATTCAAATAATTCAAAAATGACAAAAATACCCTCAAACTAGATATGTGGTAGTGACAAGACTTCACATTTTCTCCTATCTGATGTGGGACTAAAATACCAATACTCAAAAATAAAGTTTGATATTTTAGATCATCCCACAATCAGCATAGTAGTGTGCCAGTCCACGCCTACCCCCCGAACACTCCCGTGCATGCACGAGACAACCTGGAGTCCGTGTCCGAGTCCGAGTCCGCACAACAAAAATCAACTTGTATCCTTGTTGGAATTAATTATTTTTTCTTCTAGAAAAATACTCCTACATGGCACACACTTGTGCCCCACCACACCTCATGTGCACACCTCAACACAAGCAATGCATTACATTGGGATACTCACCATTTGGTGTAGTCGATGTGGGACTATCTTTCCTAGTCTAAAGACAAAAACACCAACAAAATCTAGGATCTATTGATAATTCAAGAATAATAATTATACATATGACACTACTCTCTCTTACTAATTCTTTTTATGGCAGTAATTAAGTGGATTCTCTACTCTTTTGTATTTTGGCCTGGACTAAAGATCAACTATTGCAAGAGTGTGGTGATCAACATGGAGAATAATGACAAAGTCTCAGTTAAATTCTTGTAGTGGAATCTCAACCTGTGCAGGCATAATTGATGAATATACCAAAAAAAAAATGGACTACTAAGATCACAATACAAGTTCACGCCTTCATGTTCACGTTTTCATATGGCTTACTTACAAAAATACAATTCTAACTCCGAAAAACCTACCTAAAAAAAGTGGAATAGACCATACAATTGTGACTTGTGAGTTCTGTGACAGAAAGAGAGAATCAATGAACCATTTACTTCTTATTACTTCAGAGACCAATCAGGATGTCACGGAGACTAAGTGACGACTATGCATATGGATGGAAATCTTCAACCCGTTCGTGCTTTTTATATTTTAGGATGTCACGGAGACTAAGTGACGACTATGAACATCTCTAACGTGGGAACTTCATCCAACAGTTTGATCTTAAAAAAAAAAGAAGCTAAGATCATAACCATAAGTCAATTCATTGCTTCTGAAATTTAGGTTATTTTTTCTTTCCCCCTATGAAGATCTTAGGACTCGTTTGATTAGCAGAGTCACGACCTTGTGAAAGAAAAGTTATTCTTTTTGTGTTTGGATATCAAAGACATAAAAGAAAAATAATTCCTAAGAAAAAAAAAGTAGGGTTAATGGTTCCTTACTCACACCATAGATTCACTTTTCCATCCCAAATAATTTATATTTTACTTAAAAGGTCTGCGGTCAGTCTTTTATATATATATATATATATATATATATATATATATATATATATATATTATATATATATATATATATATATATATATATATATATATAGGAAGAATCAACATCATCTCACTTTTGCATCCCCTAAGCATCCTCATGATAACATCCATTGGATCTTGTTTAAATCATTTAATCACAACCATTAAAAAATCAACGGTTAAGATTGGATGACTTAAAACAAGATCCAATGGATGTTATCATGGAGATGCTTGGGAGATGCAAAAGTGAGGGGATGTTGATCCCTCCTCATATATATATATATATATATATATATATATATATATATATATATATATATATATATATATATATATACAGCCGACTGGTTTTGTATTATAGAATCACACTATGTTTTATGTATTGGATTGGAATCTAGTGGTTGAGATTAAAAGGTGTAGACCCTACCACCATTTTAAGTCATTTAATTTCAACCATGCAATTCCAATCCAACGTGTATAACATAGGTTGGTTTCATAATACAAAACCAACCGGTTGGTTCTAGAGCACTCCTCTATATATATATATATATATATATATATATATATATATATATATATATATATATATATATATATATATATATATTCTTTTCACGACCTTATGAAAGGAAACTCATTTTTTTGTGTTTGGATATCAAAGACATGAAAGAAAAACAATTCCTAAGGAAAAAAAAAATAGTAGGGAGGAAAATGGTTCCTTACTCACACCACAGATTCACTTTTCCATCCCAAATAATTCATATTTTACTTAAAAGGTGTGCAGTCAGTCTTTTATATATATATATATATATATATATATATATATATATATATATATATATTAATTAGTAGCATTTTTATGCTTTTAGTTTTTCACAGTGTAAAAGAAACAAATAATGACTAGAAAAGTATTTTTCTTTCAAATTTGAGCTAGACCTAAAATGCTGTTACCTTAAGGCCATATTTGGTTTACAGATTTAAGGAACAAGAAAAGAAAAGTTGTTCATTTCCTTGATTTTTCATTCTCATTTTCCAACACTTATTATAAAAATTTAGGAAAACAATACTCCTACTTGTTTATTTTATCTATTATTTTTGGATTTTCCTTTCCTTCCTGCACCAACGAAATCAAACATTGGAAGGGAACAAATCAAATGGCCTTTCTTGAGTGCTTTTCTTATTTTAACAAACATTGAAAAAAAAAACTGACAGAAATTCTAGTTTTTCATCCACATGGAAAAAACAAAGAAATTGATTTCTCTTCCAAGAACCGAACGAGACACGTGTATAGAATTTGGACTTCAGTCATGTAATATTCTTTCCAAGCACCGTAATTTTTTTTTAATGAGAACTACAACCTTCTAAAGAAAGAAAAGAGTAAAAAAAAAAAAAAAAAAAAATCTTTTTCGCGAACCAAACTAGGCCTTAAACTCAAGGCAATCCCTGACCACCATGAGGTTGAATTGGCTTCTCAAAAGAAAATGTCTTCTGAAATCAACTTTTTAATCGACTGTCAGTGTTAGTGACCTCAAAAAATATGTCTCTTTTGAAGCGGTTCCAATTGCAGGCTGCTTCAACCTGCATGAATTCAAGATCATTTGTGTTAGTCCCGGGGCTTGATCAAAGATGGTAGACTCGATGTCGAGATCAGAGGTTCAACAAACGTTCACCTTCTGATTATTCTCGAGATCCAAGAGGAACACTATAATATAAATCTGATTACAAAAGCAACAATAATCAGAAAGGAAATCTCACGTTATTCCTCGCAATCGCAGTTGCTGACGGACAGAACTGAGTTACAACTCAGATGAAGGAGAAGAAAGAAGAAAGAAGAAGAGGAAAGGTTCTTGCTGGGGTGATTAAGATCACCGTTGCTCAAAGCAAGATACGCCCCAACACGATCCGCTCCCAGGAACCAGCAAGTTCACGAAGAACTTCTGGAACGCTCGTAAGTCAATATTTGAGACTTGAACGGACTTCCTGGACTTTACAGACTCCTTTAACTCTTTTCTTGGTGCATCTTTCAAAGGAAGCCAAGGGGCTCTATTTATAGAGTGGAGTTGAGACTTCACCTCTTCTCCTATCCGATGTGGGACTAAAATACCAATACTCAAAAATAGAGTTTGATATTTAGATCATCCCACAATCAGCATAGAAGTGTGCCAGTCCACGCCTACCCCCCGAACACTCCCGTGCATGCACGAGACATCCTGGAGTCCGTGTCCGAGTCCGAGTCCGAGTCCGCACAACAAAAATCAACTTGCGTCCTTGTTGGATTTAATCCTTTTTCCTTCTAGGAAAATACTCCCACATGGCACAAACTTGTGCCCCACTACACCTCATGTGCACACCTCAACACAAGCAATGCATTATATTGAGATACTCACCATTTGGTGTAGCCGATGTGGGACTATATTTTCTAGTCCAAAGGCAAAAACACCAACAATCCCCCACATATCTCAATATATGGGTTGAGCGTTCCCCACAGTGACTGTCTATCATGCATTAGGAGAGATGTCGCTACGACTTGAATCTTTCCGTATAGGTTAAATAACAGCATGATACAAGAATGGACTAAGCCTTGAATTCTGTACTATAACTGTAATTCTTCCTACTCACATAATGACATCAACTGTGCTTCTAGCTGCACATTGAAGGCCTTGTGCCAGCCTGGTTTCAGTGTATAATTTTTGGGCGTCTACAAGTTTACCCTCAAGAGACGGCCTGATATTTCTGTCCATACACTATAGGTGAGTTCTTTATAAAGAGTCATGGCATGAAGCATTGTGCTTCTTTGCGGTGCTACGCCGCTATGACATGGCTTAAAGCCGAGACTTTACCCCACCTGGGTACCTCATCATAGTGTCATACTACTGTAGCATGAGGTCACAAGCCTCTTTGTAGTGCCAAACTACCCAGCATGAAGCCTTGCGCTTCCGTGCGGTGTTACGCCGCTATGACATGGCTTACGAAGCCGAGGCTTTACCCTACCTGGTACCTCTTTGTGGTGTCATGCCACTGTAATAAGAGGACATCGTCCTCTTTGTAGTGCTGTATACCTCTCTTTATTACGATTATCATACAACATTAGGCTACCTGCCTATTTGCGGTGTTACTCCGCTGTGACTTGGCTTGCAAAGCCGAGACATTACCCCTACCTGGGAACCTCATGGTGGAGTCACCCCACTGTAGCATGGAGTTACACTCCTTGTAGTGCTGCGCTACCGTGCTTCCTGTAAAGCACTCCAGGCATTCACTCTGCCTGAGAACTCATTAAGACATTTAAGCCAACCTTCCCACAGGATTCGTTTTCCGCAAAAAATAACAGTAGACAACAGTGGTTGTAGATCTGTAACCTCTCCATATCACAGACGACAAGTACCCACCGTTCCTGATATTCTTCTGGTTAATAGTCCTCCCTTGAACCAAAAGCTAGATGCCTAGTAGATTTCTCTTTGAACTAATAGCATAAAACTTTATGGTAGGATTGTAGTAACACAATATTAGAATGCCTTCAAGCCCATTTTATAAGCTGTGTCATCGACCAGCTGGCGCTTGAGGCCCTTGGTGAATTGATCCGCCAGGTTCTCCTGACTCCGAACATCAATCACTGCAATAACACCCCTCTTGATGAGATCGTGTACTGCCCTGTGCTTTAACCGCACAGTCCTCTTCTTCCCATTGAAGAGGTCATTTGATGCCACCGTCGCAGTCGCCTGATTGTCGTAGTATATCGGTATCGCCGATATTTGTGCCCCAACCACTGGAAGATCATACATGAGCTCCCAAAGCCATTCTGCTTCCTCCGCTGCGGTATCAAGTGCAAAGAACTCATATTCCATGGATGACCGCGAGAGCATAGTCTGTTTCTTCGATTTCCACGATATAGTAGCTCCACCCATTGTGAAAATATATCCACCTGTGGACCTCTCGCTCTCCACTTCTGAGCACCAACTGGCATCACTGAAGCCTTCCACTACCGGCGGATCTTCGCTGTAGTGCAGTGCATATGTCTGAGTCTTCTTGAGATATCTCATAACCCGTTTCACAGCTTTCCAGTGCTCAATGCCTGGGTTGCTCGTAAAATGACTCAGCATTCCCACAGCGAAAGCTATGTCAGGCCTTGTGGCAGTAGTAGCATACATCAAACTCCCGATTATGCTTGTATACTCCAGCTGCCTGACGCTTTCCCTTGAATTAGACTTCAGTTTCAGATCACACTTGTACGGCGTATCGATCCCTGGAAGATCCTGATATCCGTAACGAGTGATCATCTTCTCAACATAATGAGGCTGTGACAGCGCTAGTCCAGTGTCTGTCCGGATGATCTTGAGTCCCAAGATAACATCAGCATCCCCCAAGTCCTTCATACTGAACTTCGTCGAGAGGAACTTCTTTGTCTCCGTGACACAGCTTATATTCGTACCTAGGATTAGCATGTCATCCACGTATAGACAAACGATGACTCCTCTTCCGTCAGCAAACTTCGTATAGACGCACTTGTCTGTTTCATTGACCCTGTAGCCATTTGACCTTATGACTTTGTCAAACTTCTCATGCCACATTTTGGGAGCTTGCTTTAAACCGTACAGAGATTTCACCAACTTGCAGACTTTATCTTCAAGATCTTTGATGACAAACCCTTCTGGTTGTTGTATGTAGATCTCTTCGGTCAGCTTGCCATTCAGGAATATTGTTTTCACATCCATCTGATGTATCACCATCTTATGTATCGCTGCGAGAGCAATCAACATTCTGATGGTGGTCATCCGGGCTACTGGAGCATACATGTCAAAGTAGTCGATCCCCTGCTTCTGACAAAACCCCTTGGCCACCAACCTGGCCTTGAACTTGTCAATAGTTCCATCTGCTTTCATCTTCTTCTTGAAGATCCATTTGCATCCGATGGGTTTCGCTCCTTCAGGAAGATCAACCAACACCCAAGTATTATTTGAGGTGATGGAATTAATTTCATTGTCAATCGCCTCCTTCCAGAAAACACCATCTCTGGTCTTCATTGCCTCATCATAGGTAAGCAGATCTGCTTCCACATGATAGGTGATGAAGTCATCTCCGAAGTTCTTCATCCTCCTCGCTCGCTTCGACGACGGCTCAGCGAGTTCTGGTTCAACCGTTGTTTCAACAACAACATCTTCTTGGACTACTTCTTTATTGAAAACTTCAGTTTCTTGTGCACCCTTATTGTTCTCCAGTTTATCCGTAAGAACAATATTCTTGTGCCTTGCAAATTGTCTTCACGAGATTCGATAATATGATTTGACTCAATATCAAGAAATCTCCGAGCATCACTCTTCTCGGCATACCCCAAGAAGATCATCTTCGTAGTCCTAGTCCCCAGCTTCTGAATCTTCAGATCTGGGAGCTTCACATAAGCCATAGACCCCCACACTCGAATGACATTCAAGTTAGGTCTGACTTTGAACCAGTGTTCATGAGGAGTTACGTCCGAAGTTACATACGGCACTCTATTTAGAATAAAAGTGGTCGTCAATGCAGCTTCTCCCCATTAGCATTTAGGAAGACCCGTAGTTAGCAGCATTGAGTTCATCGTTTCTGTCAACGTTCTGTTCTTCCTCTCCACTATCCCGTTAGATTGAGGAGAATACGGAGCAGTAGTCTCATTGATGATTCCATGTTCTTTGCAGAACGATGCGAATTCATGAGACCTATTGTCATGACCCGCACCCGGATATACGGGTACGAATACGTGGGCCACGCCCAGCCTACGCCGCAGTATCGACGGTAGAGCGCTGTCAAGTACCCTATACTAACTACAACATCTAAAGATCCATAACTAGAAATGTACTGATGTCACATCATAAAAACTAAGGAAGATAAGACGAGAATAATAACAATATCACTAGAACAACTAGAATCTACAATGATCATATGAGACAAGAATAAAACAGAGGAAAATAATAACAAAACTAATAACTACCAGGCAACTCACATAGAAGAATAGTGAGATCCACCTCAACTGGCAATATCCTGTAGTCCAATACTGAGGGCACAACTACTCCTAAAATTTTGTCAACATATCCAGTCAGGATGGAACGAGCACAAATCTCAAATAACAGTTCTAATTAGACGATATTGAAAATGTAGCAGTAAATAGAGAGAATATACAAGAAATCATGAAATGTACATGCGAGTATCATGGCAATGTAAGCTGTAAATCTAGAGCTAGAATAAGGCAAGTAAAACTGATCATGGCATGTACAAGAATCAAGAAATATCTATCTAAGTGTGTGAGTACTAGCTACAATATGTGGCCGGCTTGGATCTGCACAAGGTCATGATCTAGCCAATCATACGTGTGGTGTATGATTGGCATTCACATGGTTCACAAGATATACAAGACGGGTATTGGCCACACATCTACACTAATACTCCCCGTCCCCGACCAGTATAGTGGATCCAACCATGACACATCATGACACGCGATTCTCCGAGAGGGTAGCTAGCCTTCGCAGGAATCGTGTCTATACAATGCACAAGGAACAAGAAAGACTTGCACAAGATATACCAAGGAAAGCGAACATCTCATGACGAGATCCAGAGAAATACCAATCCGTGTGAACAATGTGTCAAGAGAACAAGGATATCTATACTAAATACAAGAAACATAAACGATATCATAAAACAGAATTATTATCAGAGAATGTACTCGCCTGTGATCTGGTGGAATATGTCAACTGGTCCAAGAACAGTGCCTCGAGGACCTATAGGTGGAATATAGTATCAATATAAGGGTTTGGAAGTAAAATCAAGTCATACTAAGTCAAACTAGGTCAATCTAAGTCAAGGGTTGACTTAACGTTGACTCTGGTCAACTGGTCAACTCTGGTCAACTCTAGGTCAAACTTGACTAATGTTGACTAATAGTTGACTTTGGGTCAACTGGTCAACTTCGGTCAAGTTCTAATCAATTTTAGGCTACGGTTGACTTCCGGTTGACTTTTGGTCAAAATAGTCAACTGTGGTCAACCAAGGTCAAAACTAGTCTAACCTAGGTCAATGTTGACTCTACTTCGACGTTCAGTCAAAGCAGTCAACCATGGTCAAACAGGGTCAAAGCTAGCCTCTATAAACATCTACAGGGTCAACATATCAATTTCAGTGATTGTGAAATCACTGGAATCGATGGATCTCAAATACCACAAATAGAAAAAAGATTATAATAATAGGGTGAAAACCTACAGATGTTGTCGGATGGTGAAACAACCATCACCAACGTGTCCAGAATGGCCAAATTAGCTAGGATAGCCTATCCATAAGTCCAATTTGGACACAGGGGCAAAAATATAATTTCGGGTCAAAACGGTGTCCGTGTCGGACCCGCTTTGCACCGAAAAACGTGCCAGAAATAAAAGTGCACTAAATCTAACAAATTATATGTCCACGAATCCAGAATGACGATACGAACTCAACGGTATATACGAAATTAGATTCCGATGACCCGATCTCAGATTGGTCCGTTGACCCGGATACTGGAATCCGATTTGCACGGAAAAGCGTGTCGGAGCCAATGTCTACTAAAACCTAGCAAATTATATGTCAACGAGTCCAGAATGACGATAAGAACTCAACGGTATATCCAGAATTGGATTCCGATGAGCCGATCTCAAAATGACCCGTTAACCCGGATATTGGTATTCGACTTGTACCGAAATGCGTGCCGGAACCAATGTCCACTAAAATCTAGCAAATTATATATCAACGAGTCCAGAATGATGATACAAACTCAACGGTATATCCAGAATTGGATTCCGATGAGCCGACGTCAAAAAGTCCCGTTGACCCGGACTGTGGGGCCCGCTTTGCACCAAAATGCGTGCCAGGGCCCACGTCCTCCAAATCTAACAAACTTTATATGAAAATGTGCCAGAACGATGCCACGAGTCTACTGGTGGTGTCAGAAATTGAATTCGGAGTCCCGAGTTCAAAAATAGAATTTAACAAGTTGGAAATTACGAATTCGGACGGCCAAATTTGGCGTCGAATTCAACCAATCAAACGTGCTCACAATGAAACAAAATTTGAGGGGAAGGAAGAGGTTTATACCAGCTTCGCATAGGAACCATTAACATGCCAGACGGAGCTACGATGGCGGAGTTACGAGCTGACGAAGTCGGCTCCATAAAACTGTCAAAAAATTACATAATTTAAACGGTCGACTTGGTGGCCGATTTTGATGTATCAAACGACAAAATTAACGGACAAAAATTGAGGGAAGTGAAGGGGTATATACCGAGATTATGATGGAGCGAAGAAATCGTCGATCCAACGATCGGATTATCCAGAAAATCGGTACGAAGTCGCTGCCTCGAAGCAAAAATTCTGAAACTTTCCCCCGCGCACGTCGACGGAACTCCGTGCAAAACGCACGAATCGGGCGTTTCTCGTGCGGGGGAAGAGGCAGCGCGCCAAGGGGGCCTGCCCTGGGGTGCGCCCGGCCAAGGGGGCCGACCACGGCGGCGGCGGCCGGCGGCAGCATCGTGCGCACTGCTGCTGCGTCGCTGCTACCTTGCTGCTGCTGCCGTCGCGGTGGTGCACCGGCCACGTGGTGGCTCACGGTTGCACGGCGGCGGCCAGGCGGTGGAGGAGGTAGTGAGAGTGGTGGTGGCGGTTTGGGTGATGGTGGTGGTGTGTGGTGTTAATGGTGGAAGTGGTGGTGGTGTATGGTTTTAATGGTGATGGTGATGAATGATGTGATGAAGAGGAGCAGGAGAAGAGGGAGGAGGAAGATGGAGTCCGGCCATGGGGCTCGGCCAAGGGGAGCTGTTGCGGCTGTTGGTGATGGTGTTGAATGAGAGTTGGAGAGAGAGAGGGGTGAGTGTAATAATATATGTGTATGTGTAGATATTAATATAGAAGTGAGAGAGAGAGAGAGAGAGAGAGAGAGTGAGAGTGAGATAGAGATGGGGGTGTGCTGCTCGGGTATAAGGGGGTGTGTGAGGATGTGAGGTGAGAGATATTGTGTGTGTGAGTGATAAGAGAGAGAGAGAGATATTTGTAAATATGTATATATATATATATATATATATATATATATATATATATATATATATATATATATATATATATATATATATATACATATACTGTCACCCTCACTTCCCGTATTTCCCGTATTTCGTATTTATACTCGTATCTGTATTTTGGCATGTATTTTTATTTTTCTCAACTTGTAGAATTTCGGTATTTCTCGTATTTTGGGTTTTGACTTGGCTCGGTTTTAATTGGATTGGGTTGGTTTGGTTTAATGTGTATTGGAACACCTTAGCCTATGCTCCTCCCTCATTTCCACCACAACCACCCTCTTTATAATCCCCACCTAACTCTCTCTCTCTCTTCATTACAACCTCCATTAATTTTTTCTTCTTCTTCTTCCTCTACACAACTCTCCACACCCATAGGCAAGTGCAACTTGCTTCTACAAGAGAGCTCATTTTATTTGTCTATTTGCTAGATTAGGACATGGTGATCAACATTAGAACTTGGCATTTTGTGATTTGGAGTCTCCATTGTTCTAGATCTAAGTTTTCTCTATTTTTTGATTTGCATGGTTTTGATCTATTTAAGTTGGATTTTTATGGGTTTTGATGTTTCTATGTGGGAGAGGATTCAATTTCACCCAAGTTGGAACTTTGGAAATCCGGATTTGGAGTTCGGATGGCCAAGTTGTGATGCCTTGAAGTCTTGGGAGCCATGAGAGCTTCTTCTCAGCTATGGAGAAGAAGACCCTTTCCTCTGCGTGCGTGTTTTTACGCATACGCAGCTCTCCTGCGTGCGTGCTTTTGTGCGTACGCAGCTCCTCCGCGTGCGTTTTTTTACGCGTACGCAGCTCTCCTGCGTGTGTGACTTTTCTCGTACGCAGCCCTCCTGCGTGCGTGACTTTTCTCTTACGCAGCTCTCTTGCGTGCGTGACTTTTCTCGTACGCAGCCCTCCTGCGTATGTGACTTTTGTCGTACGCAGCCCTCCTGCGTGCGTGACTTTTTTCGTACGCAGCCCTCCTGCGTGCGTGACTTTTCTCGTACGCAGCTCTCCTGCATACGTGACTTTTCTCGTACGCAGCCCTCTTGCGTGCGTGACTTTTCTCGTACGCAGCCCTCCTACGTGCATGACTTTTCTCGTACGCAGCTCTCCTGCGTGCGTGACTTTTCTCGTACGTAGCCCTCCTGCGTGCGTGACTTTTCTCGTACGCAGCTCTCCTGCGTGCGTAACTTTTCGTGTACGGAGCTCTCCTGCGTGCGTACTTTAGCTCTCCTGCGTGCGTGCTTTCGTGCGTACGCTGTGCATGCCCTTGTGCGTACGCTGCACCCTGAACCCCTTGCTTGACCCATTGGCTCTTGGAGTTTTGGTCTTAATTCTTTAAGCTTGGCTCTTCTATAGCCCTGTATATTGATATTTTATTAGATATGTTTGGAATTGATAATCACAAATTTACTTGATATGTTTGGAATTGATAATTGAGCATGACCTGATAGTGGCCCGTCGTGGCGCACTCCTGACTAGTACACTTGATATGATAACCTGACCTGATATATCTTGAATAGCTGTTGCGACGGCTACCTGACATGACATGACCTGTATAATTAATCCTGACACCGTGGGCGATTGTGCTTGTACAAATAATCCAGTCATGTCTTGTATCATGTCTAGGAGGGAACTCCTGAGTACCACGGTCAGGAGTACCTACTGAATTGGACTAAGGTTAATGATTAGTATAATTCACTAGTCATGAAGAGATGTTCCCCAGTTACAGGCGATCCCGTTATCCCGGCCGTAAATGATTGGACTTGTAGCCTGCCGACGAGTAGGGCACATTTCCAGTCCACTGTTATGTGGGGCACCCACCATTGTCACTTAAATGATTGAACTCTATTGTCACTATAATGCATTGTACTCTCTAGATTGTCACTATAATGATTGTCTGGATAACCTGGATAGCTGCAGGGCCTGTGACTACTTGGAGCATCTCATTGCATCTTGCTAGTAACTAGGATTATGATAACCCTAGTTAGTTAATGTAGAAAGCCGTAGGCAATGATTGGCCGTGATTGCTTGGATGGAGTCTAGTCCAGTATAGTATTGTCTAGAATTGATTGATTGTAAGATTGTACCAGAATGATTGAAGGATTGTCACTCCAGATTGTCACTATAATGATTGTCACTCCAGATTGTCACTATAATGATTGTCACTCCAGATTGTCACTATAATGATTGTCACTCCAAATTATTACTTGACCTGATTTCTTATATTTATCTTGCCGATAAATGGTGAGAGAAACCAAGTTCCGTTCAGACGAAGGGTTACAACCCCGATCCTTGTTTGGTTTACGGGTTGTAAACTAGCTATCTGAATAGTTCCATGGTTATCTCATCGTATATCATCCTGTCATGCTTTTCCATATGTCCTGTCTTTTAGTGATTCTATACAAGATTGTCTTTTATAATTATCCATCATGCTTTTTCTTAAACTACTGCCTTTTTTATGTAATTACACTCTTGTGCTAATTGCTGGTTTTAGCTCTTAAGTGAAGCCTCCTTTGTGGCACTTGCTCTTTCTGGGGTCTGACCCAGCTGGTTTTGTATGGTCAGATATCGGAGCAGCACCAAAGGATCTCCCTACTTTCCAGCCCGATGGTGGTCACCAGGCGTAACCAGGGCATCGAGTAGGTTTCTTTTATTCTCCCACTGTAATATTGTAAATTATTCTTTTGAGGCGTTTAGCCGACGAGCAAGTGTTAGCTCGATTGTACTTACTTATTGTCTGCCTACGGGCTGTAACATGATTGACAAGCCCCGGGGGTTGATCATGTATGACTGAACTCTTGCTAGTCCTCATATTTTGTAACGACTAGCTTCATGATCATCTGGATATGTAATGTTTGGGACGCCTTACAATTGTATATTGGGTGATCTGATATCTTGCGATTATTATTAGTTGGTTGAGATTGAGACAATAGGCTATTTTATGACCTTAAGAGACTGATGGATTGTAGTGAAACCCTCACATATCTAGACAGCCGTGACCGTATAGCGGTGTGGATCCTATTCCGTTATACGTAGCTGGCTATGTCTGTCCCCGCTCTCCAGTATTCTGGTTCTGGGGCGTGGCATACACATATTAGAAAGAGAGGAAGATATTTATAGAAAAATAAGGAGATATTTTAAATAGGAAAAAAGAGAGAAATTGTGTGGGGGTGTTTGGATAGACATGATAGGGATCACATAAAATCTGGTTGGGCGTTGGATCCGGTTCGGTCAAGTTTGGACAAGCTTGGGGACAAGATTTAATTAAAATAATAATTTAAACAAAATTTAATCATGGATGAAATGGAAGCACAAGGGAGATCAAATTGGTTGCACGCAAGTGGCACGTGCATAGTAGACTCAAAACAGGCCAGGACCATATATTGGGTCGACTGGATTGGACCGATGTCGGGCCCGAGAAATTAATTGAAAATTAAGTCACAAATTACGGTAGATAATTAATTGGCCTAAATTGACCCAAAAGTTGTGCGAAGCAAATGAAGTACAAGATGGTGTGTCTGAGTGGGACATAAAGGTCATGGGTGTAGTGCGTCTCGAGTAGATCAGGTATGACAAGTTGGTTTCAAGAAAAAGACTAGTCTGGTGCTCTTAGATTAAAAGTCATGGTAACGTGCTTATGAGGATCAAGGAAAAGAGTGGAAAATCAATTAATAATTAAATGGTCTAAATTGATCCGAACTTACACGAAGCAAAAAAGAGTACAAGGGAACAAGTTCGAGTGGGACACGATATATCAACATGAAGATAATCTCGTCTACGACAAACCTCAATAAGGAAGTTTCCAGAGACTGGCATCCCTGATGCTCTAAAAATTCAAGTCACGGTAAAGAGCATTTAATCAAATAATAAACAAATATTAATATTTATTCAAAATAATTGATTTAAAAAATTAAAAAAAAATAAGCCCTAAATTCAGGGGGCTTTGTAATGCCTATATTTCGTATTACGTATTTGGAATATGTGTACGTATTTTGACCCGTATTGCATGTCTTCCTGCTTGATTTATTTTGGCATTTCATTGATGGGTATATCTTGGTTCGGTTCGGCTTAGTTTTGCATTGTTCGGTTTTGCTTGATTTTATGTGAACCAAACCACTCCCACCTACCACCACCCTCTTCATTAAATATCCCACTCTTTTCTCTCTCCTCATTTATTCTTCTTCTTTCCCACCATTACTTCTCCACCAACCTGAGAGAGAGTGGAGAGCTTAGACAAGTGCATCTTGCTTCATGGAGGAACCCTATTTTTATTGTTCCACTGTCTTCCTCATGTGTTTCTAACCCACTTTAGTACTTAGCATTTTTCATTTCTGTGGTTAATTTCTTGTAGATCTAGTTTTATGGTATTTTCGGCTTCCATAAATTTTGAACTATCAAACTTGCATATTTTTGCTAGTTGATGGTTCCATATTGTAGAAAATTTCGTTCTACCCCATTTTGACCTATGGAAGTTCGGATTTGGACTCTGGATGATGGAATTATGGAGCTTGGAAGCATGGCTTCATGGTGTTCTTCTCGAAAATTGGAAGAAGAAGAATAGTACTTGACCGCATGACTATTTCATGCGGCAAGTATTTTTCCCAGCCGCATGGCCATTTAAGTAAATATTTAATTTAATTGGCCGCATGAGCATTAATAAATTCATAGCCGCATGGCCTTTGCAAGCATTAGCTGGCATGCTTATATTATTTTGGCCGCATGTGGCCACTCCAATTCTAGCCGCATAAGGCCAATTCTCTGCATGACCATTAATACTACTGCTTGGCCTTTTATTAATTGTATTATTTAATTACCTTTGGCCTTTTAACTAGTTGTATGTATTTAATGCGTGCATTAGCTTTTGCTTGTATGGAATTAAATAGTCAGCCGCATATGGCCAACACAAGGTTAGCCGCATGGCAATTTGCCAATTCATAGCTGCATGGGCCTTTTGGCCATTAACATTAAATATTGTCAAATGAGCCGCATGGCCCTTGGCCATTAGCATTAAATATTGCTTGCATTAAATAATTGCCATTAGTATTAGCATTAAATTTTGTATGCAACCTGTTTTGCTTGCATGAAATAAGTATTAAATATTTAGCTAACAATTAAAGCTTGCATACACTAGCATTAAATACTAGCTTGGCCGGATGGCCTTTTCTTTACATATTGCATGCATTAGCATGCAATGCTTGCATGGATTAGCATGTGGCCGCATGGCCTTTTCTTTAGTATTGCATGCAATGCTTATATGCATCAGCATATGACCGCATGGCCTTTTTTTCAATATTGCATGCAATGCTTTGCATGTTGTTACTTATTTATAAAGGCATGGCCGCATGACCATTTATTTAAGTGCATGGATTTATTTAAGGCCGTATGGAGTTGC
This sequence comes from Iris pallida, assembly GCA_029216955.1. Taxonomy (NCBI): domain Eukaryota; kingdom Viridiplantae; phylum Streptophyta; class Magnoliopsida; order Asparagales; family Iridaceae; genus Iris; species Iris pallida. The sequence goes on from JANAVB010011472.1 coordinate 50,440, forward strand.
TTTAAATTGTTGGCCGCATGGGGATTAATATAGTTAGCCGCATATGAGATATATGTTAGCCGCATATGGGATTAACATAATTGGCCGCATAATGCTTCCCCCTCCCATCCATATTAATTCCTGGCCGCATTTGTATTGCCTGGCCGCATATGCAGTGCATGGCCGCATATGCTTTTGCATTGCTTGCATGCTCATTTATTAATTGGCAGCATATACTTTTGCATTAGCTGGCCGCATATGGAATTGCATGGCTGCATTTGCATGCATTGCTAGCATGCTGGCCGCATATGTATTATATATTTAATGGCCTTGCAAGCATGTGCTTACATTAGCATGCAATGCATGCATTTACTTCCATGCTTATAATTAATGCATTTAGCTTTGCACGTGCATTAGCTTTACATTAGCTTTACATGATAAAATTTAAAGGCCGCATGGCTTGTGCATGGTTGCTTGCATGATAATATTTAATGCCGCATGGCCTTTTTGTAAGTCTTGCTTGCATGCTTAATATTCTAGCCGCATATGGCCACTATCCAATTCCTGGCCGCATGGGCCATCAGCACATGGCTGGCCGCATAGGCCATCATGGCTGGCCGCATGGTTCAAGTGCTGCATGCATTTGGCTTTATTTAGTTGTATTATTTAATTGTCTTGGCCTTTTAATTAATTGCTTGCATTTATTTGCATGCAACTTGCATGGCCGCATAAAGTTTCTCCTGAGCCGTATGAGTCTCCCACAGCACTTGTCCCTGCTAATATTTAATTACTAAATGTATGCTTGTGCCTTATTAATTGTTTTCTGACACGATGGTGACCCGTTGTGGTGCACTTTTGGCAATGACATGACATGACTTGATAGTGGCCCGACGTGGCGCACTCCTGACAAATAAACTTGACATGATAACTTGACATGATAATTCTTGATAGTGGCCCGCCGTGGCGCACTCTTGACAAGTAAACCTGACATGATATTTCTCGAAATTCTGTTGCGACGGCTAATCCGACATGACAAGTATGAATGACCTGGACACCGTGGACGATTGTGCTTGTACAAATGAACCCGTCTTGTCTTGCATCATGTCTAGGACAGGGACCCCTGAGTACCACGGTCAGGCGTACCTACCGTAAAATAACTAAGGCTAATAACTAGAATAATACAGTAGTTCATGAAGAGACTTTCCCAGTTACCTGTTGCCCCTTTGATCCCGACCTTATATATGTATACATGGGACTTGGAGCTATCTGTCATGATGAGCATATTTTTAGCCTGCCGTCGAGTGGGGCACCTCTTTAGGACACATGTATCTCACTACAGTGTGTCTGCTATACTTTGTTTTCTTTTGCTGGGGTCACTCAGGTAGCAGCAGGCGGGTAACTGGACTTGGAAATCTCTTTGCATCTTGCTAGTAACTAGGTCTGTGATAACCCTAGTTAGTTAAAGTATCAAGCCGTACTTATTGCTTGGCCATGATTGTTGGATGGAGTTTAATCAGTCTATTCTTGTCTTGATCCTGTACGAGATTGTTACTTGACCTGATTTCTTATATTTATTTTTCCGATAAATGGTGGAAGAAACCAAGTTCTGTTCAGACGAAGGGTTACAACCCCGGTCCTTGTTTGGTTTACGGGTTGTAACCTGGTTATTGAATAGTCTCATGGTTATCTCATCGTATATCACCTGTCATGCTTTTCCTTAATTACTGTCTTTTATTATGTAATTATATTTGCGTGCTAATGTGCTGGTTTTAGTTCCTAAGTGAAGCCTCCTTTGTGGCACTTGCTCTTTCTGGGGTCTGACCCAGCTGGTTTTGTATGGCCAGATACCGGAGCAGTTTCAGAGGATCCACCGACTTTTCAGCCAGATGGTGACCACTAGACGGAACCCTGGCAACGAGTGGGTTTATTTTGGCTCTCCCACTCTATTGTAAAATTATTCTTTTGAGGCGTTTAGCCGTCGAGCAAGTGTTAGCTCGTGTACATTTTACTTACTGTCTGTCCACGGGCTGTAACATAATTGGCAACCTAGGGTTGATCATGTATGACTAAAACTCTTGCTAGTCTTGACATTTTGTAACGACTAGCTTCATGATCAGCTGAATATGTAATGTTGGGGACGCCTTACTATTGTATATTTGGTGATCTTACATCTTGTAACTTTACTTGCTTGCTTGTGATTGAGACACTAGGCTTGTCATTGACCATAAGAGACTGATAGCTTGTAGTTAAATCCTCATATATCTAGACAGCCGTGACCGTATGGTGAGATGGATTCTATTTCATTATACGTAGTTGGCTATGTTTGCCCCCGCTCTCCAGTATTCTGGTTCTGGGGCGTGACATAGTTTAAGTGGTGGCCCATGCAAGGTCTTGTAAATTAAGATATGTGAGGGTTTACCGAATAGATGTCTCAATCAGCACTCTCCTTTGATCTCTGCTCGTATCCTCTTGATCCCTAAAAATCTTGACCTGATCACATGCTTGTATCGTTGATCTGTCCTGGTCCTTCCTTATTGTTCCCTATGTCATCTTTTTCAGCGGCATTATTCCTGGACCTGCCGATCAGCAAGGCGGAGCACCTCCCGTGGACCAGCAGCAACCTGAAGATCAGGCCCAGCACTCAGGAGCAGCCTCCGAGGCCATTGCCGCCTCAGGCTCAAGTATTCCAGCAGCAGAGACCCCAGCAGTATACCCTGACCCCAGCTCGGATTCAGAACCGGCGGAGAGGTTTCTAGCAGGATGTCTTCCTTCTTCTTTCTTCCTTCGAATTCCTTGTTTGCATGATTGATTGTTTGATTGATTGCTTAGTATAGCTTGTCCTTGCATCTCTAGCCACTTGATTAAATTCCTAGGACGAAATTCTTTTAAGGTGGGTAGAGTTGTAATGCCTATATTTCGTATAACGTATTTGGAATACGTGTACGTATTTTGACCCGTATTGCATGTCTCCCTGCTTGATTTATTTTGGCATTTCATTGATGGATTTATCTTGGTTCGGTTCGACTTGGTTTTGTATGGTTCGGTTTTGCTTGATTTTATGTGAACCAAACCACTCCCACCTACCACCACCCTCTTCATTAAATATCCCACTCTTTTCTCTCTCCTCATTTATTCTTCTTCCTTTCCACCATTATTTTTCCACCAACCTGAGAGAGAGTGGAGAGCTTAGGCAAGTACATCTTGCTTCATGGAGGAACCCCATTTTTATTGTTCCACTGTCTTCCTCATGTGTTTCTAACCCACTTTAGTACTTAGCATTTTTTATTTCTGTGGTTAATTTCTTGTAGATCTAGTTTTATGGTATTTTCGGTTTCCATAAATTTTGATCTATCAAACTTGCATATTTTTACTAGTTGATGGTTCCATGTTGTAGAGAGTTTCGTTCTACCCCATTTTGACCTATGGAAGTTCGGATTTGGACTCTGGATGATGGAATTATGGAGCTTGGAAGCATGGCTTCATGGTGTTCTTCTTCTCGAAAATTGGAAGAAGAAGAACAGTACTTGACCGCATGACTATTTCATGCGGCAAGTGTTTTTTCCAGCCGTATAGCCATTTAAGTGAATATTTAATTTAATTGGCCGCATGAGCATTAATAAATTCACAGCCGTATCGCCTTTGCAAGCATTAGCTGGCATGCTTATATTATTTTAGCCGCATGTGGCCACTCCAATTCTAGCCGCATAAGGCCAATTCTCTGCATGGCCATTAATACTACTGCTTGGCCTTTTATTAATTGTATTATTTAATTACCTTTGGCCTTTTAACTAGTTGCATGCATTTAATGCGTGCATTAGCTTTTGCTTGCATGGAATTAAATAGTCAGCCGCATATGGCCAACACAAGGTTAGCCGCATGGCAATTTGCCAATTCATAGCCGCATGGGCCTTTTGGCCATTAGCATTAAATATTGCCAAGTGAGCCGTATGGCCCTTGGCCATTAGCATTAAATATTGCTTGCATTAAATAATTGCCATTAGCATTAGCATTAAATTTTGCATGCAACCTGTTTTGCTTGTATGGAATAAGCATTAAATATTTAGCTAACAATTAAAGCTTGCATACACTAGCATTAAATACTAGCTTGGCTGCATGGCCTTTTCTTTACATATTGCATGCATTAGCATGCAATGCTTGTATGGATTAGCATGTGGCCGCATGGCCTTTTTCTTTAGTATTGCATGCAATGCTTATATGCATCAGCATATGGCCGCATGGCCTTTTCTTCAATATTGCATGCAATGCTTTGCATGCTATTACTTATTTATATAGGCATGGCCGCATGACCTTTTATTTAAGTGCATGGATTTATTTAAGGCCGCATGGAGTTGCTTTAAATTGTTGGCCGCATGGGGATTAATATAGTTGCCGCATATGAGATATATGTTAGCCGCATATGGGATTAACATAATTGGCCGCATAATGCTTCCCCCTCCCATCCATATTAATTCCTGGCCGCATTTGTATTGCATGGCCGCATATGCTTTTGCATTGCTTGCATGCTCATTTATTAATTGGCAGCATATACTTTTGCATTAGCTGGCCGCATATGGAATTGCATGGCTGTATTTGTATGCATTGCTAGCATGCTGGCCGCATATGTGTTATATATTTAATGGCCTTGCAAGCATATGCTTGCATTAGCATGCAATGCATGCATTTACTTCCATGCTTATAATTAATGCATTTAGCTTTGCACGTGCATTAGCTTTGCATTAGCTTTACATGATAAAATTTAAAGGCCGCATGGCCTGTGCATGGTTGCTTGCATGATAATATTTAATGCCGCATGGCCTTTTTGCAAGTCTTGCTTGCATGCTTAATATTCTAGCCGCATATGGCCACTATCCAATTCCTGGCCGCATGGGCCATCAGCACATGGCTGGCCGCATAGGCCATCATGGCTGGCTGCATGGTTCAAGTGCTGCATGCATTTGGCTTTATTTAGTTGCATTATTTAATTGTCTTGGCCTTTTAATTAATTGCTTGCGTTTATTTGCATGTAACTTGCATGGCCGTATGAAGTTTCTCCTGCACCGCATGAGTCCTCCACAGCACTTGTCTCTGTTAATATTTAATTACTAAATGTATGCTTGTGCCTTATTAATTGTTCCCTGACACGATGGTGACCCGTTGTGGTGCACTTTTGGCAATGACATGACATGACTTGATAGTGGCCCGACGTGGCGCACTCCTGACAAATAAACTTGACATGATAACTTGACATGATAATTCTTGATAGTGGCCCGCCGTGGTGCACTCTTAACAAGTAAACCTGACATGATATTTCTTGAAATGCTGTTGCGACGGCTAACCCGATATGACAAGTATGAATGACCTGGACACCGTGGACGATTATGCTTGTACAAATGAACCCGTCTTGTCTTGCATCATGTCTAGGACAGGGACCCCTGAGTACCACGGTCAGGGGTACCTACCGTAAAATAACTAAGACTAATAACTAGAATAATACAGTAGTTCATGAAGAGACTTTCCCAGTTACCTATTGCCCCTTTGATCCCGGCCTTATATATGTATACATGGGACTTGGAACTATCTGTCATGATGAGCACATTTCCAGCCTGCCGTCGAGTGGGGCACCTCTTTCGGACACATGTATCTCACTATAGTATGTCTGCTATACTTGTTTTCTTTTGCTTGGGTCACTCAGGTAGCAGCAGGCGGGTAACTGGACTTGGAAATCTCTTTGCATCTTGCTAGTAACTAGGCCTGTGATAACCCTAGTTAGTTAAAGTATCAAGCCGTACTTATTGCTTGGCCGTGATTGTTGGATGGAGTTTAATCAGCCTTGTCACCCTCACTTTTCCAAGTTAGGGGTAAAATAGTAATTTTCCATTTTATAATATTTTTGGGGATTTTATTTCATGAATATTAATATTTAATGATTATAGTAGTCGGGTTCAAATTTTATCGCATTCCGAGTTAATTCGGGACTCCGGGGAATTTCGACTTGAGTTGTATTTAACATGTAAATTAGCAATGGCCCACCCAAACTTAACTTTTAGGTTTAGGAGTTTGGACTAGTCCCCCATGAGTTTTTAAGCTTAATTATGAATTTTATTTAGTTTTAGATAACCCCCAAACCCAAAATTGGACTTAACTTAGCATGTAAGTAAGGGAGGGGCAAACTTGTAAATTGCAAGTTGCCCCCAAACCCTTCCAATAGGGCCGGCCACATCCCTCCACCCCATTCCTTCTTCTTCACTTCAAAGTTCACCATTTTCTTTTTCTTCAAGTTTCTTCCCAAGTAAGAATAGGAAATCCTTGGTTTTGATCTCCAAATAAACTTCTTCTTTCCAATATTCTTCCATACAAGTCTTCTTCTATCCCAAGTAGTGATTCTCCAAGCTTTTGGGAGCAAGAAGTGAAGTGGGTGTGTCCTAAACAATTCGTTGTGTCGGAGCCGTATCGGAGGACTTTCGAATCGGAAATCCATCTCCCGATAGGTACAACCTATCCCCTAATCTATTCTTTTCATTATGTAATCTAGGTTGGACCATGTAGGATTGATTTCCATAGTTGTGTCCCTCTTCGTGTCAAGTTTGAGTCAGTTTGGAGTGTCCTAGGAGAAGTTAGGAATTGTGGTTGTGTCCTTGAGTTTCCCCCAAATTTGGACACTCCTAGAATAAATTAGATTTGTGTCTAAGTGGTTTGGCACTCTTAAATTCATATATATATGTATGTGTGTGTGTGTGTCCATGTGTGGGAGTGTGTGTGTCCATATGTGTGTGTGTGTGTGTGTGTGTCCATGTGTGGGAGTGTGTGTGTCCATATGAGTTGAGTGAGTGAGTGAATGGTCGAGTTAGAAATTAGTGAAGAGGGGATTTTGAGTTCTGTGATTCGGAACGCGTCGAAACTTGGAGGGGACCTAGCAAATGTGAATTAGATTTTGTGGGTAGGCTCCTAGGTAAAAATTGGGGTTGCGTGTGGGATTAGGAGAGTGGTATCGCACCGTACCATTGTGTATCTTGAGATATTCAAGATAACGGGTAAACGGGCGATACGGACCGTAAGATGGACTGGATGTCCACTTACCCTAGAGAACTTGGTAGGTAATGGTTGTATAGGCTAGTACCCTACTACCCTAGGAAGTTCGGAGTGAAATTCCTAAGGGAAGGCCACTTGGCGTCAAGTTATAATAGTTAAGGGTAAATGTATTAAGGGGTAATCGGGAAATTCAAGATACGGGGTTCGGGTATTCGGATTGACTTGAAACTTGGGTGGCTTGTTAGGTACACCCTACAAATGTCATATTTGAACCGATTTTGGCTCGGTTGACCTAGAGTTGTCTTTTTACCCAAAAGTCAACCGTGAGTCAACACTTTGTCTAGATTTGACCAAATCCAAACTAGAGTTGACCAGTTGACCAAAAGTCAAATGTTGGTCAACATTTGACCAGTTTGACCTAGGGTTGACCTAGAGTTGACCAGAGTTGACCAGAGTTGACCAGGGTTGACCAGTTGACCAAAAGTCAACTGTAGGCCAACTCTTGACCCCGTTTGACTTTCTTCGACTTGTTTTGACCTGCGATGACTGGTATGACCTAGAGTTGACTTGGTCTGACTTATATTGACTTGACAGGACTTAGTGTGACTCAGTGAGACCTAGTTTGACCTAGATTTCATATCATTCTTTGTGAATCATTCTTAAACTTGTTTAAACCTAAATTAACATGCAATATCTCATATTTAGGTTTCTGATTACCACTCTGAGCATTGATATACCCTACAGCTCAGGACAGCAGGCGAGTACATTCTCTGATAGCAGTTACTTGTTTTGATATCTTCTCTACCAGTTCAGTTATAGTGTTTACTTGATTCTCGACACATTGGTGCACGGACTAGTATTGTCGGATTCCTGTCATGAGATGTCATTCCTGGATTTCTTGGGATACGGGTACTTACTTGGTCTTGATTCTTGTACTTGTATTGACGCCGATTCCTGAAGAGGACTTGCTCCCCTCTTAGGGAATCCCGCGTCATGACGTGTTATGTCCGGATTCGTGTACTATTCGGGGATGGGGAATTTTATAGATAGTGTGATCAATGCCCACCTTGAGTTACTACTTGTATCATAGCTATACCCTCACCTCACGATGGGTATAGCCTGACCTGTGCTACTACTTGCTCCATAGCTTGCCATCCCGGCCGGGCCGAGTCCACGTACTTGTAGCCGGTCGGCTAGAAGCCTGATTCTTGATCCATACCGATCACATTATGCTATAATATTCGAGGCACTTTTATATTTATTACATCAGTTACATGATTTACAGTTCAGCTTACTTTTTCTGCATGATTCACCCTGACATGATTTTCTAGTTTACATATCCTGTTATACTTACATCTTGATATATTCATCTTGTACTCTATTATGATTGACTGTTAGAGCATTTGTCATTACTATGGAATTTGTTGCCAGTGTTGTACTCGTTCATTTTCCTGACAGAATAACGTTATGATATATCCAGATAACATAGATGCGGACTGCTCTACCTACTATGGGTATGGTCAGGACGTAGACTGCGACCAGTTGACACCCTTGGAGCCAGTGGATGATAGTACTTCTGTCTAGATCTTTTTAGATAGGTTTGACTTGTCACCATCATTTCTCGTATTTCCCGTATTTCGTATTTATACTCGTATATGGATTTTGGCATATATTTTTATTTTTCTCAACTTGTGGAATTTTGGTATTTCTCGTATTTTGGGTTTTGACATGGCCCGGTTTTAATTGGTTTGGGTTGGTTTGGTTTGGTTTAATGTGTATTGGAACACCTTAACCTATGTCCACCCTCAACACACCACATCCCACCCTCATGAAAACTCTACCAACTTTTTCTTTCTTCTCATAAACCTCCATTAATTTTCTTCTTCTTCTCCTTCCTCTACACAACACCAACCCATAGGCAAGTGCACCTTGCCACCATATGAGAACCCTATTTTATTTGTCCATTTGCTAGATTAGGACATGGTGATCAACATTAGAACTTGGCATTTTGTGATTTGGAGTCTCCATTGTTCTAGATCTAAGTTTTCTTTATTTTCGGATTTACATGGTTTTGATCCATTTATGTTGGATTTTTATGGGTTTTGATGTTTCCATGTGGAAGAGAATTCAATTTCACCCAGGATGGAACTTTGGAAATCCGGATTTTCCGGATTTGGAGTCCGGATGGCCAAGTTGTGATGTTTTGAAGTTTTTGGGAGCCATTGGAGCCTCTTCTCAGTCATGGAGTTCTTGCTGGTTTGGAGAAGAAAGTGAGCAGTGTGCAGAGCTTTTTAGCTTACGCCACTGAGCTGCGCGCGCTCTTTAGCGCCGCGTACGCAGACTTGGGTACGCTTCCTGTTGGAAGCGTGTCTCTTGCATACGCAGACTTGGGTACGCTTCCTGTTGGAAGCGTGTCTCTTGCGTACGCAGACTTGAGCGTGCCCTGGTATGCAGACTTGAGCGTGCCCTGACTTGAGCGTACGCATGTCCTGAGCGTACGCTGCTCTCCTGCGTGCGTGCTTTTGCGCGTACGCTGCTCTCCTGCATGCGTGCTTTTGTGCGTACGCTGCTCTCCTGCGTGCGTGCTTTTGTGCGTACGCTGCTCTCCTGCGTGCGTGCTTTTGTGCGTACGCTGCTCACCTGCGTGCGTGCTTTTGTGCGTACGCTGCTCCCCTGCGTGCGTGCGTTTGCGTGTATGCTTCCCCTGCGTGCGTGCTCTTGCACGTATGCCCGACCCCCTGGCCCCTTGCTTAAACCCATTGGCTCTTGGAGTATTGGTTTTATTTCTCGACTTGGTTTCTCTTTTATGGATTGGGTTTCCTGAGATCTTGTTCAACACAGCACGACTATCTCGACCCGACACGGCCTAACACGATTTGCAAGTAGTTGTTTATGACTAGTACGGTTTTCGGGATTTTTGTGAATTATGATCCTGGTATTCTCTGATCTCCTTGCTAGTGACCCAGTGGGGTGCACACCCAACTTGTAACTTGTAAATAATTCTTGTGACTTGACAACTTGATAGTGGCCCGTGGCGGCGCACTCCTGACTTGTAGCATGACTTGATAACTTAATGCTGTTGCGACGGCTAACTTAGCTTGACCTGCCTTGACACCGTGTGTGGTTCTTTCTTGTTTGCTTGTTAAATCCACTTGTCCTGTCTTGCATCATATCTAGGATGGGACTCCTGAGTACCACGGTCAGGGGTACCTACCAAAATGGATTAAGGCTAATAACTAGAATAACACAGTAGTCATGAAGAGATGACACAGCTACAGGCAATCCCGTTACCTGGGCGCTCTTGGGATCTGAAGCCTGCCGTCGAGTATGGCACATTTCCAGCACACTGTCATGTGTTGCACCTTCTAAGTCACTTAAGGGTACATGCGTCTCCTGGACAATGTACCTACCAGAATTCAACCTCTAACTTTCGACCTGGATAACCTGGATGGTCTGCAGGGCTTGTGGCTGTGGAATCATCTCACTGCATCTTGTTAGTAATTAGGTCTGTGATAACCCTAGTTAGTTAAAGTAGTAAGCCGTAGTATTGCTTGGCCGTGATTGATTGAATGAGGTATAACCAGTCTAGTCATGTCTTGATCCAGTACAAGATTGCTTCCTGTCTTGATTTCTCACATTATTATCTTGCCGATAAATTGTGGGAAACCAAGTCCTGTTCAGATGAAGGGTTACAACCCCGGTCCTTGTTTGGTTTACGGGTTGTAACCTGGCTATCGGAATAGTTCCATGGTTATCTCGTCGTATATCATTGTCACACTCAAAATATTATTATTATTATTATTTATTATTGTCTTTTGTTAACTTATCTAGTGGATTAGATTTTTTTTTTTTTTGTCATTTTGTGTCCCTACACCCCTACCCATAACCCTAGCCCTACACCCTACCCCTAACCATAACCCTAGCCCTAGGGGGGGTGCAAGGTGTCCCTACAAAGGGATGGGGGGGGACACCTCACCACTTCTTTTCCTATATATACAACACACACACACACACTTATAACCAAAGAAAAAAAAACAAAACACAAAACAAACCCACACACCACCCGACCCCCCCAAACTCCCTGCTGCCGCTGCCGCTCCCTTTGCTGCTGCTGCCGCTGCTGTTCAGCCGCCCGCCGCCGCCAGCGCCGCCGCCCGCCGCCCCTGCTGCCGCCGGCCAGCCTCCGGCCGCCACCAAGCACCACCTCCTCTCCACTTCCTCCTCCTCCACTTCATCTCCACCATTACCCTCTTCCCCAACTCCATCTTCAACCTCATCATCATCTTCCATCCAAGGAGAAGGCTAAACCTAGGTATATCAATTTTCTCCCTCTTTCCCCAAATTTCTATGTGTATTCTTACTTCTAGAACCCTAGGATTAGAAAATTCTAACCAATAAATGGTTATTGGGTTCAATTAGGATTTACGGAGGAATCCAGGCTATTCTCAACCCAAGGCAAGTCCTCTTCTCTCTTCCCTCTTTTTTGAAAATTTTCCTCCAAGCCAATGGTTGCAAATTTTCTGGAATAAATATGGCATTAGTTATATTCTAGGGATTATAGAACTCATGGCAAAACTTTTATTCTGTAGGGATATAGTACATGACATGGACACAACACCCTATTTCTGGACACAATCTATCGGACACATCACGCTTTAAACAATATACTTTCGACACATCATTGTGGGCATGTCACAATTCAATTGATTATACGGTGGAACACAATATTGGATACAGTAGGGACAAATGATGGTTGCACGCATATTTTGGACACAAAATATAGGACACAACGAATGGACATTTGACTCTATTTATATGTATATATCTATATATAATAAAATGATTTATGTAACAAGTAGAGTTTTTTTTTGAAACTGGAATTCAATTGAATATGACATCAATTCTGTCCAAATTATTAAATATATCAGAATAACATACCTTGGTATGGTTGATTAGTTAAGTAATTACAAGTTCCTATACACCGTGGTAACTTTGCATCTATGAAAGTTCAACTCTTTTACACATCAAGTCAATCTTACAAGAAGTCTAACCCTATTGCTAATCATGACTCTTGGAGGCTAGAATAGATATCATTTTGTAACACTAATGACTCTATTTTGATTGTTGGTTATATACTTAGCAGACCGCAATATTCTCGGAAACTTGCTTGCTCGTTTTAAATTACTAAGCGTTGCCTGCTAAGGTAAAATTGTTTGCTTGCTTGCTTGCTTGCCAAGGTAAAGGTTCCTTTAATTAAGTATACACATTATACAACTGCGTGGTTCCGGTGTTGAGAGTTGCTCCACCGAAGGGGTCGGCGTACCCGGATATTAAATGCGTGGTTCCGGTGTTGAGAGTTGCTCCACCGAAGGGGTCGGCGAGCCCATATATTTCTTTATATCATGTTTTGTAAATTGTCGGAGCTCCTAAATACAAAGGAGACTCTGCCGAAATTTTTGAAAAATTTAGGAGATAGACAAATTTCTGATTTTCGGAAATTTTAGAATCATTGGGTGGGGAGGACAACTGAATATCCCTAGATATCCCGTAACATAATAACCATAAAAAGCTGATCAGCGATTCCTGAATATCCTGATGAGTACTTCTATATAAGTACTAGCCCAAGAGAGGCTCCTGTCCTGCTACTTCTATTCCGACAGTAACATCGAATAGATTGGTTTTAGCCCAAGGGAGGCTCCGAAATCACAGCCTGATCCCAGGTTAACGGGATTGTTCACGGGAATTATTTAGGGAATTAATTCAGAGTACTGTTCTCAAAATTGCATTGCATTTAGTCTACTAAATTTCATCTTACTCCAGCAAATAACTCCACCTATCAAAGGTAGGTAGTTTCTTGATTGCCCAAGGGAAGCAAAATCCTACTGAGAGCTCAAGGGAAGCTCAGAATATCTTACAATCTATGGAGTAGGATGTCATTTACATTTCCTTGATTTTTGTGAAGTAAACACATATAATAGTGCTAGTTGGCATATTTCTTTCTTTTGAAAAACTGTATCTTTCTTTTGCATACTTTACCGTCCTTGACCGAGGACTTGCTTGTCGTTTTCTAAAACGACCTAGTATTGTTCACTAGGTGAAGAAGAGGACGTCTCCGCCGAAGTAACGCCGCAGTACGACGAAGAATAATCGTCTGGACAACTTGCTAGTTATTTCTTTTGTAATAAGTTTGTAGAAGTATTGTTGATGAAGTCCTGTATAACAATCTCCATATGTATAATAAGTTGTAATCTCTGGCATTTTCCATTTTTGCTGATGTTTACGGGCGACAATCGCGGATTTTCGGCGCGTAGCGTGGGGATGTGTACGACGTCACCATTCCATTTGGGAAGTGGGACGTGACACGTCTTTTAGTGGTGGCCCATGCAGGTCGGCAAAAATGGAAAATCCAGAACGGACCTTAGGTCTAGACGTAGGTTTTATACTCAGATAGAAAACTTTGATTTCCAATCATATCTTAGAAATCCTTAAGTAAGGTAGATAAATAGTTGGTAGCCTTTTCCTTACAAATTTCTCTTTCCTGTCTAGATCTTAAATCCTACTAAAGAGTTACTAACCTAAGGAAGAAATACTTTTTTTTATTTTCAATCTAGGTCATGCCTCGGTTTGCACCCTTCGCAAGACTAGGAAATGATAGTCACATCCTAGACGAGTATTATGCATTTGTAAAGAAGATGTGGCACGTAGCGCGTAAAGGAATGATCGAAGCCTATGGAGTACACTACGAATTGAAATATCCAATAGTGTCAGACATAGATGATGAAAGGAAGGAGTATTACAACTCGGTACATTATTATGTCCTGATAAAGGCAGAACCCACCAAAGGCCCAAGGACTGATCGCAATGGTACCTTGGAAGAATGGCTGCAAACTCATCCAAACGCAATAGTGCACAACATCAGGAAGATGTGGATTTAGATCCTCAAGCATGTATGTATGTGGAATGTATGAAGTAAGAATGTAATATATGTAGTAAGAATGTAAGTAAGTAGGGAAATATGGACTTAGATCCCTAGTATCTATAGATGATAAGTATGTGTATATAGCTAGGATGGATGAAATGTAAGATATATCTGCATGTTGGTAGAATGTGACCAAGTATGTATGTAAGCCAAGGGCATATTGTTCTATAAATAAATAAAATATGCTTTTTTCAATCTCCTTATGTTCCTTATAAGAAATTCTTACATAGGATATCAAGGATATGGACCTGTTTATACCCAGTTTGGAATGGGATGGAAGCGAGTACACCTTGTACCTATACCAACGCTATGCCAGGATACTATGGAACGCACCCGATTGGTATGACATTCACGTCTACCAAATATTCTATGGAGTCAGGCGTCCTATGGTACGAGACGTGGAGGATGGCGCTGAAGTGTACTTTGAGTACATCACCTACTGTCTTTATGTCCGAGACCCGAACCGCATCTATGTCGGATTGCACGGCTACGAAGGCACCATGGATGACTTTGAGAGGTTATATACAGAAGTAGAGATCCTTGCTGAAGGGAGGGAGCTTATTGAAGCCGTAGCATAAGATGTCTTAACCCTGTACATAGTGAAGAAGAAGTCCTTTCCTTGTATTTTGGCATCTGCAGATATGTACTTGTATGAAGTAGAATAGTTTACCATGTCATGTTTTGGGATGATGGGTGACATGAGTAACTAGGTAGCAAGAATGTATGTAAATGAAAAATGAGAGTAAGGAGCACCATTTTGTAATTACTCTCATTTTAATGAATGAATATATACATATATACGAAGTTTCATGATACACTCTTGTTGAAAATTACGAGTTAAATACTTCCCTAAGAATTGCGTTTTTCCTAATCTCAGGATATGGACAACCACGGTCAGTCAAGTACTCCGCCCCCTCAAGAACCAACTGTGGCCGATATGTTTCGATTATTCCAGCAATTATTGGAATCCCATAATCAGCAGGCCAATGCAGCCCATGTTGCCAATACAACCATATTGGAACAAATGCAGAACTCCAAGAAAACAGAAGAAGGAACCCTAAAAGATTTTCGAGATCTTAAGCCACCTAAGTTCAAGGGAACTGAAAATGCAATAGAAGCGGGTCAATGGTTGAAAACCATTGAAGGCTTAATGAAGGCCGCAAAGCTCAAAACCGAAGATATGGTGCCAGCAATCCGCATCCAGCTAGAAGATATCGCTGGATACTGGTGGAGTGCTGAGTACCCAGAAGATTCCGATGGAGTTATGACATGGGCAGAATTCAAGAAGAAGTTTGAAGAAAGATTCTATCCTAAATCAGCACGAATAGAGTTAGAGCGGCAATTCAACTATCTTAAACAAGGAAGATGCACCGTCGATGAATATGCTGTAGAGTTTTCCAGACTCAGTCGATTTGCTCCTAACATGATAGCCGACGAAGAAACAAAAATTTCTAGGTTCCTGGAAGGGCTCGGGACCCAATTGAAAAGCAGGGTCGCGTCCTACCGATGCCAGACCTTTTCTGAGGTAACAGAAGCTGCTCGAGACCAGGAGAGAATCCTGAAAGAGGAGCAACCTTTCCGGTCATCACAACCCAAGAGAACTTTTGAGGAAGGATCATCCTCTAACAAGAATCACTGGCAAGGACCACCTAAGCGTCCTCAGAATGGCAACTCGGACAAATTCCTTATCTGTGATTTCTGCCAGAAGCCAGGACATAAGAAGAATGTATGTAGGAGAAGATTGGGGCTTTGTTTGAGATATGGAGCAAATCATCCAATCAGTCAATGTCCTCAGCCGCCTGCGAATGGAGCAAGGACACAAGGCTTCACCCAAGGATACCGACCTCCAGTTCAGGGAAACCAACCTCGACCAATGATACAGGCACCAACAGCGCAAGCAGGAATGGCTTATGGAAATCAGCAAAGGCCGCCCTATGCCCCTCAGGCTTATCAGTTTCAACAAGCACAACGGGCAGCTCAAGCTCAAAATAATAACAAGAAAAGGAATAGGCAAGGGCAAGCATTCATAATGGGAACTGAAGATGCGAGTATCCCTGGAGAAGTAGTTTCAGGTACTATTTTAGTTTCTTCATACCCAGCTTCAGTATTATTTGATTCCGGGGCTACCCATTCATTTATAGCATCTTCTTTTATATCACAACGTGAAATAGAATCACAACCTCTGCCTAAATCACTGAAAGTACTCACCGGTAATGGAGTAGTAGAAGTCAGTCGAGTATGTCGTAGATGTCCCATTAAATTGGGTGGAGGAGCTTTTCGTACCCGATTGCTTGTCTTTCCAACAAGCAATTATGATATAATATTGGGTATGGATTGGCTAACTGCAACATTAGCCAATATAGACTGCGGTCAGGGGAAAATTTTATTCCAACTCCCTGACGGCGAGTCTTATGAATTTGCAAGAGACCAAAATGAGTTCAATGCAGAGGAGCTAGAGAGATTTGAATTACCAGTACTGCTGCAAGGAGTAGTAGAGCAATCATTTCCAAGGGTAGTAGAAGAATTCAAGGATGTGTTCCCAGAAGAATTACCAGGGCTACCCCCAGACAGAGCCGTGGAATTTTCTATAGATTTAATACCGGGGGCTGCACCCATAGCCAAGAAGATATACCCAATGAACAAAGAGGAGCTATTGAGTTAAATAAGCAGATAAAGGAGTTATTGTCAAAAGGGTTTATCCAGCCTAGCGCTTCACCATGGGATGCACCAGTATTATTTGTGAAAAAGAAAGATAGTACCCTACGCCTGGTGATTGACTATAGGGCTTTGAATGAGGTTACCATCAAGAATAAATATCCCTTACCTAGGATCGATCAACTGTTTGATCAGTTAGGAGAGGCAAGGGTATTTTCAAAAATTGATTTGAGATCCGGATATCATCAGGTAAAGGTGAAAAAGGAAGACATCCCAAAGACTGCATTTAGAACTCGGTATGGGTATTACGAATTCTTAGTTATGCCATTCGGGTTGACAAATGCACCTGCTATATTTATGGACCTGATGAATCGAATATTTTATCAATATTTGGATAAATTTGTGATTGTATTTATTGATGACATCCTTGTATACTCCAAAAGTGAAGAGGAGCATGAAAAACATTTGAGGATAGTATTGCAAACTCTGCGGGAAGAACAATTGTATGCTAAGCTTAGTAAATGTGAGTTTTGGTTGGACCAAATACCATTTCTAGGACATATTGTCAGTGGAGAAGGCATCTCGGTAGATCCAAAGAAAGTAGAAGCAGTTAAGTCTTGGCCAACACCTAAGTCAGTAGCAGAAATCAGAAGCTTCTTAGGATTGGCTGGCTATTATCGGAGATTTGTAGAGAACTTTTCAAGAATTGCAGAACCTTTAACCCGTCTTACCCGGAAGGAAGAGAAATTTAATTGGACGGAGAAATGTCAAGCAGCATTTGACGAGCTGAAGAAAAGATTAATTACAGCTCCAATACTAGCATTACCCTCTGGTTCAGGTGGATATGAGATATATAGTGATGCATCAGGTAAGGGTTTAGGATGTGTACTGATGCAGCACGGGAGAGTCATAGCCTATGCATCCCGACAATTAAAGACGCATGAAAGGAATTATCCAACTCATGATCTTGAACTTGCAGCGGTAGTATTCGCACTCAAGTTGTGGAGACACTATTTATATGGAGAAAGAATCAAAATATACACAGACCACAAGAGCTTAAAATATGTCTTCACACAAAAGGAGATTAATATGAGACAGAGAAGATGGTTGGAGTTACTGAAGGATTTTGACATGGAGCTGACCTATCATCCGGGCAAAGCTAATAAGGTGGCTGATGCCTTAAGTAGAAGACCCGAAGCTTTCTTTATAAATACACCCAAAGAAATCCTTGAGGATTTGAGGAAAATGGGAATTGAAGTGATACGCCCGCTAACCGAAGGAATGTGGCAAAACTTGCAAGTATAGTCCTCCTTAATAGATAGAATTAAGGAAGCTCAACAGAATGATTCAAAACTTCAGAAAATTTGGAAACAAACAGAAGAGGGACTCCAGACCGGGATAAGGAAGCATCCGGACGGATCATTAAGATTCGGAGATCGATTATGTGTGCCCAGTGGAGATTTAAGAACAGAGGTTATGTCAGAAGCCCACAACTCACAATATTCTATTCATCCGGGCAGCACTAAGATGTACAAAGATTTGAGACAAACATTTTGGTGGCACGGGATGAAGAGAGAAGTTGCCAGATTTGTATCAAGATGTCTTGTCTGTCAGCAAGTAAAAGCGGAGCATCAAAGGACAGCAGGACTTCTCCAGCCGTTACCCATACCCGAATGGAAATGGGAGCACCTCACCATAGATTTCGTGACAGGATTGCCTAGGACCCAAAGGGGTAATAATGCTATTTGGGTCATTGTAGACAGACTTACCAAGTCCGCTCGTTTTCTGCCCTTTCGAGTTGGACAGTCAACGGAGGTCTTGGCCGAAATGTACATGAGACAGATTGTTAGTCAGCATGGAGTGCCAGTGAGTATAGTATCGGATAGAGATACCAGATTTACTTCACATTTCTGGAAAAGCTTGCAAGAAAGTCTTGGCACTAAATTGAAATTTAGCTCCGCCTACCATCCCCAAACAGACGGCCAGTCTGAAAGAACCATTTAGACCTTAGAAGACATGCTGAGAGCGTGTACTTTAGATTTTGGAGGAGCATGGGATGATCATCTACATTTGGTAGAATTTTCATACAACAACAGTTATCATGATAGTACCAAAATGGCTCCTTTTGAAGCACTATATGGTAGGAAGTGCAGATCGCCGGTATGTTGGACCGACGTAGGAGAAAGACAATTGTTGGGGCCAGAATTAGTAACGCAAACTGTGGATATCATCAAAGCAATAAGAAGTCACCTGCAAGCAGCTCAGGACAGGCAGAAGATGTGGGCGGATAAGCACCGAAGAATATTGGAGTTCCAACCCGAAGAACATGTATTTCTGAAAATTTTACCAACTAAGGGAACCATCAGATTCGGGACCAGAGGAAAGCTAAGTCCCAGATATATTGGACCATTCGACATCCTGGAGAAAGTTGGAAATGTGTCATATCGACTCGCCTTGCCGCCAGCACTAGAAGGAGTTCACAATATATTCCATGTTTCCCAGCTACGAAGATATGTGCCGGACACGAGCCATATACTCGATCATTCAGAAATCACCATCGGGCCTACACTCCGGATAGAACAGAGACCCGTTGGGATCTTGGATCGAAGAGATAAGATACTCCGCAATCGGGTCATTCCGTTAGTACGAGTTGCGTGGAGCAGGGATTCTCCTGGAGATTCAACTTGGGAGAAGGAAGAAGACATGCGGAAGCAATACCCGTATTTATTCCCTAAGACAGGTCAGTAACCATATTGCTAGTCTAATTATTTCAAATTCCGAGGACGGAATTTTTCTAAGGAGGGTAGACTTGTCACACTCAAAATATTATTATTATTATTATTATTTATTATTGTCTTGTGTTAACTTATCTTGTGGATTAGATTTTTTTTTGTTTTGTCATTTTGTGTCCCTACACCCCTACCCATAACCCTAGCCCTACACCCTACCCCTAACCATAACCCTAGCCCTAGGGGGGGTGCAAGGTGTCCCTACAAAGGGATGAGGGGGACACCTCACCACTTCTTTTCCTATATATACAACACACACACACACACTTATAACCAAAGAAAAAAAACAAAAAACAAAACACAAAACAAACCCACACACCACCCGACCCCCCCCCCAAACTCCCTGCTGCCGCTGCCGCTCCCTTTGCTGCTGCTGTCGCTGCTGTTCAGCCGCCCGCTGCCGCCCGCCGCCGCCAGCGCCGCCGCCCGCCGCCCATGCTGCCGCCGGCCAGCCTCCGGCCGCCACCAAGCACCACCTCCTCTCCACTTCCTCCTCCTCCACTTCATCTCCACCATCACCCTCTTTCCCAACTCCATCTTCAACCTCATCATCATCTTCCATCCAAGGAGAAGGCTAAACCTAGGTATATCAATTTTCTCCCTCTTTCCCCAAATTTCTATGTGTATTCTTACTTCTAGAACCCTAGGATTAGAAAATTCTAACCAATAAATGGTTATTGGGTTCAATTAGGATTTACGGAGGAATCCAGGCTATTCTCAACCCAAGGCAAGTCCTCTTCTCTCTTCCCTCTTTTTTGAAAATTTTCCTCCAAGCCAATGGTTGCAAATTTTCTGGAATAAATATGGCATTAGTTATATTCTAGGGATTATAGAACTCATGGCAAAACTTTTATTCTGTAGGGATATAGTACATGACATGGACACAACACCCTATTTCTGGACACAATCTATCGGACACATCACGCTTTAAACAATATACTTTCGACACATCATTGTGGGCATGTCACAATTCAATTGATTATACGGTGGAACACAATATTGGATACAGTAGGGACAAGTGATGGTTGCACGCATATTTTGGACACAAAATATAGGACACAACGAATGGACATTTGACTCTATTTATATGTATATATCTATATATAATAAAATAATTTATGTAACAAGTAGAGTTTTTTTTTGAAACTGGAATTCAATTGAATATGACATCAATTTTGTCCAAATTATTAAATATATCAGAATAACATACCTTGGTATGGTTGATTAGTTAAGTAATTACAAGTTCCTATACACCGTGGTAACTTTGCATCTATGAAAGTTCAACTCTTTTACACATCAAGTCAATCTTACAAGAAGTCTAACCCTATTGCTAATCATGACTCTTGGAGGCTAGAATAGATATCATTTTGTAACACTAATGACTCTATTTTGATTGTTGGTTATATACTTAGCAGACCGCAATATTCTCGGAAACTTGCTTGCTCGTTTTAAATTACTAAGCGTTGCCTGCTAAGGTAAAATTGTTTGCTTGCTTGCTTGCTTGCTTGCCAAGGTAAAGGTTCCTTTAATTAAGTTAACACATTATACAACTGCGTGGTTCCGGTGTTGAGAGTTGCTCCACCGAAGGGGTCGGCGTACCCGGATATTAAATGCGTGGTTCCGGTGTTGAGAGTTGCTCCACCGAAGGGGTCGGCGAGCCCATATATTTTTTTATATCATGTTTTGTAAATTGTCGGAGCTCCTAAATACAAAGGAGACTCTGCCAAAATTTTTGAAAAATTTAGGAGATAGACAAATTTCTGATTTTCGGAAATTTTAGAATCATTGGGTGGGGAGGACAACTGAATATCCCTAGATATCCCGTAACATAATAACCATAAAAAGCTGATCAGCGATTCCTGAATATCCTGATGAGTACTTCTATATAAGTACTAGCCCAAGAGAGGCTCCTGTCCTGCTACTTCTATTCCGACAGTAACATCGAATAGATTGGTTTTAGCCCAAGGGAGGCTCCGAAATCACAGCCTGATCCCAGGTTAACGGGATTGTTCACGGGAATTATTTAGGGAATTAATTCAGAGTACTGTTCTCAAAATTGCATTGCATTTAGTCTACTAAATTTTATCTTACTCCAGCAAATAACTCCACCTATCAAAGGTAGGTAGTTTCTTGATTGCCCAAGGGAAGCAAAATCCTACTGAGAGCTCAAGGGAAGCTCAGAATATCTTACAATCTATGGAGTAGGATGTCATTTACATTTCCTTGATTTTTGTGAAGTAAACACATATAATAGTGCTAGTTGGCATATTTCTTTCTTTTGAAAAACTGCATCTTTCTTTTGCATACTTTACCGTCCTTGACCGAGGACTTGCTTGTCGTTTTCTAAAACGACCTAGTATTGTTCACTAGGTGAAGAAGAGGACGTCTCCGCCGAAGTAACGCCGTAGTACGACGAGGAATAATCGTCTGGACAACTTGCTAGTTATTTCTTTTGTAATAAGTTTGTAGAAGTATTGTTGATGAAGTCCTGTATAACAATCTCCATATGTATAATAAGTTGTAATCTCTGGCATTTTCCATTTTTGCTGATGTTTACGGGCGACAATCGCGGATTTTTGGCGCGTAGCCTGGGGATGTGTACGACGTCACCATTCCATTTGGGAAGTGGGACGTGACAATCATCCTGACATATTTTCATAAATTCTAGTGTTAATATTATATTTTCTTGTGCTAATTGCTGGCTTTTGTTCTTATTTCGTGGCCCCTTTGTGGCACTTGCTCTTTCTGGGGTTGACCCAGCTGGTTTTGTGTGGCCAGATTTCGGAGCAGCTCCCGAGGATCTACCAAGCTTCCAGTCCAATGGTGACAACTAGACGGAATCCGGGCCAAGAGTGGGGTTTTCTTTTGTCTTGCCCACTTTATTGTAAAACTATTCTTTTGAGGCGTTTAGCCGACGAGCACCTGTTAGCTCGATGCACTTTTACTTACTGTCTGCCTACGGGCTGTAAACATGATTAACAAATCCTAGGGTTGATCATGTACGACTAAACTCTTGCTAGTCCTAACATTTTGTAACGACTAGCTTCATGATCAGCTGAATATGTAATATTTGGGACGCCTTATTATTGTATATTTAATGATCATACATCTTGCGACCTTACTTACTTGCTTGTGATTGAGACATTAGGCTTGTTCATGACCATAAGAGACTGTTGGCTTGTAGTAAACCCTCATATATCTAGACAGCCGTGACCGTATATCGAGGTGGTTTCTATTTCAATATACGTAGCTGGCTATGTCTGTCCCCGCTCTCCAGTATTCTGGTTCTGGGGCGTGACATGACTGGACTGCGATCCAGCTAGGTTTCAGACTGTAGTTTTCTATGTTATATTTTGAGACCCTGAGATGTTATGTATATATCTGGGCTTGTGTCGGACACTGGACTTATTTCTATTTTCATCTATCATATGTCTTTCCTTCTGAGCTATCTACCTTAGTTTTATTCTGTGATTGAGACTGTATTGTTATGTCACCTCCACTCGGAGTGTATATACTGTACAGGTACCTTTATACTGTTAGTCGTAGTATTTACAGACGTTATATACAGCGTTCTACCACCGATACTGCGGCGTAGGCTGGACGTACCCACGTGCTCGTGCCCCTCATAAGGGTGCGGGTCGTGACAAGTCTAGTCTTGTCTTGATCCTGTACGAGATTGTTACTTGACCTGATTTCTTATATTTATTTTTCCGATAAATGGTGGGAGAAACCAAGTTCTGTTCAGACGAAGGGTTACAACCCCGGTCCTTATTTGGTTTACGGGTTGTAACCTGGTTATCTGAATAGTCCCATGGTTATCTCATCGTATATCACCTGTCATGATTTTCCTTAATTACTGTCTTTTATTATGTAATTATATTTGTGTGCTAATGTGTTGGTTTTAGTTCCTAAGTGAAGCCTCCTTTGTGGCACTTACTCTTTCTGGGGTCTGACCCAGCTGGTTTTGTATGGCCAGATACCGGAGCAGTTCTAGAGGATCCACCGACTTTCCAACCAGATGGTGACCACTAGACGGAACCCTGGCAACGAGTGGGTTTATTTTGGCTCTCCCACTCTATTGTAAAATTATTCTTTTGAGGCGTTTAGCCGCCAAGCAAGTGTTAGCTCGTGTATATTTTACTTACTGTTTGCCCACGGACTGTAACATGATTGGCAACCTAGGGATGATCATGTATGACTGAAACTCTTGCTAGTCTTGACATTTTGTAACGACTAGCTTCATGATCAGCTGAATATGTAATGTTCGGGACGCCTTACTATTGTATATTTGGTGATCTTACATCTTGTAACTTTACTTGTTTGCTTGTGATTGAGACACTAGGCTTGTCATTGACCATAAGAGACTGATGGCTTGTAGTTAAACCCTCATATATCTAGACAGCCGTGACCGTATGGTGAGATGGATTCCATTTTATTATATGTAGCTGGCTATGTCTGCCCCCGCTCTCCAGTATTCTGGTTCTGGGGCGTGACAGGCTTACACCTATACTCTATATCTCGATCACTTCTGAGTAGTTGTAGATCGGTTTAACGTTCAGCTTCATCCCTGAAGTCTCTGAACTACTCGAATGCTGCATCCTTCTACTTGAGAAGTCATACGAACGTGCACTTCGAGAAACACTTCGAACCGGCCTCTGTGGAGAATTGATAAAAGTCACAGATATCTGAGTGTACTAACTCCAGATGATCAGTACTTTAGTTCAATCGTCTGAGCAGCTTCCCAACAGTCTTGTATCTGCACAGACCTTAAACTCCTCCACCTCCTTACCCCCACATTTCGAAGATAAGGTCCCGGTAGGACAGCTTGAGTCTGCTTATGTCATAGAACAACTCTCAGTCCACTCAATGAAGTAACTTCATCGCCATCAGCAGAAGTTCGAACATTCCTTCAGTACCGAACATCTTTTCGAAACATGTTCCTGGCCAAGAAATTACCATCTGGCTAGTACGAATGTCCATCTTTCAATTCTGTATCAGATAACAGACTTTCTGAGATCAGATCGCCAAAAAATCTCTGGTACGTGCAACACGCATTCTAGTGTCCTTGTCGGTGGTTAATAACCAATGTCTCGATCTTCATAACTTCTGCTAGATATATGTTCGCCATCGAGACCTTCATCATAACATGGCTTATCCTTGGTGAACAGCTCCTTTGAGAGCACACGTGGTCAGATGCACTAGTGTCAGACCACTAGTCAGCTACCACGCTAGATAACTCAACCTGTGCAACACTAGCAACCAAGTTAAGTAATCAAAATAACCAAGTTTAGCTATACTGCTATTTTGGTTTAGGCTTGGATTTGCATTCACTCATGTAGTGGCCATTCTTGTCACAGTTGAAGTAAGTCACGTGGGACTTGGACTTCTGTTGCTTGAACGAAGGACCGTTCACTTTTAGATTAGTGGAGTCCTTCTTCTTGTGATGAGAAGCCACCTGCTTCCCTTTGAACTCTCTTGTCTGCACCAAGTTGGCCTTAGCCAGTTGTTTGGACAGAGAGTCCATCTTCTGTTGAGATCGCATTTCGTCCTCAACGTGGATCTCTTGTAGAAGATCTTCCAAGCTAATATCCAGCTTCTTCCGATGCATTCTAGCGTAGAAGTTGCTCCAACCAGCAGAAAGTTTCGAGACTATCCCTCCAACGACAAACTTGTCGACGAGGGGCATCTTCTCGTCATCTAACTTCTAGCGCAACTTCAGGAATTCCTTTACTTGAGGTAGCATCGCCATCTCGTCTTCGAAGAGCCACTTGTGGTACTTCTCGACGATGAAGATTTATGAACTGTTCTCATCATCTTCATATAGCTTACCAAAAGAATCCCAGATCTCTTTGGCATTCTCCTTCTTGGAATATGACTCAGCCAGAGAGTCTTCCATAGAATTGAGAATCAGCAGTTTACATATGCTGTTTTCTCTCTTCCATTTGCTCTGCTTGACGAGTGCAGCAGCAGTAGCATCGGCAATTCCTCCTTCTGGAATCATCGGTTCATCCTCAATCAACACATGGTCTATGTCCACGAGTTGAAGATTAAGGGTGACCTTCCTCTTCCAGATTTGGAAATGTTCTCCGTCGAATTTCTCCAACTTGTTAAAGCTGGTATCGATGAGAGAAGGACGAGAGTTTTCCATCTACAAGGATCTTGCTTTGAGATTGTTAGTCCCGGGGCTTGATCAAAGATGGTAGACTCGATGTCGAGATCAGAGGTTCAACAAACGTTCACCTTCTGATTATTCTCGAGATCCAAGAGAAACACTATAATATAAATCTGATTACAAAAGCAACAATAATCAGAAAGGAAATCTCACGTTCTTCCTCGCAATCGTAGTTGCTGACGGACAGAACTGAGTTACAACTCAGATGAAGGAGAAGAAAGAAGAAAGAAGAAGAGGAAAGGTTCTTGCTGGGGTGATTAAGATCACCGTTGCTCAAAGCAAGATTCGCCCCAACACGATCCGCTCCCAGGAACCAGCAAGTTCACGAAGAACTTCTGGAACGCTCGTAAGTCAATATTTGAGACTTGAACGGGCTTCCTGGACTTTACAGACTCCCTTAACTCTCTTCTTGGTGCATCTTTCAAAGGAGACCAAGGGGCTCTATTTATAGAGTAGAGTTGAGACTTCACCTCTTCTCCTATCCGATGTGGGACTAAAATACCAATACTCAAAAATAGAGTTTGATATTTTAGATCATCCCACAATCAGCATAGAAGTGTGCCAGTCCACGCCTACCCCCTGAACACTCCCGTGCATGCACGAGACATCCTGGAGTCCGTGTCCGAGTCCGAGTCCGCACAACAAAAATCAACTTGCATCCTTGTTGGATTTAATCCTTTTTTCTTCTAGGAAAATACTCCCACATGGCACAAACGTGTGCCCCACTACACCTCATGTGCAAACCTCAACACAAACAATGCATTATATTGAGATACTCACCATTTGGTGTAGCCGATGTGGGACTATATTTTCTAGTCCAAAGGCAAAAACACCAACAATTTGGTAATCCCAGTCATCCATATTGCTATGAATTTATTTTCGGAATTTATTCTCACAATTCTGGATTTGGTTTATTCAGTTTTAACTGAACCAAAATAGTTAAAACTAAATAAATCAAAATTTTAAAAATCCAAATCTGAAATCGAACCGAAGCTAACCGTAACCGAAATAGAACCGAATCGATAATCATTGATTTAGCTTATTTGGTTTATTCATTTGTTCGGCTATCTTTATTGTTTACTAGTCACGTTCACGTACGTTGCACGTCTAAAAAAAATCAATAATAGTATTAATAAAGTATATAAAAATTTAAATTATATTAGAATATTTTAAATATAATTTGAATATTTTTTTAATATGATTTGTTATGATTATTTTTTAAATTTTTGACTATATGTTTAATTAGATAATATTATGTAGTTAGTTTAAACATAATTTTAATTTTAAATATATTATAGTATCGGATGGTTCTTAATTTTTTACCTGAGGAGAGAGGGTTCGGTTACTCACACAAAAAATAAGAAGGATAAAATCTTGCTTTTCTTTTTCTTTTTCTTTTTTAAAAGAAAATGGTTGATGATATACACGGCTTAAATGGCTCTTGAGCCGTTTTGAAAACCCTTTATAATAGTAGAGATTACACCAAGCACAAAGTTGAGATTGTAGTTAAATAATATTAAAAAAATTATAATTTTTATACAAATATTTGTTGTCTATCAAAGTTGGGCCCAAAGTTAGACTAGCTGTTAAATTATCAAAGTTGTACTTTAAAATACATACATAAAATTATTATTTTTTCAAAAAATATATTTTTTATATAATAAAACATGCATAAAATTGAAAATATTTAATAATTATATAAGTTTATTCGATTTGGACCGAACCAAAATTCAAATCGAAACGGAAATCAAAATCGAATATTTTTTTTAGTATTTTTAAAATTAAAATCGAATATATTTATTTTTAAATTAAATCGAATCTCTTATTCAATTCAATTAATTTTGACTTCAGTTCTATTTGGCTGGGCTCTAGGTACAAAACCGGATAATGCTCACCAGTCACCCCTTCTTATAATGAAACCTACTTCTTAAGTTATAAGGCCTCGTTTGGTTCACGGAAAGGAAATACATTCCTTTGTATTTTTTATGGGAATGAAAAAGTAGAATTTCTGTCACATTTTCTTTCTGTTGTTTGGTTGGTGTGAGAAAGGAAAACAAAAATATAGCAATGTTCCAATAATATTCTTACATATAAAATAAAAATAACATTATGAAAAATAACATTAATGGTAAAATAAGCAATAACACATGGTTACTTTTGTCATAGCTTTTGTAATAAATGTTGAAAAAAGAGAAGAAAAAATCAATCACATGGATCATGAGTGGAACCATATTCTCTCCAATTTTTTCTCTTGTGAAAAAATTAATTTCCAAGTTTGTGGTTACCAAACAAAGAAAAAAAATAACTTTCCTTTCCTACTTTCTTAAATTCGTGAACCAAACTAGGCCTAAGAGTTCCATACCTACTCAAAACTAGAATTGTTGCATACGAAACACGTTTTCTTATGAGGACGTCATTGTTAGGTAGGTACCAGGATCCATTGGTTCGAATCACCCACTTTTTTATAATATTTCTTTTCTTTACTTGGAACACCTCAGAGGAGCAATGGTGTCTTATAGACCGTGGTTTAAATCACGATTGAAATCGCATGACACGTGTCCATGTCGGATTGACTCGATTTTTATTATCTATGTCAGATGTCGTAAGATTTGTTTCGGCCAATCACCGTTGGACATGTGGTATTTCGATTTCGATTCCAGTCGAGTCCGAAAGAACTGTTCCAAGAGGAATATGCTGTTCATAGGTTGTGGCCTAATGGTAGCAACGAAAATCCTGATGCGGAACGCACATGTCAGAATTTTTTTTAATATTTGTCAAGACGAAGAAAATGACACCTCAAAAAAGAACAAAAAAAAGAAAAAAAAGAGAAATATGTTTTTTCCTATTTCCTATTGGCACTGTAGAGTACCCCCACACACCTTGAAAAAGTGGTTGGTTGGTTGGTTTGATAGCAGACACAAGGACATGAGGAAATCTCGATGAAATATGCTTTGCTGCTATCCAATTGTTTTTTTTTGACTTTTTCTTTCACCAAAACAGGGGATACCCATTTTTGATGGCATTAAATATGGTGTGTAATAAGTTTAGCGAAATTGTAATTGTGTTAGAGCATCCACAGTGGCAACACTCCAAACCATACTCCAAATTATTTCAAATCATACTCTAATAATTAATTTTGGAGTATTTTCTTCATGTTGGTACACAATGGTATAGTCTAAATAAACACTCCAAATTGACAAGTTGCAATACTCCATTTGTTTTCCTTCTTATTTTTCTTTCATAATTGACAAGTGGCAACACTCCAAAAAAGGAATGAAGTAGAAAAGTAAATATGGTGGGCCCGCAAGTAATATAGCTCAACTAGTGGACTCTCCAAATTTGGAGAGTCTCTTAGCTTTCTACCATTTTTCAAGTGTGGATAAGAGTCCATTGGAACCATCAAGTGCTACAAAATTTGGCTAAAGACCAAATATAGCACTTGAAACTAGTCCTACTGTGGATGCTCTTACACATCGCCATAGATATGAGTCGTTAATGATGGAGTAAAACTTTGATACCAAAGGAGGTATCCTTTCCTTTGTACGATAAGTGTGTCCATTCTTAAATTTTATGTCTAGAAGTTTTATGAAGAAAGAAATGGACCCACTTGTCATACAAAGGAGGTATCAAAATTTTAATCTCTCTTTCCATATCAAAGTTTAGAGTAAGTATCCCTCGGTATCAAAATTTGATACCTCGTTTGGTATCAAAGTGAGCCCATGACAAAATTTTATGATATTTATACAAATTTCATCATTGACTTTAGCCAAATTTATAATTTTTTTTATCTTAATTTATCAACGGTTGTCATAGCCAATGTAAATTATTTTCCAATACACATACATTCCTTATAGCCTATAATGAATTTTGTGCTTCGTACATCATCGTCATAGTCTATGCTGAATTTTGTGTAAAAGACATACAGTCATAAGCTACAACGATATATATTTCCATTTATAATTTTGCCAAACTTGTTACCTCTTTTTTACTATCTTAAATTTTATATTATTGTGTTTACCAAACTCTCTTAAACAAAGTAAGTTTCTAAAATTTTAACCCTTTGGGGATGGAAAAAAAATGGTCTTTGCCGAGACGGAGAAATTATTTAGTGAGTCCGGCTCACAACGTAGTAGTGATGAACCTTGATTTCTTTTCAATAGTGTATTACCATATCACTCTCACTAAATTATAGTAAAAAAATAAAAAAATATGGTGTGACAATATACTATAAGAGGAGAGTCAATTATAATCATTGTTCAGTGCTTGTGGCTCATATGGAGAACAGTACGGACATTAGGTGGAATCGACTGAGTTTTCTAGGTGTGTGTAGGGTTGCAAACGAGCCAAGCCGAGCCAAGTTTTCGTAAGCTTGAGCTTGGCTTGACTAGAATTAATCGAGTTTGAGCTCGAGCTCAAGCTTGATAAGTTTTTTATTTTAGAGCTTGAGCTTGCTTCGAGCTTGTTTATATTAAGCTTGAGCTTGGCTTGGTTTGAGCTCGAACTTGGCTTGATAAGCAAGCTTGATTTAAGCTTGATAAACAAGCTCGATAAGATCAAATTCAAGCTCGTTAAGCTTGATTTCAAGCTTGTTCAGCTTTATTTCCAGCTAATTAACGAGCTCGACTTCAAGCTTGTTCGGTTTGAATTCAAGTACCTGTAATAGTAACAATTTATTTGTGAAAATTTAATTATAAAAGTTTCTTAGTATCAATTATCAAGGACATATAAATATATAATGCACACAACCATATTGTTATACAAACATATATAAAATTAGAATTTAACAAAGAACAAACGAGCTTCTAAACAAGCTCCTAAACGAGCTTCTAAATGAGCCAGCTCGCAAGCTCATAAACGAGCCAGCTTGCGAGTTCAAACGAGCCGAGTACTTCTAAGCTTGAGCTTGGCTCGTTTATTAAACGAGCTCGAAAATGAAGCTTGAGCTCAGCTTGTTTACTAAACGAATCGAACTCAAACGAGCTTTTATCGAGCCGAGTTTCGAGCAGCTTGCGAACGGCTTGGCTCATTTGCAGCCCTAGGTGTGTGAGTTGTAATGAAAAAAAGAAAAAAAATCACTGCTACATGTGAGCTGGACTCGATTAACCATTTAATCATCAGTGCACAGGCACCACACCAAAAAAAAAAAAAAAAAAACATAATTATTAAACCAGACCAGAATTAGTTGTAAGTAAATCATCGTTTCTGGAATCTTCTCTTTCAGAAATAATAATTCCAACTCCCGCGAGAGAGTAATTAGGAGATACATCGTACATTGAAAGACCAGCTCATCATCTCCTTGCCAACAAATTATAAATAAAATCCCCTCTTTCTATGCAGCAAGGAGAGGAGTCACAAAAGTCCCAGTCAGGAGGAAGAAAAAGCACAGGAATGGCTCGAGGCCTCTACCTCTTCCTCTCTCTTCTTCTTCTGAAGGTCTCCTCCTCCTCGTTGGCCTATGCTGGACCCGTTAACCCGCAACCGCATGAGCTCAGATCCTTCAAGATCCGAGAAGAAAAAGTCCAGGTACTACTGATATAATTCTGTAAGAGAGAGGATATATATGAAGAAGATTATGATCCCAAACATTTTTTTTTTCTAGAAATAGTATAAGTAGATGAAAATGTTAACATGTCAAAGCACACAACATACACGACTACCAGCTTTTGTCAATTTCGGTTAATTCCATTCCATGTCTTGCATCCCTTCATCTGCATCCAGCCAATCCTTCAAGCACATGATAACCTGTAGTATCTCTGGCTCCAGTCTACTTCCAGCGTTTATGGCGAAAATCACATGTAAAGAAATTTATGAAACTATATATATATTACGGAACACGATCTTTTAACCCCACCGGTGTGCACGATAGCATCAAAATATATATAGTTTCATAAATTTCTTTACATGTGATTTTCGCCATAAATGAACATCTAATTTATATGCTTCTTCTTCAGTTAGCTTCTCAGTGCGATCAGTTCGCAGATGTGTATTGGTGGGGTTTTTGGTGAGCCATCACTCATGGAGGAGTTTCTTTCCCACATTACCTAAGGGTGTGTTTGGCATGAGGAAAAAGTGAGAGGAAGGAAAATGGGGAGGGAAAAGTGGAGGAAATGATTAATTTTTTATTGTTTGGTTAGGAAGGAAAAGTAGAGGGAAGGAAAAAATGGATGGATTAGTTTTCCTTCCAAACCTAATAAAAGTGGAGGAAATGATTAATTTTTTATTGTTTGGTTAGGAAGGAAAAGTAGAGGGAAGGAAAAAATGGATGGATTAGTTTTCCTTCCAAACCTAATAAATTCAATCCCCCAAAAGTGGGAGGAAAAAATGAAAGGAAAAGTGGACGCATATCCTAATTTACAATCTAATTTACAATTATATCCTATAGAAATTATATTATTTAAAAATTGTTCAATGAAGTTAAATGGTAAATAAATGATTTAGTTGAGGATATAATTGGTAAAGCATATATCCTTTTTAATTTTACTTCCTTCTCCTTTCCTTTCCATACCAAAAAAAAAGTGTATCTCTTCCATTTTTCATCCCTCCTACCAAACACAAAGGAAGGAACATATAGATGAAAAATATATATTAACTCCTTTTCCTTCCTCTCACTTTTCTATCCTTCCTACCAAACGTACCCTAAAACTCCAAATGTGTATTAATATAATTCTTCTCTTTGTATTGACTTGTGCACATGGGAGTGTGGGAGCCCATGTAGCTTGTGGGGTGTTTTTCCAAGAGGGTAAGGATCAAGATTCTATGAAATCAATCTTGTTTTTTTCGCTCCTTTGGAATTTTCCTTGGAGCATGTCCCGAGGGGGCTTAGCGATTTAGACTCGGATGAAGGGCATGAAGTGGTGCTTGGATGACGCACTCTGCACGTATGCACCGGGCGCAAGATGGCGCGTCTGCGCGACATTGTGCTAGACATTATGCGCGTGTTTGCGCGACATTGTGCTAGACATTATGCGCGTGTTTGCGCGCGAGGCTTCGGCTCATGGCTTCTGCGTATTGCCTTTGGGCATGGCATCTGCGCATTGCCTCTGTGCATGACATCTGCACATCTGCGTGGAGCTGCACAGAACTAAACGGTTGTGTGCACTCCGGTCTCGTGGCGCCGCGTATAGGGATGAAGCTGTCAGCACAGTCTGCTGCTGTCAATGCAGACTGCACTAACAGACTTGTGGGATGGGGTTTGGTCCACCTACTCTTGATCTGATGGGGGTACGGGGATGTTCACCTATTCTTGATTTAATGGGGTATGGAGGTGCACAGGGGTTGGTGGTGACCTCCTCTATATATATATGTGAGCTCCTTTCATACTTCTTCTTTCCAAGTGAAAAGTGAGAGAGAGAGAGCGAGAGAGCGAGAGAGAGAGAGAGCAACCAGCCAACCATCCTTTGCGCAGGTATTTCATGCGCATAAAATCCTATACGCGGTAATAAGTTTTGTGAGGTACGTTGTCCAACTTCATCCAGAAGTAACTTAGAACATTCTAGTAGTTCATTCTTTAAACTTGTTTGTTCCTGAAAGCGGATCGTCGGGTAGGACGAATCTTGCTTTAAGCAACGATGATCGTCATATCCCAGCAAGAAGTTTTCCTCGTGTTCTTTCTTTCTTCTACTTGTTCTATCTCGTTTCATCAACTACGATTGTAAAGAGAAGAACGTATTTACATTTCTTGTACTTTTTATTGTTGCTTGTTCTTTCTAGTTTCTGAAGTCAGTTTGTATTCTTCTCCTTGGTGGATTAGAGTTTGTGTTCATAATCTGTCAGCAGCCATTCTCTGCGCGGCAGACAATCCCTTGATTCCATTTTCGTGATCCCCGAAGCAATATATATCAAGTTCAATACTTAGACTACTACCAGTTGCATTGCTATGGTGTCTATTTCTATTTACTAGTGCCATAAATTTTCTTTCGATGCTAGAGGTCGAAGTGGAAGTAGTAGTAGTTGTAAGAGTGAGTCTAATACTATGAATTTTGGATTGATATATATCAAACATTAATTTTATTAAAACTTTAATCTCTTTTATTTTGTTACCTATAGGTAATTGCATATTTTTATAAGTTGTTTCTATAGCTTCAATTGCACCAACCAACTTAATTCTATGATCAATAATGACAGCTAAACAATTAAAAATCCCCAACAGATTTTATACTTTTTCTTTTATTCTATGAATAATTTGTACAAAACCTTGTTCATTTTTATATTTTGCAAATATTTTAGAAAAGTAGAAAAGTTGTTGTAGCATTAAATGAGAAGTTGCGTAGTATACACCAAATAATACAACTGTAGCATCATAAAATATTTATATATTTTTTCCCATTAATTTGGAAACATACTAAT
This sequence comes from Iris pallida, assembly GCA_029216955.1. Classification (NCBI taxonomy): domain Eukaryota; kingdom Viridiplantae; phylum Streptophyta; class Magnoliopsida; order Asparagales; family Iridaceae; genus Iris; species Iris pallida. Next base: position 84,389 of record JANAVB010011472.1, read on the forward strand.
CTAACTCTTTTAATTTAACAGTGTCACTGGATGATTTTTTGTGGTAAAGTAATGTAATTTCTTGCTCATGGAATACAAGATCTTAACATTGTATATGTAGAATTTTATAATGTAATTTCTTGCTCATGGAATACAAGATCTTAACATTGTATATGTAGAATTTTATTTATGTGGAATATCTAAAGCATTTTTTTAGCTCTACCTTAAGTAGCACACAAAATTTAAAAAAATTTTGTTGCCTAACCGGCTATGAAACAATATATAAAAGATTAGCATGAATTGTTTCTAAATGAGTATTAATAATCTTAATATCATCTTATACAACTAAGTTAATAATATATACAGGACTAGCATTAATTGTCAGATGACTAAGAATCTAGGTCATTTCCTTCATACATACATAGTTACTTGTTTAGATACAACTTATTAGACAATGACTTTGTAATACACAAGCTCTAACTTCAATCATAAACTAGCAACAAAAGTCTCTTCCATGACATTATATATGACCTCGTCCGCATACAAAGCTCAATCATCATCTCTATCCTCTGATCCATGCTATCCCATGAATTCTCTGTCATTTCGAAGGCTCGTTCTCTGCGACAGTTTTAAAGACCCCTCTTTCACAAGTAGAGTAGAGCCTTTATCCTTTTCTGCCACAAAGAGAAGTTCCATTTACCATTAATTTTTTTTTACCTTAATCTTGTTGCTATTGACTTTTTTTACTTGTTATCCTGAATTTTTGAAATGGAGAAAATCCCTTCGGACCTTAATAAACCAACGATTTCAGAAGTCCCGATTTAGGAAGATAGAGAGCAAACCAATGTTGTCACCTTCTATTGACGTAGATCAAAGAGTTTGAAATTCCGACGGTTCCCTTCTCTTATACCAATTGTCGTGCCAAATGCGAAAGCGAACACGATAATATGCTTTCAATGAAGAGAAATTAACAAAGGACAAGTAAATCAAGCAAGCACAATGGACACGAGATTTAACCTGATTCGGTCAAGAACGACGTACTCCACGGGACAAGAAAAGAAATAATTTATTGAATCAAATAAAATAACCTTACATAGAACTAGAACTGCAAGAGTAACCCTCTCCTTATGAGATCTCCAAGAGTTCTCTCCTCTCTTAGTGACTCATTTAATGGCCTCTCTAGTAAATCCTAAAAAAAATCTAGCTCTTGGCCATTAATAGCTTCAAGCAATCAACCAACCTTAACCCTAGGCTGATAGAGGACCTTAAATACCCCTAATTACTTGACATAAACCATAGAGCAATCTGGTTCGTCGAAAATAGGTTCTTTAAATATGAACCTCACCCAAAACTGAAGCAGTCCCGACCTGATTGTATGTTGCCGGTATTTTGTAATGAGCATCAATTTGCCCACAAAATTTGTTGGACGTTTTTGGCATTTTTAAGCACACTCTTGGTATACCACTGGTATGTCGCCACCGTGATATGCCTCCTGTTTTGGCCAATTTCGACTAGCAAACTTCGCCGATTTCTCGGACGGTGCTCGTAGCTCTCCGTATGAATACAAGCCATATCCAACAGAGAACACAAGGTTCAAGTGAAGAATGATTTCTCCAAGCATCAAACCTATAGAGTATAGTTGTCATTTGTTGAGCTTCATATGATCCGAAAGATTTTCTCAATTGATTAATTTAATTTATTATTAAAAAGTATTTTCTAATTTTAAGATAAATGATTGGAATAACATGAGGGAGATAAAGAGACAGTTACCTGTACGGGCTAGAGATACAAGAGTGTATCAGCACCAGTCGTTAGAGTTTTTGGGTGTTATTTTGGATGTACTTGCCATGAATGATTAGTTAATCCGTGAGGTTTTGTTCCTCTTGGAGGATTTTGAGACTAGCTATTTTGTATTAGACTTGGGATCCTTTCATTATCTTTGTATTTTGTTCCTCTTGGGATGTTTCATTAATTGCTTTAGTGATGCAGTCATACCTAGTGTATAAAACTCATAGTTAATAAAGATCCAGATACTATCAATCCCTTTTTCCAATTAGCAATATTAGATGACTTTTTTTCTTGAGGATAGTCAATGTAATTTAATAATTTTGGTGTCCCTAAAAATGTTTTTTGTAGGATAATAATCAACAACAGTTGGGAAGGGGATGCTCGTATACGGTGAAGATAAAGACAAGCTGCTCGTCGCCAAGGTACACGAGGGATGCCGTCAGCCTTGCATTCGGAGATGCCTATCGCAACGAGGTAGTACTACTACTCTTAATCCATATCATTTTTAAAATCTACAGATTTCTCCATAGAAATTATTGTTTTGTTCTAATAAAAGAATGGCAATATTTAATACTCGTTTCGGAAAGCCAATAAATAATTAGGTATTATTTTAAAAACTTGAAAAATATTTGGTTTGTAAAACAATTGTCAATATATATATATATATATATATATATATATATATATATATATATATATATATATATACGCCCTAGCCTAGTGGTAGTGGTGAGGAATGCGACCCGAATGGTCAGGAGATCGATTTCCAGTAGGGGGACATTTGCCCCAATTATATATGTGTGTGTGTGTGTCTTAAAACCACATATATTTAGGGCCATTGTTATTGAAACTGCAAAATACTCTTGGGGCGACAAATCTTTTTACATCCCAAACTATTCTTAGTTCTTCTTTTCTTAGAGAAACACATTAGGATTGCCAAAACTATTGACGGTCTTGGAGGCAGAGAACTCTAACTTCAGGAGTGCCAATATTTTAGCAATCCTAATGCATAGCGATGATTGCCAAAATTTTGGCAATTCTCCATTGTTCCAAACATGACTTTGTCTGTTTTGAAGCTTCGAACATCAATTAATGGAATTCAAAACTTTGGGAATAGTACCTTGGTGAGCTTTCTACTAGGAAGCCATAACAAAACATGTATTACACATGAAATCTAAGAATATAAGCTAAAAAAACCTAGATTTGAAAAGCCTAGAATCTAAAAACAAAAAAAACTAGTTTCAATTGGAGTTTTGCCTTGATTATGTAGGTTTGTTTTCTTGTCAAACATTGCGTAGGTTTGTTGGTTCTCACCATCTCCCCCGTCAATTGCTGCGAGGTTTAGGGTTTAGGGTTGAAAGATGGAAATGGTAGGAAGATGATGAAGTGAGAATGTATGTGTTATCCCCAAGAGTAAAAATTGAGTAAGTTACTGTTGCCCTCTGACTAGCATTGACCCTGAGAGTATTTTGTGGTGCCAATAACACTGGCCATATTTAGAGGCTGTTTAACACACATGGCTTTATAAAACAGCCTATAAATATTTATATGGGTTTAAGACTGCATATATATTTACATCAGATATTGACAACTGTTGTAAATGTTTTTTTCTGATACAAACAATATATACTTGGCCATTGTATCTGTATGTAGATGTCTCAACTGATATTTCGGTTAGTCTGATCTAAGACGGCATCATGATGGTTAAGCCTTGTTGCTTGCATTCTAGAGGATGCATACTTTTACAAGTATAAATATTGAGCAATTTGTGGTGTTTGGTCAGGTTTACGTGCCAAGGCTGGATGATCCATCGAGCAAGACTTTCGAGCGGTGCTCGACGGACACCTTCAACATACAGGGGCCGTGTGGATATGGGATTTGCTACCTGTATCTGTATCGAAACGGGTGGGATGGTTGGATCCCAGATTCAGTAAAGGTGTATGAAGTCAGCTACAGAAGGGCAATAACCTTCTACTATGGTACTCCTCTTCCCAATGCCATCTGGTATGGTTTCAACCAGTGCAGCAGGATCTCGGTCCCCTCCGCCAACGCCACCGAGCTTGCCAGTCAGTGATTTTATCCTCAGATCTAGTTCTTCCAGTATGATAGTACTTGCGCATCTGATATTACACATTCAGGTGTAAATGGTGTTTTACTATGTAAGAGATTATATTACTTCTTCGATATGGAATATATTTGAGAGGGCTTCATCATATGGACTAGTAAATGCACGTGCTTTGCACGTATAATAATGTATAATAAGAATATTGTCCAATTATAGTCAAATATTTCTTAACTCATGTGGTTAAGTTGAGAGGTATTTGTTGGGTATGCACTACGTGGGAACTACAATGAGTTGAAGTTTAGCTTATCCGCTTAACACGTAGGCTAGAGAAAAGAAAAGAAAAACAAACATACAAAAGACAAGAGAATTAACGAGGTTCGGCTATGTGCCTACGTCCTCGGACAACAATAGTTCTTTTCTTTCTTCCTCCACTAAGAATAGTTGGATTACAGAGTTACAAACTCTCTTGGATACACTCAAGAGGATCTCTCTCATACACAAGTATGGAAGACACTTTGGTGAAGAATCACCCGGGGTAGAAGCACCGTCCGGAAGAACACCGCAAGCAAGGAGCACCAAAACTTCTAGCACCAAGATCACAAGGGAAGATTAACCCAAACATCTCTCAAATCATCTCCTTATATAGTCATAAGGGAATGAACCTTCTCCTCCAAGATTCGTTCATGCAAGATGAATGAATCTTGGAAACTCCACAAGTCTTTAGACTTTCTCCAAGGTGAATGAACCTTGGGAACTCCAAATCCTCTCTCCAATTAAGGAGGGACCACCCAACAATTTCTCCCTTCCCGACTTAAGTGGAAGGCTCCGTCATACCAGCTGCACTTTTGCAAAAGATGTGCTTGCCTTTAGGTAAAGATTTAGTCATCATGTCTGAGCCGTTGTCATTGGTATGGATCTTCTCAATCTGAAGTTGCTTGGATTCCACCATGTTACGAATCCAATATGCTTTGTCCTTAAGTGAAAACTCGAATTCTTGCTCAAATGGATAGCACTCTGGCTATCACAATAAAGAACATATTCTTGTTGTTCTTGACCCAACTCCTGTAGGAATCTTTTCATCCACAGTAGTTCCTTGCATGCTTCTGTCGCTGCGATATATTCTGCTTCTGTAGTCGACAGAGCAACACACTTCTGTAACTTTGATTGCCAAGACACAGCTCCCCCTGAAAGAGTAACTAAATATCCTGAAGTAGATTTTCTGGAGTCAAAATCTCCAGCCATATCTGCATCTGTGTACCCAATCAACACAGGCTTGTCATTTCCAAAGTACATTCTCATTTTGGAAGTATCTTTGAGGTATCTCAAAATCCACTTCACCGCTTTCCAATACTCTTTTTCCATATTGGACAAGAATCTGCTGACGACACCAACTGCATGTGCCATGTCAGGTCTGGTGCACACCATCATATGCATAAGACTGCCAACTGCTGAGGCATATGGCACCGATGCCATCTCTTCTTTTTTCTTTGTTGCTTGTAGGACACTGTCTTGAGTTGAGCAAAAATTGATTAGCAAGTGGAGTTGCTACAGGCTTTGCCTTGTCCATGTTGAACTTCTTCAACACCTTCTCGATATAGCGCTCTTGTGATAACCACAGCTTCCCATTCCTTCGATCACGGGAGATATGCATACCGAGAATTTGTTTTGCTGGACCTAAGTCCTTCATTGCAAAGGACTTGCTGAGCTCTTTCTTTAACTTGCTGATCTTGTCATTGTCACGACCTACGATCAACATATCATCAACATATAGAAGAAGTATAATCAGTTCACCATCATAGTACCTTTTGACAAACACACAATGATCAGAAGTGGTCCTCAGGTATCTTTGCTTGGTCATGATGAGATCAAACTTCTTATACCATTGGCGTGGTGCCTGTTTCAGTCTATACAGGCTTTTTTTTAGTCGACAGACTAGATCTTCTTTTCTTTTGACTTTGAAACCCTCTGGCTGCTCCATGTAGATTTCTTCTTCAATCTCTCCGTGAAGGAATGCAGTCTGCACATCTAGTTGTTCCACTTCTAGATTTAAACTTGCAGCCAAGCTGAGCACTACTCTGATAGATGTCATCTTCACCACTGGTAAGAAAATCTCTTCATAGTCAATTCCTTGCTTCTGACTAAAACCTTTCACAACTAGCCTCGCCTTGTATCTTAGTTGTGATTTGTTTTCTTCTGTCTTCAGCTCATACACCCATTTGTTCTTGAGCGCCCTTCTTCCTTTTGGTAATTTTACCAAATCATAAGTGTGATTCTCATGCAAGGACTTCATCTCATCTTGCATGGCTTCCAGCCACTCCCCCTTTTCTCGTGTGTCACGGCTTCTTGATAGTTTTCAGGTTCTCATGCATCTGTTTGCAATAGATACTGTTGTGGACTGTAGAGGCTGTTAGGCTTCGGTTGTCTATTTGATCTTCTCAGTTGAGGTCCTTCAGGAGCTTGCTCTTCTTGAACATTTTTATGTACAATGTCATCATCATGATTGTCCTCGACATGATCATGGATTTCAGCTTCATTGTTCTCAACCGGATCTCCCCTTTGTTCCCGGGGCTGAGAAACAGGATTTAGGTTGACAGGAAATTCCCTGGAGCTATCAACATTTTCTCCCTTCTGAAAATCTTCAATAGTTTGATCTTCAAAGAAGACCACATCTCTGCTTCTGACAATCTTCTTATTGACATGATCCCAGAGTCTGTAGCCGAACTCTTCATCTTCATAGCCAAGAAAAATGCATTCTTTTGATTTGACATCAAGCTTGGACCTCTCGTCTTTGGGAATGTGCACAAATGCTATACACCCAAACACCTTCAAGTATTGGTAGGACACATTTTTTCCTGTCCAGAACTTGTTCGGTAAATCACCATTGAGTGGAGCTGATGGAGATAAGTTGACTAAGTGAACTGCTGTCATTAATGCTTCACCCCAGAAACCTTTGGCAGCTTGGAGTGAGATAACATGGTTCTGATCCGCTCAACGATCGTTCTGTTCATCTTGGACATACAAGCAGTAGGTTATATTTTCAAAATATACTTCAGCTCCGTCCTCGATGTCCCTGATAATGGGACGCATGATTACATAAAATACTTGGTAGACATGAACGTCGTACCAATCGGGTGCGTTCTACATTATTCTTGCATAGCGTTGGTATAAGTACAGAGTGTAATCGCTCTCATCCCATTCCAAACTCGGCATAAACAGGTCCATACCTACATTCATAATATCCTCAAGTAAGAAGTACTTACAAGGAATACAAGAATATAGGAAAAGCATATTTTATTTATTGGTAGCACAATATGCTCCTACTACATACATTCATACATTACATCCCTACTACATATATTCATACTTTACTTACATATTGGAGATCTAATACTTATTTTACATCCTTTACATAACTAGGGATCTAATACTTATTTACACTTCTATATTTACACATCCTCCACATCTTGGGGATCTAAATCCACATTCGCCTTATGTTATAGATTTTTGCCTCTGGGTACGTCTGCTTCCATTCCTCCAGAGTACCGTTGCGATTGGTTTCTGGACCTTCAGAGGGTTCTGCCTTGATCAGGACATAGTAATGCACCGTATTATAATATACTTTTCTTTCATCCACTATATCCGTTACCACCGGATATTCCAGCTCGTAATGTACCCCATAGGCCTCTATCATCCCTTTTGGTGCCACTCGCCACATCTTCTTTACAAACGCATAATATTCGTCCAGGCTGTGACTGTCATTACCTAGTCTTGCAAAAGGTGCGAATCGGGACATGATCTACACCAAGAATTCCTTGGGTCAGTATCCCTTTACTAAGATTAAAATAATTGGTTAGAAAAGAGGTAATCATCTACTAACTATTGACACTTCCTTCTCAGGGATTCCTAGGGTGTAATTTGGACTCGAGGTGCTCCTTATAATTCTAGAACCTACGTTCTATCCGAACCTATGTTCTATCCTAGATTTTCCATTCTTGCTGACCTGCATGGGCCACCACTTAAAAGACGTATATTTTTGGCAGTCTCCTTTGTATTTAGGAACCCTGAAAATTAACAAAGAGATATATATAGGAAAAAAAATCCGGGTTCGCCGACCCCTTTGGTGGAGCAAACCTCAACACCGGACCACGCAGTAAATAAAATGGGCTCGCCGATCCCTTCGGTGGAGCAAACCTCAACACCGGACCACGCAGTTATGAACAAAAGAAAACTCGAGACTCTTACCTGAGCAAGCAATTTTTACCTTTCATTTAGCAATTTAATCGGGTTGCGGCTTGCGAATTGTTTTCTAGTTATCAGAATAGAGCAATACTTAATGTTTATCCAAATTATACTAGTTAATATGCAAAGGCTTAAAATGACAATGTTTATATATATATATATATATATATATATATATATATATATATATATATATATATATATATATATATATATATATATATATATATATATATCATGTAGATAGTATGCAAAACCAAATCAAAACAAAATCCTTCCATATCCATATATCAATCCTTGAAGGTGCACGAAGCAGAAAAATGTAGAAACGAAATTTATTTCTAATTATGAACACACAAAATTGAGCACTTATTTGTAAGTAGGAAAATACAAGGTCCTTGTACTTTTTACCTTCCCGGTGTGCGGTCCAGTTGTTCAGTTCCTATGTGTATGTCAGACTTACCTTTGGAGAGTTCCATATGTCCACATGTGTTCAATTTGTTCATAGAAAATTCAAGTCCAGATAATTCATGTCCACAATCGGTTCCTTCCTTCAAGTATTATTTGTGTCCAAATGCATATAAACTTATCCGTGTTACGTCACATATAATTATTCCAGTGTCTAAGTATAACAATTTTAATTCCTTTATCTATGTTTATCAAAATTGAAATTTTTACTAGAAAACAGAAATTTTAAAAGTTTTAAAGGTCTCAATTTAGTTAAACAATATCAAAATTTCAGAATTTGAAGCTAAACAATAAGTAGAGGAATTATCTTAACTTATAATCCATATTATGTTCTTATGAATAAAGAAATTGACATCTAATTTGTAATTTCAGATTTATAAATAAACCTATACATGTTAAAAATTAATCTAAAGAATCAAAATGGAGTATTCCTAAAGAAAGAGGAAGAGGGAAAGAGGACTTGCCATGGGTTTGAGATGACCTAGATTTTCCTTCACAATTCTTAATTTTAAACCCAACAACAATAAAAGAAAACTTGTTAGCAACTCTAATCCTAGGTTAAAGTTGAATTAAAGATGGGGAAGAGTGGTTTAGCAATTACCTAGGTTTCCCCTTTCTTTTCCTTTCCCTTTTTTTTTGAAGTGGAATAGGAAGATGAGGAAGATGATGAAGATGAAGAGGGAGTGAAGAGGAGGTTGCCAGAGAGGGGTGGCCGGCGGCGACGGCAGACGGCTGGTGGCGGCGGGCGGCTGGCGGCAGCGGCGGGCGGAGCTCTGGCCGGCAGCAACAGCAGTAGTAGTAGTAGTAGTAGTAGTAGTAGTAGTAGGGGGTGGTGGGGTGGTTTGTGTGTGTGTTTGTTTTGTTTGGTTTTTTTTTCTAGTGTGTGTGTGGTTGTTTATAAAGAGGAGAAGAGTGGTGAGGTGTCCCCTCCTCCCAATTAATACATGGCCACATAACCCCCTCCTAGGGTTAGGGTTTAGGGACACTTGGTCATTTAGGGTTAGGGTTTTAGGGACACTTGGTCATTTAGGATTAGGGTTTTAGGGACACTTGCCCCTTCTTAGGTCATCTACATGGCATGACATGTGTCATGCCATGGATGGAGAAAAAAATATTCTTTTTTTTAAAACAATTAATAATAATAATAATAAATAATAATAATAATAATAAGAGTATGACAAGTCTACTCCCCTTAGAAAAATTTCGTCCTCGGAATTTGAAATAACTAGTACAACAATTGATTGCTAACCTGGCTTAGGGAATAGATACAGATATTGCCTCCGTATATCTTCTTCTTTCTCCCAAGTTGAATCTCCAGGAGAATCCTTGCTCCAAGCGACTCGTACTAATGGGATGATCCGATTGCGGAGTACCTTCTCCCTTCGATCCAAGATCCCAACGGGTTTCTGTTCTATCCGTAGTGTAGGTCCAACGGTGATTTCTGAATGGTCGAGTATATGGCTCGGATCCGACACATATCTTCGTAACTGGGAAACATGAAATACATTGTGGACTCCCTCTAGCGTTGGTGGTAAGGCAAGCCGATATGATACATTTCCTACTTTCTCCAATATGTCGAAGGATCCAATGTATCTCGGACTCAGTTTTCCTCTGGTCCCGAATCTGGTGGTCCCCTTAGTTGGTGAAATCTTCAGAAACACATGCTCTCCAGGTTGAAACACCAGTATTCTTCGATGCTTATCAGCCCACATCTTCTGTCTATCCTGGGCTGCTTGCAGGTGACTTCTTATTGCTTTGACTATATCCACAATTTGTGTTACTAGTTCTGGTCCCAGTAATTGTCTCTCTCATATGTCGGTCCAACATACCGGCGATCTGCACTTTCTACCATATAGTGCTTCAAAAGGAGCCATTTTGATGCTATCATGGTAACTGTTGTTATATGAAAATTCTACCAAATGTAGATGATCATCCCATGCTCCTCTAAAATCTAAAATACAAGCTCTCAGCATGTCTTCTAGGGTCTGAATGGTTCTTTCAGACTGGCCGTCTGTTTGGGGATGGTAGGCGGAGCTAAATTTCAGTTGAGTGCCAAGATTTTCTTGCAAGCTTTTCCAGAAGTGCAAAGTGAATCGGGTATCTCTATCCGATACTATACTCACTGGCACTCCATGCTGACTGACAATCTGTTTCATGTACATTTCTGCCAGTACCTCTGTTGACTGTCCAACTCAAAAGACAGGAAACGAGCGAACTTGGTAAGTCTATCTACAATGACCCAAATAGCATTATTACCCCTTTGGGTCCTGGGCAATCCTGTCACAAAATCTATTGTGAGATGCTCCCACTTCCATTCGGGTATGGGCAACGGCTGAAGAAGTCCTGCTGTCCTTTGATGCTCTGCTTTCACTTGTTGACATACGAGACATTTGGATACAAATCTGGCGACTTCTCTCTTCATTTCGTGCCACCAAAACGTTTGTTTCAAATCTTTATACATTTTAGTGCTGCCCGGATGAATGTAATATTGTGAGTTGTGGGCTTCTGACATAACCTCTGTTCTTAAATCTCTATTGGGCACACATAGTCGATTTTCGAATCTTAGCGATCCGTCCAGATGCTTCCTTATCCCGGTCTAGATCCCTGCTTCTGTTTGTTTCCAAATTTTTTGAAGTTTTGAATCACTTTGTTGGGCTTCCTTAATTCTATCTATTAAGGAGGATTGTACTTGTAAGTTTTGCCATATCCCTTCCGTTATCGGGCATATCACTTCAATTCCCATTTTTCTCAAATCCTCAAGGATTTCCTTGGGTGTATTCATAAAGAAAGCTTCGGGCCTTCTACTTATGGCATCAGCTACCTTATTAGCCTTGCCTGGGTGATATGTTAGCTCCATATCAAAGTCTTTCAGTAACTCCAACCATCTTCTTTGTCTCATATTGATCTCCTTTTGCGTGAAGACATACTTTAAGCTCTTGTGGTCTGTGTATATTTTGATTCTTTCTCCGTATAAATAGTGTCTCCATAACTTGAGTGTGAATACCACCGCTGCAAGTTCGAGATCATGAGTTGGATAATTCCTTTCATGTGTCTTTAATTGTCGGGATGCATATGCTATGCCTCTTCCGTGCTGCATCAGTACACATCCTAGACCCTTTCCTGATGCATCACTATATATCTCATATCCACCCGAACCAGATGGTAATGCCAGTATTGGGGCTGAAATTAATCTTTCATTTAATTCGTCAAATGCTGCTTGACATTTCTTCGTCTAGTTAAACTTTTCTTCCTTTCGGGTAAGACGGGTTAAAGGTTCTGCAATTCTTAAAAAATTCTCTACGAATCTTCGGTAATAACCAGCCAGTCCTAAGAAACTTTTGATTTCTGCTACAGACTTAGGTGTCGGCCAAGACTTAACTGCTTCCACTTTCTTTGGATCTACCGAGATACCTTCTCCGCTGACAATATGCCCTAGAAATGGTATTTGGTCCAGCCAAAATTCACATTTACTAAGCTTGGCATATAATTGTTCCTTCCGCAAAGTTTGCAGCACTATCCTTAAGTGTTTTTCATGCACCTCTTCACTTTTGGAGTATATAAGAATGTCATCAATGAATACAATCACAAATTTATCCATATATTGATAAAATACTCGGTTCATCAGGTCCATAAATATAGCTGGTGCATTTGTCAACCCGAATGGCATAACTAAGAATTTGTAATGTCCATACCGAGTTCTAAATGCAGTCTTTGGAATATCTTCCTTCTTTACCTTCACTTGATGATATCCGGATCTCAAATCAATTTTTAAAAATACCCTTGCCTCTCCTAACTGATCAAACAGTTGATCGATCCTAGGTAAGGGATATTTATTCTTGATGGTAACCTCATTCAAGGCCCTATAATCAATCACTAGGCGTAGGGTACCATCCTTCTTTTTCACAAATAACACTGGTGCACCCCATGGCGAAGCGCTAGGCTGAATAAATCCCTTGGATAATAATTTCTTTATCTGTTTATTTAACTCAGCTAGCTCCTCTTTGTTCATTGGATATATCTTTTTGGCTATGGGTGCAGCTCCAGGTATTAAATCTATAGAGAATTCTACAGCTCTATCTGGGGGTAGCCTGGCAATTTTTCTGGGAATACGTCCTTAAATTCTTCCACTACCCTTGGAAATGATTGCTCTGCTACTCCTTGCAGCAGTACTGGTAATTCAAATTTCTCTAGTTTTTCTGCATTGAATTCATTCTGGTCTCTTACAAATTCATAAAATCCTCCGTCAGGGAGTTGAAAGGAAACTTTTCCCTGACCGCAATCTATATTGGCTAATGTTGCAGTTAGCCAATCCATACCCAATATTATATCATAGTTGCTTGTTGGGAAAATGAGCAACCGGGTATGAAAAGCTCCTCCACCCAATTTTATGGGACATCTACTACATACCCGACTGACTTCTACTACTCCATTACCGGTGAGGACTTTCAGTGATTTAGGCAGAGGTTGTGACTCTATTTCACGTTGTGATATAAAAGAAGATGCTATAAATGAATGGGTAGCCCCGGAATCAAATAATACTGATACTGGATACGCAAAAATTAAAATAGTACCTGAAATTACTTCTCCAGGGATATTTGCATCTTCAGTTCCCATTATAAACGCTTGTCCTTGCCTATTCCTCTTCTTGTTATTATTTTAGGCTTGAGCCGCCCGTTGTGCTTGTTGAAATTGATATGCCTGAGGTGCATAGGACGGCCTGTGCTGATTTCCATAAGCCATACCTGCTTGTGATGTTGGTGCCTGCACCATAGATCGAGGTTGGTTTCCTTGAACTGGAGGTCGGTATCCTTGATTGAAGCTTTGTGTGGTTGCTCCAGTTGCAGGCAACTGAGGGCATTGATTGGTTGGATGATTTCCTGCTCCACATTTCAAACAAAGCCCCAATTTTTTTCTACATATATTTATTTTGTGTCCTGGTTTGTGGCAATAATTGCAAATAATGAACCTATCCGGTTACCATTCTGAGGACGCTTAGACGGTCCCTGCCAATGATTCTTGTTGGAGGATGCCCCTTCCTCGAAGGTTCTCTTAGGTTGCGATTGTAATGCCCATGGTTCGTATCACGTATTGGGAATACGTGTACGTATTTCGAACTCGTATTTTTTTTTTGGTTTGTCATAATTAGTTAGCCTTGGATTTTTATTTTGCATGTTGCATTAGCATGGTTCATCATGGGATTGTATTGGCTTGGTTTGGTTCGGTTTAGTGGGTTGGCTTGGTTTGGTTTTATGTGGAGAACCACTCCCACCTACCACCACTCCCACCATAAATATCAATCCCACTCTCTCTTTTCCATTATTACTCATTACTCATATCTTCTTCTTCCTCCATTTACTTCTCCACCTATCAGGAGAGAGGAAGAGCTTAGGCAAGTGCACCTTGCTTCATGGAGGAAGTCTATTTTTATTGTTCTATTATCTTCCTCATGTGTTTCTAACCCACTTTAGTACTTAGCGCTTTTCATTTCTGTGGCTAAATTCTTGTAGATCTAGCTTTGTGGTATTTTCGTTTTTGTGGGTTTTGATCTACCAGACTTGTATATTTTTGTAAGCAATAATTCCATGTTGTAGAGATTTTTTTCTACCCAAATTTGACCGATGGAAGTCCAAATTTGGTCTCCGGTGGGAAGTTGGGTGGTGCAGAGAAGCCATGGTATTTCCATGAACTTCTTCTCAGTTGGCAACAAATTGTTGCTGGCTTACAATTGTTTGGCCGCAGGAGTCTTGCTTAGCCGCATGGGCATGGCAGCATTATTTGCTTCCTGACATGATAGCATTTATTAGCAAGCATAGTAATTTGGGCAAGGCCTAATAATTATTTGCCACGTACAGCTTGCAATTGTATACACATAATGTAGTGGTGAGCCGCATGAATTTATTAATGGTTTGAACCGCATGTACTTGCTGGCCTAAAAATTTTGGCCACTTGGAGAAGCCTTAGCCGCATGTAGTGGTGTAATAAATGCATGCAAGGAAGCCTTAGCCGCATGTAGTGGTGTAATAAATGCATGCAATAAATAATGCCTACTAGCCGCATGTAGTGGTGTAATAGCCGCATGAAATGGAGCCAAAGAAGCTTCAGCCGCATGCTAGCACACATTAAGTATAGTAATGCATACTTTATGTGTTAAAGCATTCCATTAAGTTTTGGTGCAGTAAATACTTGCATGGATTTAGTATATTAATGCTTTAGCCATATTTAATTAATACATTAGTTAGTAGGCATTAATTATTTAATGTATTAAGCTAGTAGTATTAATTAATACATGCCATGTGGGAACAAGTTGCTTCAGCATATAGGCTTAACATTTAAAGCTTGCATTCTTAGTTGGCATGCATCAACATATGGGCTTGCATGCTTATGTTTAAATGGTTGGCCGCATGGAAAATTGTGGTGAGCCGCATGGGAATTTTTTTACGTTGGCCGCATGAGATTTGTAAGCAGCCGCATGAAGCAAGTTGCACTCAAATGCATTCTATGATGCATTTGTTAGTGCATGCATATGCACGTACAGTAGGATTTATGTATGGAATTGCATGCATGCAAATGTTGCATGCATTATTTTAATGCATTATATTGGATACATAATAATGCAGGTGTTAGCACTTCGCTTGCATCTTGGCCGCATATCATTAGCTGGTATTTAATAATATGAGCTGCATGGCTCTATATAGTGGTGTATTATTTAATCTTTTATATTTGCATTTGCTTGCAAATGCTAAATTGTAGCCGCATGGAAATTTACAGCATTAATAATTGCTTGATGCAGAGCCGCATGGCCTTTGGCCATTAAATAATATTATTATTTGCATGTTGTATTTTGCATGGAATCTACGGTGAGCCGCATAGGCTCCCTTCCCCCACTATCTAATATTTTGGCCACATGAGCCACTCTTTTACTGACAGTCATCATTTTATTGTTTGGCCACGTGCCCTTCCTTTGTTTAAGTGGAAGCTCGCATTTATTGTCTTCCCACTCTCTGTCTTTTCTGACTGCATGAATATTTCTTGTTAGCATTTACTCTTGGCCGCATGGACCCCTTCAGTTATTTTCTGGCCACATAAGCTTTGGCTGGCTGCATGGGTGGCTTCCCACTCTCTTTGGCCGCATGTATGTTCTTCCACTTTTGGGCCGCATGGGGTCCACTTTGATTGTTTAAATGTTTTATTTGCTTGAATTGTGGTCAAAATTTCTTCCCACTCCCAACATGAAAGTTGTAGAGTTTCTCCTTGGTTTCAAGAATATATATTATATTATATTATTATTTTAATTGTGCAAGTTTCTCCTCTCCTTGATAAATGACATAACTTGATAGTGACCCGCCGTGGTGCACTCCTGACAAGATAGCTTGACCTGACAAATTTGACATGATAACTTGACATGATAATTCTTGATAGTGGCCCGTTGTGGCGCACTCTTGACATGATAAACCTGACATGATATATCTCGAATGCTGTTGCGACGGCTAACACGACATGACAAGATTGAATGGCCTGGACACCGTGGACGATTGTGCTTGTACAAATGAACCCGTCTTGTCTTACATCATGTCTAGGATGGGGACCCTGAGTACCACGGTCAGGGATACCCACTAAAATCAACTAAGGCTAACAACTAGAATAAATCCAGTAGTCATGAAGAGATTTCCCAGCTACAGGCAATCCCGTTATCTGGGCGCCCCACTTGGGATCTGTAGCCTGCCGTCGAGTAGGGCACATTTCTAGCACACTGTCATGTGTTGCACCCTCTAAGTCACCTAAGGGTACATGCATTTTCTGGACGATGTACCCACTTGAATTCAACCATAATTGCGTCCGGATAGCCTGGATGGTCTGCAGGGCTTGTGGCTGTGGAATAATCTCGCTGCATCTTGTTAGTAACTAAGCCTGTGGTAACCCTAGTTAGCTAAAGTATCAAGCCGTACTTATTGCTTGGCCGTAAAATGTTGGATGAAGTTTACCAGTCTATTCTTGTCTTGATTCTGTACAAGATTGTCACATGACCTGTTTTCTTATTTTATCTTGTCGATAAATGGTGGGAGAAACCAAGTTCGGTTCAGACGAAGGGTTACAACCCCGGTCCTTGTTTGGTTTACGGGTTGTAACCTGGTTATCTGAATAGTCCCATGGTTATCTCATCGTATATAACATGTCCTGCTTTTCTTTAATTACTGTCTTATATATATTTTTTACTCTTGTGCTAATTGCTGGTTTTAGTTCCTAAGTGAAGCTTCCTTTGTGGCACTTGCTCTTTCTGGGGTCTGACCCAGCTGGTTTTGTATGGTCAGATACCGAAGCAGCACCAGAGGATCTACCGACCTTCCAGCCACATGGTGACCACTAGACGGAATCCTGGCAACGAAGGGATTTATTTTGGCTCTCCCACTCTATTGTAAAATTATTCTTTTGAGGCGTTTAGCCGCCGAGCAAGTGTTAGCTCGGGTACATTTTTACTTACTGTCTGCCTACGGGCTGTAACATGATTGGCAACCTAGGGTTGATCATGTATGACTGAAACTCTTGCTAGTCCTCACATTTTGTAACGACTAGCTTCATAATCAGCTGAATATGTAATGTTTGGGACGCCTTGCTATTATATATTTGGTGATCTTACATCTTGTAATATTTACTTATTTGCTTGTGATTGAGACACTAGACTTGTTATTGACCATAGGAGACTGATGGCTTGTAGATAAACCCTCATATATCTAGACAGCCGTGACCGTATAGTGGAGTGGATCCCATTTCATTATACGTAGCTGTAAGCACCTATATTTCAAAAAAAATAGTTTTTTATAATTTTCAATAGCATTTAATTTAAATACGTATTTTGCAGCGTATTTCGTATTTTTTTTTGTTTTCGTAATGCTTCAAAAAATTTCCTAACTTATAGATTTTTCCTTGGCCGGCATACCGCCAATATACCGGAGTATACCGACGACATACCGTCCAGACATATTTTCTACATTTTAGATATTTTCGATTTCCGATATTTTGATGAATAGTGTTTTGGATATTTTGATGAATAGTATTTTGAATATTTTGATGAATAGTGTTTAGATATTTTCGTGAATAGTGTAGATGCACTCTATTATCTAATGGATAATTGGTTTTGTTTGAATGGCCATGATTGACTTAGATTTTGACATGGATCACGATCCGACGGCTAAGATTAATTCCCCATTCTATATATACCATTTTACTTTCTCTCTCCTCTCTCTTTTCATTCTCTTCACTCTCTCTTCATTTCTTCTTCCCTTCTCTTCCCTTGGAGCTTGCCAAGATCTTGGCCTTGAGGTCTAGAGTGTGGTTTCGTACCCCTCTTGGTGGTGGAGTAGAAGATTACGCTTGGAGCTTAACCTAGGCAAGTGCATCTTGCTCAAAAGTGGCATGACCATACTTTAATTTTGTTTTCCATAGAAACTAAAGTTTTATTGGCCTATAATTTGCTTCTTTAAATTGTTAACATGTTTAGTATATAGCACTTTTGGTTTTGATCGACAGTATTGCGTAGATCTGAGTTTCTAGATATGATTTTCGAGTATTTTGATGTTTTGATCTATCAAATGTTTTGATTTGTGAAAACTAATACTTCCATGTTGTAGGAAATTCAATTCTATTCAATTTTGACTTTTAAAAGTCCAAATTTTGATTTAAAACGAAGTTTATATGGCCGAAACAAGTTTTGAGTTCAAAAATCAACTTTTTGCGACGGTACGAAAAATCCGTCGGAAATCCGTCGGAAAATCCGAACTTTCACCACAAAACTTGCTGTGACGGAACGGAAAATCCGCCGGTAATCCGCGATAATCCGCCGGATAATCCGGTTAGGCTGTTTTGAATTTTTTTACATATTTTAAGTGCTGTAAAAATTCTGGAAAAATTGTATTTAAATACTATATTAATTTAGCAAATTTATTATAATTTTTTCAGCATTTAATAAGTACATTTGGTATTTTATAAAAATAGGAAAACAGAGCTCATTTTCAGGATACCTATGTTTGCTGATTTTTAATAAATGTTTATGAAGGTTTATAAATTTCAGAAAAATTAGTATAAATTTCTATAATTAACGAGGATCATTTTGGTACTTTATTTTATATAAAATTGAGCTTTTTATCTATCTCAAAAATTGTTGGAACACAATGTACAGTTTGATTTATTTATTGAATAATTACGACTTTCAATGATTTGTGTTCTTTTGAGTTATTATAGTATTGGACCTCACCCCGCACTAGTGTAAAGACCCTAGAAAGTTAGTTTGGATATAGTGTCGCCCCACATTGGACTTAGAATTGACCGAAGTTGACCAGTTGACCAAAGTCAACTATAAGTCAACCTCTGACCCAGTTTGTCTTAGTTTGCCCTAGTTGACCTAGACATTATAGTATGTCTTTTCACCCTGATTAGCTATTTTATTATCTCATCTTTAGGACTGTGGCTTCACTCCGAGCCTTGATTCATATTGATAGCAGGACCCCAGGCAAGTACATCTACAAACTCATTTACTGTCTTTTAATGCTAGAACATGTATTAACCCTATTAAAATACTGATCCTTGAGGTAGCAAGTTATGTCTTCACATGTTGTATTACTTTCAGTACCTGCCATGTTTATACTGCTCCCAGTATCTCCCACATGTTTTTACTGTTCTCATATCTCTCACATATTTAAATAACGGGTTAAGAGAAAACTGTTAGTATTGTACGTGAACATGACCCCCTTCTCCGTATGTATTTACCGCGCTCGACGACATTCTATATGTAACCTTGCCGTAGGTTCTGATCTCGCGTTTGTGTATGGATATACACCGATGCCGTTCGTGCACGTACGTGCATGCCAGAAAAACTTGATATGTGCCGCTGTACATCCTGATTACCTATTGACCGATTCACGTACATACTACAGTTTTAAACTTTTAAACTATATGTTGTCATTTCTAAAAAGAACCAATTAAACCATGATATGCCATGTTCCCTATGTTACTATGATACTGTGATCCCAGTTGTACCATGAGGCCATGTTTTTCAGTATTTCCTGTTTTATAGACTTATCACACCCTGTTTCTTGTTGTACATCTCTTTCATTATATGTTCAGTACTTTAGTTGTAGAGGTTGTACTTGCTCCCGTCCTGACAGGATAACGTTGTAGGTATCCTTACTGAGGAGGAGTTGCTCTGCGACTCATATTATGGAGTTACTGCCGAGGATCCGGCTTTGCCATACGAGGATGTTCCTGCGGGGAGACTCGCCTAGTTTGCGTAGTCACTTGGGATACTTAGTGTAGTCATATATTAGACTACGTATTTTGTAACTGGACATGTATCCAGTTTTATATTTCAGACTTGTACTTGGACTTATTCATATATGAGATGACTTTTGTGTTTTGAGCATTTATGACTCTTCTTCACTTATAGAACTGTTAGCACATTTAGTCTTATCTTGTTATCTCTAAAACAGCTTACTGCGCTTTATCTTAAGCGTAGGCTGGACATGGCTCGGCCCGGTCCAACAATTTGGGTAATAGATCGTGACATGTTTTTAGTGGTGGCCCATGCAGGTCTCGACTAAATTATTTGGTTACGTTATTGTACCAAGCATGCCTGCAATTAGGAACTTAAGGTAATTAGACAACATTAGGAATGACGCTTAGAACACCTAGAGGAATACTAGGATTGCAACATAGGAAAAATATCACATGCTTGCTATTATAATTATATTCTCTTTTCTATGATTGTTTACCTTAACAAGTCTTTATAAGTCCTTTTTATTGTAATTAGATGGTGCTTACTCGTTCATCCCAGTATGTTACACCCGAGAACGGGGCCCTCCTTATCCAGTCAGCTGACCAGTTGACTGATACACCTCCACCTCCACCTCCACCTACCACACTCTTCCACTCCACAAATCCACAAACCCAGATACCACAACCACCTTCCACATCACAGGCCCGGCAGGACCCAATACTTCTACCACCCCTTCCCGCTTGATACCCTAGAGGTTAGTCTTAATAATAGTCTTAGGCTTTTGTTTGTATTGCTTGTTATATTAGAATGTTTGTAGAGTCTTCTATCCTTGTAAATTTCGAGGACGAAATTTTTTCAAGGAGGAAAGATTTGTAAGCCCTTAGATTTCAAAAAAATAGTTTTTTTATAATTTTTAATAGCATTTAATATAAATACGTATTTTGTAGCGTATTTCGTATTTTTTTTGGTTTTCGTAATGCTTCAAAAATTTTCCTAACTTATAGATTTTTCCTTGGCCGACATACCGCCAGTATACCGGAGTATACCGACGACATACCGTCCAGACAGATTTTCTACATTTTAGATATTTTTATTTTCGATATTTTGATGAATAGTGTTTTGGATATTTTGATGAATAGTGTTTTGGATATTTTGATGAATAGTGTTTAGATATTTTCGTGAATAGTGTAGATGCACTCTATTATCCAATGGATAATTGATTTTGTTTGAATGACCATGATTGACTTAGATTTTGACATGGATCACGATCCGACGGCTAAGATTAATTCCCCCTTCTATATATACCATTTCACTTTCTCTCTCCTCTCTCTTTTCATTCTCTTCACTCTCTCTTCATTTCTTCTTCCCTTCTCTTCCCTTGGAGCTTGCCAAGAGCTTGGCCTTGAGGTCTAGAGTGTGGTTTCGTACCCCTCTTGGTGGTGGAGTAGAAGATTACGCTTGGAGCTTAACCTAGGCAAGTGCATCTTGCTCAAAAGTGGCATGACCATACTTTAATTTTGTTTTCCATAGAAACTAAAGTTTTATTGGCCTATAATTTGCTTCTTTAAATTGTTAACATGTTTAGTATATAGCACTTTTGGTTTTGATCGACAGTATTGCGTAGATCTGAGTTTCTAGATATGATTTTCGAGTATTTTGATATTTTGATCTATCAAATGTTTTGATTTGTGAAAACTAATACTTCCATGTTGTAGGAAATTCAATTCTATTCAATTTTGACTTTTGAAAGTCCGAATTTCGATTTAAAACGAAGTTTTTATGGCCGAAACAAGTTTTGAGTTCAAAACTTAACTTTTTGCGACGGTTCGAAAAATCCGTCGGAAATCTGCGGAAATACGTCGGAAAATCCGAACTTTCACCACAAAACTTGCTGTGACGGAACGGAAAATCCGCCGGTAATCCGCGGTAATCTGCCGGATAATCCGTTTAGGCTGTTTTAAATTTTTTTACATATTTTAAGTGCTGTAAAAATTCTAGAAAAATTGTATTTAAATACTATATTAATTTAGCTAATTTATTATAATTTTTTCCAGAGCTCATTTTCAGGATACCTATGTTTGCTGATTTTTAATAAATGTTTATGAAGGTTTATAAATTCTAAAAAAATTAGTATAAATTTCTATAATTAACGAGGATCATTTTGGTACTTTATTTTATATAAAATTGAGCTTTTTATCTATCTCAAAAATTGTTGGAACACAATGTACAGTTTGATTTATTTATTGAATAATTACGACTTTCAATGATTTGTGTTCTTTTGAGTTATTATAGTATTGGACCTCACCCCGCACTAGTGTAAAGACCCTAGAAAGTTAGTTTGTATATAGTGTCGCCCCACATTGGACTTAGAATTGACCGAAGTTGACCAGTTGACCAAAGTCAACTATAAGTCAACCTCTGACCCAGTTTGTCTTAGTTTGCCCTAGTTGACCTAGACATTATAGTATGTCTTTTCACCCTGATTAGCTATTTTATTATCTCATCTTTAGGACTGTGGCTTCACTCCGAGCCTTGATTCATATTGATAGCAGGACCCCAGGCAAGTACATCTACAAACTCATTTACTGTCTTTTAATGCTAGAACATGTATTAACCCTATTAAAATACTGATCCTTGAGGTAGCAAGTTATGTCTTCACATGTTGTATTACTTTCAGTACCTGCCATGTTTATACTGCTCCCAGTATCTCCTACATGTTTTTACTGTTCTCATATCTCTCACATATTTAAATAACGGGTTAAGGGAAAACTGTTAGTATTGTACGTGAACATGACCCCCTTCTCCGTATGTATTTACCGCGCTCGACGATATTCTATATGTAACCTTGCCGTAGGTTCTGATCTCGCATTTGTGTATGGATATACACCGATGCCGTTCGTGCACGTACGTGCATGCCAGAAAAACTTGATATGTGCCGCTGTACATCCTGATTACCTATTGACCGATTCACGTACATACTACAGTTTTAAACTTTTAAACTATATGTTGTCATTTCTAAAAAGAACCAATTAAACCATGATATGCCATGTTCCCTATGTTACTATGATACTGTAATCCCAGTTGTACCATGAGGCCATGTTTTTCAGTATTTCCTGTTTTATAGACTTATCACACCCTGTTTCTTGTTGTACATCTCTTTCATTATATGTTCAGTACTTTAGTTGTAGAGGTTGTACTTGCTCCCGTCCTGACAGGATAACGTTGTAGGTATCCTTACTGAGGAGGAGTTGCTTTACGACTCATATTATGGAGTTACTGCCGAGGACCCGGCTTTGCCATACGAGGATGTTCCTGCGGGGAGACTCGCCTAGTTTGCGTAGTCACTTGGGATACTTAGTGTAGTCATGTATTAGACTACGTATTTTATAACTGGACATGTATCCAGTTTTATATTTCAGACTTGTACTTGGACTTATTCATATATGAGATGACTTTTGTGTTTGGAGCATTTATGACGCTTCTTCACTTATAGAACTGTTAGCACATTTAGTCTTATCTTGTTATCTCTAGAACAGCCTACTGCGCTTTATCTTAAGCGTAGGCTGGACATAGCTCGGCCCGGCCCAACAATTTGGGTAACGGGTCGTGACAGTAGCTGGCTATGTCTGCCCCCGCTCTCTAGTATTCTGGTTCTGGGGCGTGAACGATGACCGAAAAGGTTGCTCTTCTTTTAGTATTCTCTCTTGGTCTCGAGCAGCTTCTGTTGCCTCAGAAAAGGTTTGGCACCGATAAGATGCGACCCTACTTTTCAGTTGGGTCCCAAGTCCTTCTACGAACCTGGATATTTTCGTTTCTTCATCTGCTATCATGTTAGGGGCAAATCGACCAAGCCTGGAAAATTTCGCAGTGTACTCATCAACTGTGCGTCTTCCTTGTTTCAGATAGTTGAATTGTCATTCTAATTCTATCCGTGCTGACTTAGGATAGAATCTTTCTTTAAATTTCTTTTAAAATTCAGCTCATGACATGTCCTTGTCAGAATCTTCTGGATAATCGGCACTCCACAGTATCCAACAATGTCTTCCAGCTGGATGCGGATTGCTGGTACCATATCCTCGGGTTTAACTTTTGCAGCCTTCATTAAACCTTCAATGGTTCTTAGCCATTGACCCGCTTCCATTGCATTTTCAGTTCCCTTAAACTTGGGTGGCCTAAGATCCCTGAATTCCTTTAGGATTTTATTCTTGGTATTGTTAGAATTCGACATTTGTTCCAATATTGTGGTATTTGTTGCATGGGCAGCATTGGCCTGCTGACTATTGGATTCCAATAGTTGCTGGAACAAACGGAACATATCAGCCACGGTTGTAGGCCTTAAAAATGAAAGTCACGCTGAGTTGTTCAGAACAGAGTCTCAAAGTCACGCTGAGTTGATCAGAACAAAGTCTCAAAGTCACGCTGAGTTGATCAAGACAAATGTTTAAAAAATTACGCTAGAGACAGCTCATCATTTATCAAAAATGTCATTATGACTGACAGCACGACAGTCGAAGAATGTCTCCTCGTATGCCACGTTTGCACGGAACTCGAGAGATCACAGCCGACTGTTGCGTGACTTTTTGAAATCTTCTTCAACAAGACTCAGCCTTCATCAAGTTGGCGTAGCAAAAGAGTTTCTTGTCATTTAATGCGACTGACAAAGTAATTACTGTCAGAGATTTTGTGTCAGTCGAGGCACATCGAATCAAGACAGCTGGCAGTCCTGCCTCAAGCTTGCGTATATTTTGAGCCTTCTGGCTCAAGTCTGCGTGTATTTTGAACTTCTATGTTCCTTCATCAAGTTTGCGTGGATTTTGAAGCTTTTTGCCCCAAGTCTGCGTGGATTCTGAAGCTTCCTGCCCCAAGTCTGCGTGGATTTTGAAGCTTTCTGACCCAAGTCTGCGTGGATTTCGTCCTCAACGAACCTGCATGGATTTCATCAAATTGGAGTATGTGGCAGCCATGCCGCTGATCTCTCGCATGCGTGTCCTGTAACTTGCACACGACTCATGCATGATTGCCATGTGTCCAACAGTTACAGGCCACGTCCAGTAACTGCTCACAACCTTGCGTATGTTAAATCCTGCGTGATTTTCAACTATGCACAGGCTGTGAAGACAGTTATCCTTTCAGTTATTTTTACTCTATAAATAGGGTTCTTTTCTCATTCATTGTACAGATACATAGTGATCTAAATTACTGTCAAAATTTTGAGAGCTTTTCTTCTTCACATCGTCCAAGGGATAAAGCGATCGTCCTCTAGATCGGATTCCTACAGTTGTAATTTTCCCAGATACACAATAAATAAAGTGAATTTATTTATGGAAAACAAATTGGCGACTCTGCTGGGGAAAACCATCTCCTCTTCTGAGATGGCAACAACTCAATACGACACTTCGTCAGTCGGCTCGACGAAGAAGGTGATATCGATCCAATTCGATCAAATCGCCTACGAAGAAATACAGCGGGCTAAGGGTGGCAAGCCCACTTCAGCCTCCATCACTACTGCCAAGTCGAAGGGACGATCTGTCTACGTCCCTAAGAATCAGTTGGCAACCAATGGTGACATTTCTGCCACAGTATCTACTCCTAACACTGGCAAGGAGTCTACTGCAAGCACGTACACTCTTGTGTGTTCGAAGACAACAGCAGCCAAAAGTCACGCTGGCAGCACTGGCTCCTTAGCCAAGCCTGTTCCAGCGTGCAATCTTAATTCCAAAAGTCACGCTGGCAGCACTGGCTCCTTAGCCAAGCTTGTTCCAGCGTGCAATCTTAATTCCAAAAGTCATGCTGGCAGCACTGGCTCCTTAGCCAAGCCTGTTCCAGCGTGTATTTCTAAATTCAAAAGTCACGCTGGCAGCACTGGTTCCTTAGCCAAATCTGTTCCAGCGTATATTTCACCAAAATCTGGCTCTTTAGCCAAAACTTTATACACTGACAATACAGGCTCCTTAGCCAAATTGTCACCAGCATGCTCTAAGAAGAATAGCTCTTTAGCTATTTCTTCTTCTTTGCCAAGTTCTACTAGAACTGGGGGTGGTCTTGCTAAAACTCCTCCACACAAAGTCCCTTCAAAAAGAAACAATTCTTTAGTTGTTTCTTCTGCTCCTGTAGTTTTTACTTCAGGAACAGCTTTGACTGACAATTTTGTTAGTTAAAGAAAAGGAGATAGTCTTTTGACTACTCTTCCTTCTGGACATTCTATGTCTCAAAACTTGAATAAGTCTAAGAAGAAACATTTCTTAATGTCTTCTTCTACGACTTCTTCGAATTGGGCACAGAATTTGTCTATAAAAGAGGGTCTGTTACCAACTCCTAATCAAGGGGATGGTTCAACTCTTCCTTCTCTGCAAATATCCAGATCAATGGAAGGAAAACTCCAAGTTTCAAAAACCAATGTGTTACCTCCAACTGATCTAAGAGCAAAACTTGATCAAATCCGTTTAGGAAGCACTTCTGGTGTCAAAAAACCATACCAATCGGGAACAAAAGCAAGAGATCCAGATGCAGAGTATGCATAGACTTCCGCGATCTCAATGCGACATGTCCTAAAGACGAATTTCCTCTACCAATTACTGATGTTATGATCGATAATACCTGTGGGTTTGAATGGATGTCATTCATGGACGGGTATTCTGGGTATAATTAGATCAAAATATTTTCAGATGACGAGAAGCACACTTCTTTCAGAACGCCGATCGGTACATACTGTTATACAGTGATGCCATTCGGTCTCAAGAATGCAGGAGCAACTTATCAACGAGCTATGAGCACTATATTCCGTGAACATTTGCGGAAAACAGTCGAATGCTATGTTGATGATATTGCAGTCAAAAGTCGATAAAAAGAGGATCACATTCAAGATTTGAAGACTATTTTTGATCTAATGCATAAGCATCAATTAAAGATGAACCCTACTAAGTCCTTCTTAGGCGTCTCTAGTGGCAAATTTCTCGGCGTCGTCATTTCCGCTAAAGGTATACACGTGGATCCCGAGAAGATCAAAGTCATCCAAGAGATGCGTCCTCCACGCACCTTAAAAGAGCTACGAGGATTTCAAGGAAGGATCGCTTATATCAGGAGATTCATCTCTAATCTTTCAGGACGCTGCAGACCATTCAATAAACTTATGAAGAAAGGTGTTTCTTTTGTCTGGAATGATGAATGTCAGAAGGCATTCGATGATATAAAGCAATATCTGATGAGCCCTCCAGTATTGGTACCTCCTGTCTCAGGAATACCGTTCCTCCTATATACCCGAGCAATGAGTCATTCACTGGGTGCATTGCTCGCTCAAAAGGATAAAAATGGTCATGGACAAGCCATTTACTATCTCAGTCGTACTATGACCGGAGCTGAACCTCGATATTCACCGGTCGAAAAAGAATGTTTAGCCTTAATATTCGCTGTCCAAAAGACACGACATTATATCATTGGACAGACTATTCATGTCATTTCCCGGATCAATCCTATACGGGTTATGATGAATTAGAAACCCAGTGTTTTGAATTCTCGATTGGCTAACTGGGGAATCTTACTTGCTCAGTATGATATGCACTATATCCCTCAGAAATCAGTCAAAGGACAAGCTTTAGCTGATTTTCTGGCTGCTCATTCAATTCCAGAAAATTTAAAACTCTATGATGAAATCCCAGATAAAGTCCTAGATTCAAACCAAATTGCTGAAGAAGATCCTACTTGACGTCTATTCTTTAATGGAACTTCAAGAATAGGTCCTAATGGTGACATTGTCGTTGGGGTTGGAATCGTTCTTGTGTCGCCAGAAGGTCTTGCTATCCAAAGAGCTTATTCTCTCGATCAACCATGTTCAAATAACGTAGCTGAGTACAATGCACTGCTTATTGGTCTTCAACTAGCTAAACATCTGAATATTCAACATTTGGAAGCGTATGGAGATTCTAAACTCATTGTCAATCAGATAAGGGGTACTTATGAAGTTCGCCATCAAGATCTGGTTCCTTATCATAGATCGGCTATATCTATGGCTTCTTCATTTGAAGGGTTCTTTATTGAACATGTTAGGCGAGCATGTAACACAGAAGCTGATGCTCTTGCCAATCTTGCGACGGTGTTGGCTATTCCAATTAGACGTCAACAAATGATTGTTGTTTGCAATCAAGAATTATTTCATCTCGAAAATAATCTAACTCTAGGACTTCCAGTTGACATTGAAGAATCAACATCTCATGATGTCAACACAACAAGAGGATTTGGATTTAGTCGTAAATCATTATCATCTTCATCTGATTCTAGCATGGAATTCATCTTCAGTAATTCAGCTGAGACTCAGAATACGAATAAAGATTGGAGACTTCCTTTCTTAGATTTCGTATTGTATGATATTCTTCCAGATAATCCGAGTGAGGCAGCATCTATCAGACGACGATCACTCAGATTCTATTACAATCATACTACAAAAACCTTATATCGTCGAGCTTATGATGGTTTACTTCTTCGATGTGTTGCCGGTGATGAGGTTCAACAAATCATTTGTGAAGTACATGATGGAATTTGTGGAGCACATCAGCCTGGACCAAAACTTTAAGACCGTATTCGACGTATGGGTTATTACTGACCCACTATGGTATCAGATGCCATCGAATATGCAAGGAAGTGTAAAGCTTGTCAAATCCATGCGGATTTTATTCATCAACCCTCGGAATTTCTGCATCCAACGGCAGCATCATGGCCCTTCGAAGCTTGGGGCATGGACATTATTGGTCCGATCAATCCGCCGTCATCAAATGGTCATCGGTTTATTCTCGCAATAACCGATTATTTCTCCAAATGGGCTGAAGCTATTCCTTTATTTGAAGTCAAGACGTCCAATGTCATCAACTTTATTAAACATCATGTCATCTACAGATTTGGTGTTCCTCGACGTATTATTCATGATAATGGTCAACAATTCATCAGCCAGAAATTTATTCGATTCTGTGACGATCATCGGATCAACAATGTGGCTTCTACCGCATATAATCCGGCAGCTAACGGATTAGCAGAAGCTTTCAACAAGACCATCATCAAACTCTTAAAGAAGTTTGTTTCTACTAACAAACGTAATTGGAGTGAGAAACTTGGTGAGTGTTTGTGGGCTTACCGGACTACAGTTCGTAATGCTACTAAATGTACACCTTTCTCTCTGGTGTACGGATGCGAAGCTGTTCTTCCATTAGAGATTCAAATTCCTTCTTTAAGGATAGCAATCGCTAATGAATTTACTGCCGAGAATAATGATCGTCTTTGACTTCAGGAGTTAGAAGCTCTGGATGAAAAGCGATTATCTGCTCAACAGAATATCGAATTCTATCAAGCTAGAATTTCAAGAGCTTTTAACAAGAAAGTCAGAGTTCGAGCATATCAAAAGGGAGAACTTGTTCTAACAGTCAGACGTCTTATGACAATGACTCATATGAGCAAAGGCAAATTTGACGCAAAGTGGAAAGGTCCCTATATTGTGAGCAGAGTTTTCTCAAATGGAGCTTATCAACTCTCAGAACTTGATGGTCGAAAAGTTATGATGCCTATTAATGGCAAATTTCTTAAAAAGTATTATGTATAAAATATAAATACTTGTAAATCATCAGACAAGTTCATGTTTATAAATAAAATTTTATTTTAATCATGAATGATAGTACATGATATTAAGGAAGATCACTATCATCCTTCTCTACATTTGGACGCGGACCGCTGCCGTCCTTCTCGAAAATACGATCAGCAAAAGAACTGAGAACTTCTTTGCTGGAGCCCATGAGAAATTTGCAGGCTGCCATCCTCATGGCTTCCTCTTCTTCAGTCCTTCCTGGATCAAGCAGAAAGTCCAGAATGTCTCGTGGTGGCTTGGGTGCAAACGAATCTTTGCCCACTTCTACCTCCTTCGGCTGAAATAGATCGGCAGGGCATTCTTCCTTGCCCTTCTGAACCTTCAAGACGATTTCAGCCTTCTTGGATGCTTCTTCAGACGACATTTTTATGTTGAAGAGTAGAAGTGTTCGTTCTTGTTAAATTTCTTCTATATTTATAGACAGAAGTTCCTCGAATAATGAAACGACACATTCATCCGATGGTTCGTACGTTCATTAATGCTTGACGGTTCATCCGTTCATTTATTACATTCATCCGACGGTTCGTCTGTTCATTAATGCCTGACGATTCATCCGTTCATTTATCACATTCATCCGACGGTTTGTCCGTTCATTAATACCTGACGGTTTATTCGTTCATGAAAAATTGAGTTCAAAGATATTTTTATGTCTGAATTCTATTTTTTCTAATCAGTATTAAACTAAGATCATTTCTGGTTTAATATCATCTGATAGAATTACAAAGCTTGTTTGTATATTCTATTCTATTGAAATGTGTCATGTATTATTTACCTCTGAACATATTTTCTACGAATATATCATTACCAAAAATAGCAAAACCAAAAATCAGATCAAGAATTCTCATTCATTTTCATTCAGAATCAAAACATTGAATACAAGTGAGAATGAAAAAGATTCACTTATTAGGAGTTATTAACTCCCTGATACGTTCAAGAACAGCATTCATTTTATCTTCATGAGCTTTCTTAACTCTTTCAGCTGCTTCAACTGTGACATTCTGTTCATCAAAAATGATAATAGCAGTTTGGAGACGGTTAGCTTCTTCAATTTGTTCCGCCTGCATCTGCTCTCTCTCCTTTTGAAGAGTTTCACAGCGTTCGGCTTCAGAAATATAAGCAGCAGTAACCTCAGCTTGCTCTGTCTCTATAACAGCGATTCGCTCTTGAAGGCGAGCTAACTCCTCTTTCAAATTCTTCAGCTCTTCAGCTTTGGATGCTTTATCTTTCTCCAGAAGCTCTACTCTTTGACGAGTAGCTAATATTTTTTGCCCTTTTCTACTAACTTCTCAGAAGAAGAGGCAAGAAATGCTTCTAATGCAGCTTGCTGAGACTGAGCTTCATGCTCTAGTTGACTAATCTCAGCCGCAGTTAAGGATTGAATGTCTTCTTTCTTAGTCTCCCAGTATTTTCGGATAGTTATTTCTAACTCATCCAGGAGATGTTCGAAGAAGATACACTGAGATTCGCAACCAGCATGTCGCAATGCCATGAGCGGGAAACTTGACCATAGTTCGAAGATCAGAAAATGGCATAGCTTCATCCTTCAAGAAACGTCTGGAATATGTATCTAGATATGAGTAAATGATCTCTGAATACATTCCAGAGTTCTTGCTAGTCCAGTCTCAATCCAGGTGTCGCTGTCATCATTGAAGAAGAAGCTTGAATGTTCTCTATCCTGGGAACAGAAGTAGGTACTACTGGAGAAGTTGGCAAGTGTGAACTCCCTTATCAGCATCAGCCTGGATAAATAGAGCATGAGTCGAACTCATTGCTGCAGCAGTTCCTATAATCAAAGAAAATAATAAAAATTAGCATATAGAGAAAAAGAAATAGCAGAAACAGAATTTGAAATAAAGTTCTACCAGGCTGAGGTTCATATTCAATATGTTGAGGGAGTCTGGCGTCTTCTCGTAGTCTGTCCATGATGGTATCCGACACCTGCTTCATGTGACTGCTTCCAGCTCCAGAATTACTGGGTGCTGGAGCGTTGTCCGGAGATTGAGCAGGTTCGGGGCTAAGTTATATTCTGTTCCCCTTGACTTTATCATCATCATAAGGAGTAGAAGTGCCAGTATGCCAATCCTCTCCTCCTTCAGTTTCTGCTTCTTCTTCTTCATCCCCAGCTTCAGGATGAGTCTTTGATCCAGAGTCTATGATATTCACATTTTCATGAATCTCAGGAACATCGATGACAGCTAGCTCAGTATTGACTACCGGTTCAGTCTTCTCTGAAATGTCAGTTCGAAGAATGATGTCTTGACAAACATTCTTCAACAAATCATCAGCAGCTGATAGCTCGGACGCCGGCATGTCTTCATCGCCTTTGGTCAAAGAAATGTTCTCTTCAGCATGGGTTTTAGGAACTTCTGGTTGTTCTGTAACCTCTGCCAGAGCTGGTTCTTCTTCAGAATAATCAATCTGGTCATCCAGGGCCTGGATGACGCCTTCTGTCCCATGCTCAAATAGGATCATCCTCATCTCTGAGGGTTCAATAGCTACTCCGCTTGTTGTTGGAGCAGTTGTTTCCTGAGCTTGAGCGGATTCCACCTCAGTCTGTTCAGTTAAAGCTGTTGGAAGGTGAATATCATCAGACTCTGTTTTCTCAGTAGAAGCCGTTTCGTTGATTTCTGGCAAAACTCCTCCACTCATAATCGTTTCTAGGAGTTTATTGCCTTTCATCTTGCTGACGGTCTTCTTGACATACTTTCCTCTCGACCTCCTTGTTATCAAAGGAGCGTTGTCTTCATCAGTCTCTTCGTCTTTATCAGCGGCATCATCTTCGTCAACTGAGATACCACCTAAAGATGAAGTAGCAGTTACTGATACCCCTTTCTTCTTCTTAGATGTCTGAGACTTAGTACTCCTTTTGGAGACGGTCTCAGATTCATCACTTCTCTTCTCTTAGAAAGAGATACAAATATAGGAGGAAGGACTTCATCAG
This sequence comes from Iris pallida, assembly GCA_029216955.1. Lineage (NCBI taxonomy): Eukaryota > Viridiplantae > Streptophyta > Magnoliopsida > Asparagales > Iridaceae > Iris > Iris pallida. Next base: position 116,760 of record JANAVB010011472.1, read on the forward strand.
GAAAAGTTCCCTCCTGGAATAATTCATATGGGGGCTCAACCTCCGCTGTCTCATCTACGGGCTCCGGAGAAAATTGTTGAATAACAGTCTTCTTCTTTGACCTCTTCGATGGAGCTAGGTCGTCCTCCGCAACAAAAGTCTTCAGATTAAAACTTGGCTTGAAGGTGCTCGACGAAACATAGAAGCGAGCATATGTATAAAGCATCTTCGTCCCTGTGCTGGATAAAGGATTAGGCATAGAGAATACAGCTTTCGTATCTCTAGCCGCAAAATATCTCCAAGCCCGAGCTCCATCAATAAGCCCTCCACGAGCAGAAAGGCAAGTGGTGGCGTTCCCAACGTGGAGTTGGTCATATCCGAATTGCCTGGCAAATCGGCTTGGTAAATACGGCTCCAGATATGTCATATCTTCATGACGGTATACTAGATGAGAGGGCCGAATTCTCTGCAACCATTGAAAGGCTACATCATCTAATCCGTTCCCCATATCTCCATCCATCATATTTAGGGACATGCTTTCATAGCCCAGTGGTGGAGGGACACATTGAATGGACCAATGTGAAGCTCGATTCAGGACATTTCTGCATTCTGGAAGGGTGTGAACCTTCCAGAAAGTCTCTCCAGAGTACCTCTCCAAAAAGAGACTGCCACTCCCTCCTGCCCCGGGAGGTATCAAGCCGTCATGATGGAGGAGGAGCCAACCATACAGATATGTGAAAGGCATCTCTATCCATGGGAATTCTTCAGTCATCTTCCTCTGATCAGAAAGCATGTTGGTTACAAAATTCCGAAGACCTGCATTCAGTCTACAGGTCATCGCTGATAATAAATCTAACTTGTAACCATACATAAGGCGTACCGCTGCAAAGATAACGCCTCTATGTATCCTGTCCAGAGAGCTGGAACCAGGAACGATGAATCTTCTTAACCACAGAGATAAGAATCCGGCCAAATGATCGTTCCTAGACAGAATCTTTCCACTCTGTCTCACGTACGAGTTGAAAGTGGTTCCAGCTTTGAACTCGTACCAGTCTTCAGTGATCGTGAAATCCTTGCAGTCATATTTCTCCAACAGATAAGTGATTTCACTCTCAAAGAGAGTCTTGAAGTTGCTAATCTGGTACCATCTCTTCTCGTTTATCTTCTTTTCATCCTTTTCACGGTTCATGAAAAGGTAAGACATCCACTTCTAGATGTGGTTGCCGGCTTCATCTTTAGAACTCTTGTAATATAGAGTACATGTGCCAAAATGGCACATCATCTCTTCAAATAGATGCACCATCTCTGGGTTCTTCTCTGATAGAAAGTTCAGCTCTTCTGTCGTAGGCACGTACTCCTCATACGGCAGCGAGCCTGAAGGCAGATGTGAGATGTATTCCATCTCATGAAGGGCAAAGCCCATCTTCCCTTTCGGAGTCATAAATGTCCCCGTTCTGTGATTGTATCTCTCAATCAAGGCTAGGAACAGAAAGGGGTTAGGCCTAAAGCCGTAGGATGAATTGACGACGGCGTCATACAGGTTTATCTTCTTCAGCTCAGTCTCAAAATTCTCCAAATCCCAGTGGACCAAAGTCCTCCATCTTACGTTCTCCCGATTCATTAAGCCGTTCATCCTCGGCGTCGAACGGTGGGGTAAAACGCATTCTTGTTTGCCATGAATTCATTTATGAAAATGGGCATTCTGAATGGCATCAATATTGATGAGTCTTCAGGTGGTATGCATCCAGGCTTCAAACCCCGAAACACTGATACGTGATTTTCTGGGGCACTAAAAAATCCCTCCTTCCAATAAATGATGCGGCTTGCCTTCGCCTGCTGATATTCTGTTAAATTCCAGAAAATGGGCATTCATGAATCTCATGATAGACAAGCCCCTGGAAACTTTCGGCCAATACATGGGTTGATTTACATCACCTTCGAAGTAAAAGCAGACTTTCTCTCTAATACTCTTTGGCTGCGATTTCTGTGCTATGGCATCCCCGAACAGAAATGCTGGTTTCTTGTGGGACACCAGATCAAGACTCTGAAAGGATTGACCATTCATCAGACAAAGTAGGGTTGTATGATCTTGATTGGCCAACAATAATAGTCTGGCTTCTGGAAGGTCAAATTGAAGGAATTTCACATGAGATAAATCATGTTTAAATGTAAAACTCAAGTGCCCCTCATAATCTGCTTCCTCACTTCGGATGTTCACTGAAGAAAATAAAAGAAGACAAGGTCAGATATATTTTCTATGTCTACAAGCCTTGTGCGTGTGTAGCAGTATTCGAAGGAAGTTTCAAAAGTCACGCAGACTTCAGATAGATATACTATCAAGACACACTGAATGATTTATTCACGCAGGTGTTTAATTCACGCAAAGTTCAGACAGATTAGAATGAAAGTCACGTATCATTGCCAGAATCACATTTGAGTAAAAATGACAAAGACACGCTGACAGATCAAGACTAATCTATCCAGAAGATGACTCTCAAAAGTCTGCGTGATTATTACAACATTGACATCTCTGTCAACATATGAAAAATTACGCAGAGTCATCATGAAAGCTGCGTGACTATTTCAACATCAACATCTCTGTCAACATATAAAAAAATCACGCAGAGTCATCATGAAAGCTGTGTGACTATTTCAACATCGACATTTCTGCCAACATGAAAAATCACGCAGAGTCATGAGAGTCATGCTCATTTGCGTGAAACACAGAGCTTCGTAAACACGAAGATGTGAAGTATGGCCGACCCTAAAGAGGGGGCATACTTTATTAATATCCTTTGCCCTAAGAAGGGGGGATATATTTCTGAAATTCATTATTTGTTTTTAGATCCTAAAAATTCTATATGGAGTTCATCTTCATCTTCATCTTCAACAGTTCGTATTCCCCCATCACTTACGCTGAATAGGGGGATGCGTGACTTCTCGTCGAGGAAGTCTATCAGTGGTGGCACGAGAGGAAGTCGCAGGGGCTTCCCCTTGGCCTGAGAGTCGGCTTTCTTGGGAGCCATTGCTGCTGAGAAGGGGAAGAAGAAGTCGGAGAAGATAAAGTTCTTCGGGGAAGGGAAGTCTTTCTTCTGTGGATTCTCTCTCTCTAAAAGCAAGTAAAGAATGAAAGAAGTGGATTATGGCTTATTTATAGGCTCGTGAAGAATTCTAAACGGCACATCATTATTTGCCTCGATTTAGGAGTTTGATACGAGATCCTAACTGCACAGAATCCCAACAGTCCAATCATTAAGGAGTAAATATCTCTTTAAAGTCATCTCAGCGTGACTAAATTCATTTTATCATCTTGATTTCAAAGTATTTCGAAATAATTTATCATTTTTCGAAAACTTTGAAGGGAGTTTTGTAGGCCTTAAAAATGAAAGTCACGCTGAGTTGTTCAGAACAGAGTCTCAAAGTCACGCTGAGTTGATCAGAACAAAGTCTCAAAGTCACGCTGAGTTGATCAAGACAAATGTTTAAAAATTACGCTAGAGACAGCTCATCATTTATTAGAAATGTTATTATGACTGACAGCACGACAGTCGAAGAATGTCTCCTCGTATGCCACGTATGCACGGAACTCGAGAGATCACAGCCGACTGTTGCGTGACTTTTTGAAATCTTCTTCAACAAGACTCAGCCTTCATCAAGTTGGCGTAGCAAAAGAGTTTCTTATCATTTAATGCGACTGACAAAGTAATCACTGTCAGAGATTTTGTGTCAGTCGAGGCACATCGAATCAAGACAGCTGGCAGTCCTGCCTCAAGCTTGCGTATATTTTGAGCCTTCTGGCTCAAGTCTGCGTGTATTTTGAACTTCTATGTTCCTTCATCAAGTTTGCGTGGATTTTGAAGCTTTTTGCCCCAAGTCTGCATGGATTCTGAAGCTTCCTGCCCCAAGTCTGCGTAGATTTTGAAGCTTTCTGACCCAAGTCTGCGTGGATTTCGTCCTCAACGAACCTGCGTGGATTTCATCAAATTGGAGTACGTGGCAGCCATGCCGCTGATCTCTCGCCTGCGTGTCCTGTAACTTGCACACGACTCATGCATGATTGCCATGTGTCCAACAGTTACAGGCCACGTCCAGTAACTGCTCACAACCTTGCGTATGTTAAATCCTGCGTGATTTTCAACTATGCACAGGCTGTGAAGACAGTTATCCTTGCAGTTATTTTTGACTCTATAAATAGGGTTCTTTTCTCATTCATTGTACAGATACATAGTGATCTAAATTACTGTCAAAATTTTGAGAGCTTTTCTTCTTCGCATCGTCCAAGGGATAAAGCGATCGTCCTCTAGATCGGATTCCTACAGTTGTAATTTTCCCAGATACACAATAAATAAAGTGAATTTATTTATGGAAAACAACGGTTGGTTCGGTTGATGCTTGAGGTGGTGGATCGTTTGGTTGATCATGGTTGTCCATATCCTGAAATTAAAAGACACAATCCTTAGGGAATATTTGACTCACAATGTTTATTTATAACAAGGTGTACAACAAAACCATATATTTCATTATAATAAGAGTAATACAAAATATTGTTTCTACTCCCAACTTTACATTTGTCTACATTCTTCTCACCTAGCCTACTCATGTCACTCAACTTTCCCAAAATGTGACATAGTAATCTATTATATCCCTACCTATCCCTACTCATATACATATCTGCTGATTTCCAAAATACCATACAGCAGACAAAAGAGAAGGACTCCTTCACTATATATACATGGTTAGGTTTTTCTTATGCTATAGCCTCGATGAGGATCCTTTCCTCAGTGAGGATGTCGACCTCTGGATGGAGTCTTTCAAAGTCGTCTAGTGTGCCCTCATAGCCATGTAGTCCGATGTAAATGCGGTTTGTATCTCGGACATACAAGCAGTAGATTGTATTTTCAAATTATACTTCAGCTCTGTCCTCGATGTCCCTGATAATGGGACGCATGATTACATAAAACACTTGGTAGACATGAACGTCGTACCAATCGGGTTCATTCCACATTATTCTTGCATAGCGTTGGTATAAGTACAGAGTGTAATCGCTCCCATCCCATTCCAAACTCGGCATAAACAGGTCCATACCTACATTCATAATATCCTCAAGTAAGAAGTACTTACAAGGAATACAAGAATATAGGAAAAGTATATTTTATTTATTGGTAGCACAATATGCTCCTACTACATACATTCATATATTACATCCCTACTACATACATTCATACTTTACTTACATATTGGGGATCTAATACTTATTTTACATCCTTTACATAACTAGGGATCTAATACTTATTTACACTTCTATATTTACACATCCTCCACATCCTGGGGATCTAAATCCACATTCGCCTTATATTATGGATTTTTGCCTCTGGGTACGTCTGCTTCCATTCCTCCAGAGTACCGTTGCGATTGGTTTCTGGACCTTCAGAGGGTTCTGCCTTGATCAGGACATAGTAATGCACCGTATTATAATATACTTTTCTTTCATCCACTATATCCGTTACCACCGGATATTCCAGCTCGTAATGTACCCCATAGGCCTCTATCATCCCTTTTGGTGCCACTCGCCACATCTTCTTTACAAACGCATAATATTCGTCCAGGCTGTGACTGTCATTACCTAGTCTTGCAAAAGGTGCGAATCGGGACATGATCTACACCAAGAATTCCTTGGGTCAGTATCCCTTTACTAAGATTAAAATAATTGGTTAGAAAAGAGGTAATCATCTACTAACTACTGACACTTCCTTCTCAGGGATTCCTAGGGTGTAATTTGGACTCGAGGTGCTCCTATAATTCTAGAACCTACGTTCTATCCGAACCTATGTTCTATCCTAGATTTTCCATTCTTGCTGACCTGCATGGGCCACCACTTAAAAGACGTATCACGTTCCGCTTCCCGGATGGAATGGTGACGTCATAAACACATCCCCAGGCTACGCGCCGAAATCGCGATTGTCGCCCGTAGTCATCAGCAAAATAGAAAATACAAGGAGTTTACATGGTATTAAATATAGTGTAGCTATTATACAGAAACTTTTCCAACAATGCTTTTACAAGTTTATTACAAAAAGTAATTTACAAGATAACTACGATAGTGCTAGTCATAACTGTAGGTAATCCGGACAATTTACTCCTCGTTGTAGAGCGGCGATACTTCGGCGGAGGCGTCTTCTTCTTCACCTAGTGAACAAATACTAGGTCGTTTAGAAAACGACAAGCAAGTCCTCGGCCAAGAACGGTGAAAGTTAAGCAAAATGATGAAATATGTAGTTTTTCTTTTAAAAAAGACAGGGATATGCCAACTTGCACTACTATATATATATATATATATATATATATATATATATATATATATATATATATATATATATCTTTTGCTTTAGTAAATCAAAGAATGTAAACATCGTACTACTCCATGAATAGTAAGATTTTCGAGCTTCCCTTGAGCTTTTAGTAGGATTTGCTTTCCTTGAGCAAACAGGAAAGCTGCCTACCTATAATAGGCAGAGTTTCCTGGAGTAAAATAGAATTTAATGCAATGCAGTTTTAAGAACAATACTGAATAATTCCATAAATATTTTCGTAGACAATTCCGTTGACCTGGGATCAGGCTGTGAATTCGAGCCTCCCTTGGGCTAAAAACCATCTATTTGATGTTACTGTAAAATAGATGCATTGATTTCGAGATTTCGAGCCTCCCTTGGGCTAGTACCCTCTATTTGAAAACAGATGTACTGATTTACGAGATTTCGAAATACTTAAGCTTTTGTTATTATGTTACGGGATATCTAGGGATATTCAGTTGTTCTCCCCGCCCATTGCTTCCTAGATAAGAAACTTTCTAAAATTTCCGAAAGTCAGAAATTTGTCTATCTTCTAAATTTTCCAAAAATTTGGCAGAGTCCTTTGTATTTAGGAACCCCAAAAATTAACAAAGAGATATATATAAGGAAAAAAATCCGGGTTCGCGACCCCTTCGGTGGAGCAAACCTCAACACGGACCACAGTAAATAAAATGGGCTTCACCGACCCCTTTGGTGGAGCAAACCTGAACACCGGACCACGCAGTTATGAACAAAAGAAAACTCGAGACTCTTACCTGAGAAGCAATTTTTATCTTTCCTTTAGCAATTTAATCGGGTTGCGGCTTGCGAATTGTTTTCCAGTTATCAGAATAGAGCAATACTAATGTTTATCCAAATTATACTAGTTAATATGCAAAGGCTTAAAATGACAATGTTTATATTTATATATATATATATATTATTATATATATATATATATATATTATATATATATATATATATATATCATGTAGATGTATGCAAAACCAAATCAAAACAAATCCTTCCATATCCATATCAATCCTTGAAGGTGCACGAAGCAAAATGTAGAAACAAATTTATTTCTAATTATGAACACACAAAATTGAGCACTTATTTGTAAGTAGGGAAATACAAGGTCATTGTACTTTTTACCTTCCCGGTGTGCGGTCCAGTTGTTCAGTTCCTATGTGTATGTCAGACTTACCTTTGGAGAGTCCCATATGTCCACATGTGTTCAATTTGTTCATAGAAAATTCAAGTCCAGATAATTCATGTCCACAATCGGTTCCTTCCTTCAAGTATTATTTGTGTCCAAATGCATATAAATTATTCCGTGTAACATCACATATAATTATTCCAGTGTCTAAGTATAACAATTTTAATTCCTTTATCTATTTTTATCAAAATTGAAATTTTTACTAGAAAACAGAAATTTCAAAAGTTTTAAATGTCTCAAATTAGTTAAACAATATCAAAATTTCAGAATTTGAAGCTAAACAATAAGTAGAGAAATTATCTTAACTTATAATCCATATTATGTTCTTATGAATAAAGAATTGACATCTAATTTGTAATTTCAGATTTATAAATAAACCTATACATGTTCAAAATTAATCTAAAGAATCAAATGGAGTATTTCTAAAGAAAGAGGAAGAGGACTTGCCTTGGGTTTGAGATGACCTAGATTTTCCTTCATAATTCCTAATTTTAAATCCAACAACAATAAAAGAAAACTTGTTAGCAACTCTAATCCTAGTTTAAAGTTGAATTAAAGATGGGGAAGAGCGATTTAGCAATTACCTGGGTTTCCCCTTTCTTTTTCTTTTCCTTTTTTTTGAAGTGGAATAGGAAGATGATGAAGAAGAGGGAGTGAAGAGGAGGTTGCCGGAGAGGGGTGGCCGGCGGCGGCGGCGGGCGGCTGGCGGCGGCGGCGCGGAGCTCCGGCCGCAGCAGCAGCAGCAGCAGTAGTAGTAGTAGGGGGTGGTGGGGTGGTTTGTGTATGTGTTTGTTGTTTGGTTTTTTTTCTAGTGTGTGTGTGGTTGTTTATAAAGAGGGGAAGAGTGGTGAGGTGTCCCCTCCTCCCAATTAATACATGGCCACATAACCCCTCCCAGGGTTAGGATTTAGGGACACTTGGTCATTTAGGGTTAGGGTTTTAGGGACACTTGGTCATTTAGGATTAGGGTTTTAGGGACACTTGCCCCTTCTTAGGTCCTCTACATGGCATGACATGTGTCATGCCATGGATGGAGAAAAAATATTCTTTTTTTAAAACATTAATATAATAATAATAATAATAATATAATAATAATAATAATAATAATAGTATAACAGTCAGGTTGTGGATTTTCTTTGATGAGCTCCCATGATTCTCAGAAACAAGAGCATCTGACTCGGTTGTTGTAAGTCCCCTGAATTTCCAGAATTTATTTTCGAATTTTTCAAATAATTTATTCTCGATAATTAATTTTGATCATTAAATGCTCTTTACCGTGACTTGGAATTCTAGAGCATCAGGGATGCCAGTCTCTGGAAACTTCCTTTTTGAAGTTTGTAGTAGACGAGATTATCTTCATGTTATATATCGTGTCCCACTCGAACTTGTTCCCTTGTGCTCTTTTTGCTTCGCACAAGTTCAGGTCAATTTAGACTATTTAATTATTAATTGATTTCCCACTCTTTTCTTGATCCTCATATGCACGTTCCCATGACTTTTAATTTAGGAGCACAAGGCTAGTATTTTTCTTGAAACCAACTTGTCATGCCTGATCTACTCGAGACGCTCTTCACCCATGACCTTCGTGTCCCACTCAGACACACCATATTGTGCTTCATTTTCTTCGCACAACTTTCGGGTCATTTAGGCAAATTAATTATCTACCGTAATTTGTGACCTGACTTCCAATTTAATTTCGGGACCCGACATCAACCCAACCTAGCCGACCCCAAATATGGACATGGCCCACATGAAGCCTACTACCCGCCTGATTTTGTCCCATTTATTTGAGTCCCTACTGTTACTTATTTACTGTATCATAAATACATATTTAAATTCAATTATTGCACCCGGTCCGATTTTGACCCGACCCGGCTCGACCGAACCCGAACCCAAGCTCCATGTTGACCACCAATGACTGCACAAACACCCCACATAATTTCTCTTTTTCCTATTTTTAAAATCCTTCTTTTGTTTAATAAATATCTTTCTCTTCCTTCTAATATATATAATATATATTTATATATTCAAATATATCAAAACTCACTCTCTCTCCTTCCCACCATACAAACACACCCACCCCTATCACCCCATAGCCGACCTATATCCCCCCTCTCTCTCTAAATATCTATCTCTCTCTCTATAATATCTCTCTCACTCTCTTTATATATTTATATACACACACACACACACACACACACACACACACACATATATATATATATATATATATTATATATATATATATATATATATATATATATATAAACAATCTCCCTCTCTCCTCTCTCTATTTCTATTTCTATCACACCAGCTCCCCATGCTCCCGAGAACAGCACCCCCTTCTATTTTTCCATCATTATTATTCTCACCATCACCATCATCTTCTTCTTTACACTTCTCTTCTTCTTCTTCTTCTTCAAACACAAAAGCCAACACCACCATCACCATTATCATTATCATCACCACTACCACCTCCACCGCACCATCACCACCGTTGCCGTGCCCGGCGACCGCCGCGGCACCGCCGCCTCCCTGGCCGCGCGCGTGCAGCAGCAGCAGCCAGCAGCTGCGCCAGCAGCAAAGCAAGCGCCGCAGCAGCCGGGCCGACCGGCAATGCCGCGCGCCACCGGCCGTCGCCGTCGGCTACGCGCCGCCGGCGAGCCCCCTGGCCGCGTGCGAGCCCCCGACGAACACCCCCCTGCCGCCTCCGCCGTCCCCGACGTGGGAAATGGGCGATTCGTGCGTTTTGAACGGAATCCCCGTGACGCGCGAGTTTTGAACTTCAGAATTCGCGTCTCGGGACAGCGACTTCGCACAGATTTTCTAGAAGATTCGACCGTTGGATCGGCGAACTCCTTGCTCCATCTCAATCTCGGTATATACCCCTTTATTCCTTTCAAATTTTATCCGTTAATTTTGTCGTTAGATAAATCAAAACCGGCCACCAAGTTGACCGTTTAAATTGTATTATTTTTGGACAGTTTTGTGACGCCAACTTCGCGGGTTCGTATCTTCGCCGTATCAGCTCCGTTTTGTGCGCTACCAGTTCCGGTGCACAGCTGGTATAACCCTCTTCCGCCCCCTTTATATTTCATTTCAGTTTGAGCTTGTTAGGTCGGTCGAATTCGACGCCAAAGTTGCTCGTTCGAATTCTTAGTGTTGCACTTGTAAAATTCTATTTTTGAATCCGGGACTCCGGATTCAAATTCTGACACCCCCAGTAGACTCGTGGCGTCGTTCTGGCATATTTTCATATAAAGTTTGCTGATTTGGAGAACGTGGGCCCTGGCACGTATTTCGGTACAAAGCGGGTCCCACTTTCTAAGTCAACGGGTCATTTTGAGTTCGGCTCATCGAATCCAATTCCGGATATACCGTTGAGTTCGTATCGTCATTCTGGACTCGTTGACATATAATTTGCTAGTTTTTAGTGGACATTGTTTGGCACGTATTTCGGTGCAAGTCGGATACCAATATCCGGGTCAGCGGGTCATTTTGAGTTCGGCTCATCGGAATCCAATTCCGGATATACCGTTGAGTTCGTAACGTCATTCTGGACTCGTTGACATATAATTTGCTGAGTTTTGAGGATATTAGCTCCGACACGCTTTTTCGTGCAAATCGGTTTCCAATGTCCTGGTCAACGGACCAATTTGAGATCGGTCAACGGAATCCAATTCTGGATATACCGTTGGGTTCGTATCGCCATTCTGGATTCGTGGACATATAATTTGTTAGGTTTTGTGCACTTTTATTTTGACACATTTTTTGGTGCAAGTGTCCAACGGCGGACATCATTTTGGCCTAAAATTACCGTTTTGTCTCTGTGTCCAAATTGGACTTTTGGACAGGATATCCTAGCTAATTTGACCATTCTGGACACGTTAGTGATATTTATTTTATCATCCGACAACATCTGTAGGTTTTACCCTATTATTATAATTTTCTCCTTTGTGGTATTTTAAGATCTATCGATTCCAGTGATTTCACAACCACTGAAATTGAATATGTTGACCTAGTAGATGTTTATGAAGACTAGCCTTGATCCTGTTTGACCATGGTTGACTGCTTTGACTGAACGTCGAAGTAGAGTCAACATTTGACCTAGGTTAGACTAGTTTGACCTTGGTTGACCAGAGTTGACCAGTTGACCAAAAGTCAACTGTAAGTCAACCATTGACCCAGTTTAACCTAGTTTGACTTGGTTTGACTTCTTGTGACCTAATTTGACTAGTGTGACTCAGTGTGACCTAGTTTGACTTTGTTGACTGAGTCTGACCTAGATTATGTAGCTTATACTATAGAATCAAGCCTAACATTGTTGAACCCTAATTAGTTTATATATATATATATCTGATCTTTAGGTCTGTGGCATCACTCTGAGCATCGATCCCATTTGACAGCTCAGGACCGCAGGCGAGTACATTCACTGATAGTTTTCATTGTCTTGATATCTGCTATATCCGATTCAGTCGTAGTCTTACTTGATTCCCAGTCACGATAGTTCACGGACTAGTATATGTTGGATCATGACATAAATGTTGTTCCTGGATTTTCTTGGTATATATGTACATTTTTGCCTTGTTTCATGTACTTGTATAGACACCGATTCCTGAGAGGGAGTAGCTATCCTTTAGGGAATCCCGTGTCATGACGTGTCATGTCCAGGTCCATTATACTATTCGGGATAGGGAATTATTAGGGTTATGTGATCCAAGCCATCCTGTCACTATTCATGTGCTCGCGCCACTCTTCCCTCACGAAGGGTGTAGCGAGATCCTCTTGCCTTGTGCTCGTTATCTAGGTTGGCCGGCATGACTTTCCGTTGAGGTCACCGCGGATTGCCGGGCCAAGTGGATAGCCTATCATGTCACTTGTCCCAAGCCGATCACATATCGCTCTAATAATTCAAGTCACATTTTATATTTACTTATCTTATCTTATATCCTACCCTGTTCTACATTTCGTACTTTCTCACCATGCTATGATATACAGTTACTCACATGTTTTACATGCCTCTATGATGTACCTTGATTGGAGACTAAGTTCTGCTCGGAAGAAGAGTTACAACCCGGTCCTTGTTTGGTTTAAGGGTTGTAACTCGGCTTCCGAACGGTTCCCAAGTTTTCATATATCTTTGTCTTAGTTCATTATACTGTCTCTTATAGAATTTGTCAATTCACATGGAACTGCTGTTAGTGCTTGTACTTGCTCATTTTCCTGACAGGATACCGTTGATAATATTTTAGGAATCGTTATACCATAAGTGGACTTCATGATGTTGCTAGCTGAGGTGGATCTCATTATTCTTCTATGTGAGTTGCCTGGTAGTTATCCTTAGTTAGTCTTGTTGTTCTTTCTTAATTTTTTGTCTTATGATCATTGTAGATTCTAGTTGTTCTAGTGATATTGTTATTATTTCTCATCTTATCTTCCTTAGTTTTCGTAATGTGACATGAGTACAGCTCTAGTTATTTTTAGATATTGTAGTTAGTATCGGGTACTTGACAGTATCTACTACCGCCGATACTGCGGCGTAGGCTGGGCGTGGCCCATGTATTCGTATCTGTATATCCGGGTGCGGGTCGTGACATATTTTTAGTGGTGGCCCATGCAGAGGAATTTGGTACTCAGTCACATATTAGGAACTCTTGGTAGATTCCAGGGATGACCCCTGGGAATCCTATTTCGAACTTTTTAAAACTTTTCCATTTGTTTCTGTCCGTCCTGATTTCTGAAACATCTGTCCGTTATCAACTTCATTCTTTCTTGGAATGAGTTTGTGGACCCCAGAGGGAAGGTATAAGTTGGACTTATATATCTTCTAGGTTGAGACGAGAATATGATTTGCCAGTCTCATATCAGGTTGAGATTGTTTTAGATTATATTCCAATGATTTCCTTTATCTTGACCTAGATAGTACCTTTGGTCATCTCCTGAGAATTTTTTATTTTTTTTCTAAAACTCTACCTCGGGATCTGCTTCCGCTAGTTTCCATCTACTTATCCTTGATTCGTTGTTGAAAATTTTGAATCTTGATGTTCATTGTTGACTTCGATTTTGATTTTGTTGAAGATAAGTTTCTCTGGATTGAGTTAAGATATTCTGATAAACGTATTTGATGGAGACAATGGGAACGATAAATGTCTACTTTACTTATGGAGTTAGAATTTATCGTAGTCATATTTGCTAGCCTAACAGGGACATGGAGCCTGATTTTGGATATACTATCCTAGTTATGAAATTTAGATTCTCTTGCAGCCAAATTTAGATTCTCTTGCAGCCATACCGGTTGGCGTGGTAAGGAATCTAGATGACATGATTATAGGATGTATACCTTAGTTATGGACTCTATCGTTTATTGCAGCTATGCTTACTGGCGTGGCATATATTCTGGCAGCATGGTTTTGGATAGACGTGTATGGTTATCAGGTCGTATCTTAAATTGATTCACTTCTTTTTGACCAAATGATGAGGACAATTCATACCCTTATTTCTTGACTTATCATTCATTCTTTTCTCATCGTATGATGATTTCCTCATCTTGCCATCATCTCCTTTGACTTGTTTGGCTATGTCTTGATTACACCAATCAACTATCTCGTATCTACTTCTGTCATCTATACTTTGAAATCTTTTGAGCTCTTGTATTTTTTTATCTTGGAAAAAGTTGAGGAAGTATCGTAATCATCTGTTTCGGAGTAGACGTTGGATCTTGTTAGTAGTCGAAGCAGAGCGAGATGATTACCCCGACTTCCTTCTACAATCCTACATTTGGGTTTTCTTCCATAACAGAAGAAATTCAATTCCTTATCCTTGAACTGTTTCTTAAAATTCAATATCGTAAGATTGATTTTCTCTGATTTTGACCAGTCGATTCGGTCGTCTTGTTTATCGTGCCAAAGAGTCTTGGTTGCTGACTAGACTCTAGATGACTTCAAATTCCTTTGTGACTTGGATTTTCATCCTTGGATTCTCGTGCCCAGCCTTCGTTGATCTTATTCTCCATCTTGTCCAAATTCTGATTTACTCGAAAGTGATCAACTTAGATCGTGTTGAGACAAATTTCTTTATCGTGGTTGAATTTCATTCTATTAACCCTTGTGCATTGCCTTCTGATTTTGATCATGTTTGGATTTTGGACACTCGTGTCTAAACTCTTTTCGACCTTGATTTTATTTATGATTACATCCCATTCCTTGTGATTAGTCGTGTCTAGATGACTGGCATGACTAAGACAACTTAGGATTTCCTTGACCGTGATTTTAACGATCATAACTATAATTTTATCTTGCATCTTGCCTCAAACTCGTGCCTAAAATTTTTGACTTGATTGTAATCGGACGAAATTCAAGTTTTGATTTCATTGTCATATCTAAATCGTGCCAAGTGAACTTAGACTATTTCCAATTTTAATCACGTTCGAACTTGGATCGTATTTCATGATTTTATTAATCATACTCTTAATCTTTGATCGGGCCTATAAGACCTTGACTTCAATTTTTGTTGTGTCTGAAATTTCATCTCAACCATGCTAAACCTTGTTTTGGTCACGGTTAGCTTTTCATGTTGATCGGGCCTGTGCGACTCTCGGGTTGATTTCCATCAACCTAAGTCCTACAAATCATCCCGTACTTGAACTTCATTTATATCTTCGATTCCCTAATCGTCTCTAAAATCGTGCCCCAATGACTTGACTATTTCTGAAATCATGCACATATGATCTTGTTCATATCATGATTCTATCGTGCCAAATCCACATCTTGCCTGAATAATTTTGAATTGATTTTCTTGATCGTGCAAAACTCGTCATTCTTGGATCGTGCCTAAAATATGCCTAAACCTTCTATCATTGTTTTAAACCCCACTACCAACCTTTAATTTCGAGGACGAAATTTTATAAGGTGGGTAGGATGTAAGTCCCCTGAATTTCGGAATTTATTTTTGAATTTTCCAAATAATTTATTCTCGATAAATAATTTTGATTAAATTAATTTTGATCATTAAATGCTCTCTACCGTGACTTGGAATTCTAGAGCATCAGGGATGCCAGTCTCTGGAAACTTCCTTCTTGAAGTTTGTAGTAGACGAGATTATCTTCATGTTGATATATCGTATCCCACTCGAACTTGTTCCCTTGTGCTCTTTTTGTTTCGCACAAGTTCGGGTCAATTTAGACTATTTAATTATAATTGATTCCCACTCTTTCTTGATCCTCATATGCACGTTTCCCATGACTTTTAATTTAGGAGCACAAGGCTAGTCTTTTCTT
>JANAVB010011473.1:0-47312 GCA_029216955.1 Iris pallida
TGAACTATATTTGGGCCTGGGCTCTGTTTATAAAAATTATATACATAGATATTGTTGTGGGTTAAGGGGATGGAATGATAGTAGATAGGAATTTGTTGTATAAATTATTGGAATAATTAGTTGGGCTGGATTGGGCCGAGCTTGACTCTAATATATATTTCTATCGTAATTACTTATACCTACTTTGGGGCCCATACTCTTACTATATTTATATATATAAATTTGAGTTTAGTTTTATAATTTTTTTTAAATGGGTTAAAAAGGGTTTTTGGGTTTATATTAAATCATATAATATATATTATATATATATAATATATATATATATATATTATATATATATATATTATATATAGATATATATATTTTTTTTTTTTTTGGGTTTATATTAAATCATATATATATATATATATTTTAATATATATAATATATATATATATATATATATTATATTAATCATATAAAATTATATAAATATATATATATTTATATATATATGATTTATATATATATAATAGATATATATATATATATATATATATATATATATATATACATGGGTCTTTTTATGTATTTTGTTGGTAATGAGTTAATTAATTATATTGGGTTAAGCCCAATAGATTTCATATACGAGTTTTAATAAACTAACTTTTGATGATTATGGGCTTCATCGAATATATTTTCTAAAAATTACATATAATTACTACTGCCCTTTTATTTCTAGAATAATCTCTAATAAGTTATGAATACTTTATATAAAAACTCTTGGTTAAAAGTTGGAGATTTATTAAGGGTTGGGCATTTTGAGTTTTGGAAATCTAAAAATATATATATTGAAATCTATATTTTCAAAAAGAGACTTTTAGACATAATTTTATACATTTTATTCTAACTAATATTGTGTCAATAATAATTTCTTAAGTGAGTTCCACATATTATTATGTTTTATTTTTAAATAATTTATAATTTTTTTCCACATAAATAAATATATATAACTTCTAAGTAAGAAATTATTTTCCTAAGACAAATTTTCTATGCTTGACCATGACTAATCACATATTTTCTATATCTTTGCCAATTCTGAACTTCTTCGCATCGACCCTAGCCAATTGGACTATCCTGGACTCAACAAGACTATCGGTTTCACCAGCTAAGGATCCCAGGCGAGTACAGTTTATTGTCTGTTTTCAATATTGACTTTCACTATATTTCATTATTAGCCATTGGTAATGTGGTTTTGCCATGTTATATTCTATTATAAATTATGGAGTCGGGAATGAGAAGTACCAAGGATGTGTGATCCGACCGTAGACATTGTTATTTTTATGCAAGTAGACCTCGTAGACATTGTTTATTTTATGCAAGTAGACCTCGTAGACATTGTTTAATTTCTGTAAGTAGACCTCGTAGACATTGTTTATTTTCGTGCAAGTAGACCTCGTAGACCTCGCGGTGTAGTATCCCAGAATGATCACATATCAAAGGTACTTCTAACAGTTGGGAAGGTATTTAGTTTATTTACTTGCTATTGATTTTCCGTCTTTTCTCACATCTTTTTGCTGTTTGTTTCCAAAATATGTAATTGGTCTAACCTCTACTTTATAGTCATTTTCATATATGGAACTGCATTCAGCGAATTGTACTCGTTCCATTCCTGACTGAAAACCAAAATTTTACAGATTAGTCGCGGCTGCTTTTAGCATCAGATTCGGGAGACATGGGTAAATGCGGAGGCCAAACCTAGAGGCTAGTGAAATAGTTTAGTATTCATGTAGTTATCTTTTTATAATTTTGTGAGACATTGTACCTTGTATTCAAATGTAAATCTTGTAATAAGTTGTAGATTTGATTTAATAATGTGAATGAGCAATAAATGTTATTTTGTGATTTGAGCATGTTGGCTGTGACAGCGTTCTACCGCGACTCTGCAGCGTAGGCTAGCTTGGACATGTCTCATATCCGAAAAGTGGGTGCGAGTCGTGACAGATTTGTAATGAAAGGAAGTAGTTGAGCTCCCCCATCATGCTCATCTCGAACGCATTCTGCATACACTTGGCAAATTCTTTGCATAGACCCTTATTAGTAGACCCAAAAATAATATCATCAACATATATTTGTACTAAAAGAATTGTGTCATCAAGAGATTTTATAAACAGTGTAGTATCGACTTTCCCTTTTAATAAACCTTTATCTAGTAAGAAAGTACTAAGACGATCATGCCAAGCTCGAGGAGCTTGTTTTAGGCCATAGAGAGCTTTCCTAAGTTTAAAAACATGATCGAGAAATTTGTAATTTTTGAAACCAAGTGGTTGTTTGACAAAAACCTCTTCTTTGATAAAACCGTTTAGAAAAGCACTTTGCACATCCATTTAGAAAAGTTTAAAGTTTTAAAAATTTGCAAATGCACAAAGCGTCCGAATGGATTCAAGTCGGGCAACAAGAGCATACGTCTCATCATAGTCGATGCCCTCCTCTTGGTTGTATCCTTGGGCTACGAGATGAGCTTTATTACGAATGACTGAACCGTCCTCGTTTACTTTGTTACGAAAAACCCATTTAGTGCTAATTATTGAGTGGTCAGTTGGTTTAGGAACAAGTTCCCAAACTTGGATTCTTTCAAATTGGTTGAGTTTTTCTTGCATTGCGGAAATCTAAAATTCATCATTAAAAGCTTCTAAAACGTTTTTAGGTTCTATTGAGAAATGAATGCGGTGCTAGCTATAGTGTCTCTTAAAGAGGATCGAGTAGTTACCCCTTTTGATATTTTACCTATTACCAAGTCCTTTGGATAAGAGGGAGTGAATTGGAACTTCTTTGGTAATTCCTTCGGAGGGCTGGTTTCAGACGTTGCATTTATTGGTGTAGAAGTTGATGGTTCATCATCATCATTGGGAATGACAGCTGTACTATTATCCTCATCAAAAGTTACATTAGTAGACTCTTCAACAATTATGGAGCGTTTGTTGAACACTTTATGTCCCTTACTCTTGGCCCCATAGCCAAGAAGAATACCTTCGTCAGCTTTGGCATCAAATTTACAGTTGTCTTTGGTAATCAGGATAAAGCAACAACAACCGAACACTCTAAAGTAAGAAACATTAGGAGCCCTACCAAACCAAAGCTCATAGGGTGTCTTCTTCGAAATGGGTCAAATCAAAACCCTATTCAAAATATGGCACGCTGTGCTGACAGCTTCTGCCCAAAAATATTTTGGAAGAGAGAATTAATTTAGCATAACTCTAGCCATATCGCCAAGAGTTCTATTCTTCCACTCCATAACACCATTTTGTTGAGGAGTTCTTGGACACGAAAATTCATGACTAAAACCATTTGAATCACAAAACTTTTAAAAATTAGAATTTTCGAATTCGCCACCATGATCACTTCGGATACGAGTAATCATGTAGCCATTTTCATTTTGGACATTTTTAGCAAATACTTTGAAAACAAAAATTGTATCACTTTTGTTTATAAGAAAGAAGACCCAAGTAAATCTTGAAAAATCATTTACAATAACCAAAGCGTAGAGTTTTTCGCCAAGACTGGCTACTCTACTAGGACCAAATAAGTCCATATGAAGTAATTGCAATGGTCGGGTAGTACTTACAGTGTTTATGGATTTAAAGAAAGATTTGGTAGCCTTATACTTTTCACATTCGGCACATATCGTGTTTTTCTTGAATGTGATATCCGGCTGTCCTTTGACTAGCTTCTTGGTGGATGTATGGATATAGTATCCATGTTGGCATGACCAAGATGCTGATGCCATAAGAACTTTTCATCTTTGTGAGCATAAAGCCTTCTTTCTGCACTATTAGTATTACTAGATAGATAGAAAATGTAAATGTTATCTTCCCTTATTTTCTCAAAGGCGATGTCTCCAATTGATCTATCATAGATCGATAAAGCATTTAGTTTTTTCGAAGTTAATATCATAACCATGATAAGCAAGATGACTAATGTTGAGCAAGTTATGCTTTAACTCAGTCACTAAACAAACATCGTTATTGATAGGAGAGAGGATAACCAATTGTACTGTTACTTATGATGTAGCCTTTAAGGTTATTGCCGAAGGAAACGTATCCTTCCTTTTTCATCAATAGTGTTGTGAATAGATTTGTATTTCCAGTCATATGTCACGAGCATCCACTATCGAGAATCCACTTGCTTCTAGTTGAAGAGGGAAGGTCCACCTACACCACGAGTAGATGTGACGTTTGGTACCCAGATTCTTGTGGGTCATGAGAGGTTAGACTTTGGTACCCATGCATATATATTTCTATCAACTAATCTCCTAATCCTTCATTATGGAGAAATGTGTCCATGTAGGTTACAATAAGTACATCTAGCATGCATGTTTATGCTAGGAGCATATTGATAGTGATGTCTATAAGTAGGGTGATGATAGCTAGTAGGGTGATTATAGTGACTGTGTGCAGCATTATGATGATGATAGTGATTGAGTTGCAGCAGGATGATAATGATGTTTACGTGTATGTATCTTACGTGCTGCATATGAATAGGTATACATGAAAGCATAATTTTGTGTAGCATGTGGATGAGTGTTCTTGTGGTGATGTGCCTTTTTGTGTGAATTAGCACATGTTTGTACGTGTGGACTATGAGACTATTTGAATAACTTGCTTGTCCAGTTTAATATCTAATTTTCTTAGAGACGACATTTAACTCATCACATTTAGCAGTAAGACTGTGTTTCTACCTGTAGCAATTTCGAACTTGTTTTTCTCTTCAGCCAGTTCTTTGTTTAAAGCCGTGATATCAATTGTTTGTTTCTCAATGATTGATTCGGCATCGTGTAGGCTTAATTTAAGCTTGGATACCTCTTCAGTGTTTTTTATGGGTGTAGTGTTTCTAACATCTTCTAGTAAACATGAAAGTCTATGGATCTCGGTTTCGTAGTCCTTGACTTTATCCTTTGTATGTTTATATTTATTGATAACCTTTTTGGATCTTCAAGTAGATCACTAAAAGCATCACCAAGTTCATCAAAAGAGAAATCATCAAAAGAATCTTTTACCTTTTCTGAAGTCGCCATTAGACAAACGTTAGCCGTGTTTTACGGAGAGTCATCTTCCTCGTCTGAATCACTAGCCTCACTTTTTGCCAGATGCTAGTGTTGTCATACTTCCTTGCAGTTGGCTTCTTGTACGGCTTCTCATATCTGCTTCCCTTCTTTGCTAAGGGATAATCTTTCTTGACATGTCCCATCTTTTTGCATCCGAAGCAGGTGGGTTCTTCCTTATCGTCTCTTTGTTCTCTTCTTTTTGTTGAAGCGTAGGAACTTCTTGAAATTTTGAACTAAGAGAGCTTGGTCGTCACCTTCAGAGTCTCGTCATCAGTGTCTTCTGAGCTGGTTCTTCGGCGATGAGCTCAATGTAATCTCCTCTCTTTTGGAGCTATTTCTTTGAAATCTTTTAGATCGAGCTCATGTGTCATCAACTTGCCCATCAATGTTTCTAGTGACATTGTCGTGAGATCATTGCCTTCGATGATCGTCATAACTTTGGGGTTCCAGACCTTCGACAATCCTCGTAGCACTTTGTGTATCTTCTTATGGTTGGAATAATCTTTTCTAAGAGAAGATAGCAGGTTGACGATGTCGAGGAATCTGGTGAACATTTGAGTGATCGTCTCATTTGGCTTCATCTTGAAAGCCTCGTACTCTTGTGTCAGACGACTGACTTTTGATTCTTTGACTTGTGTGGTCCCTTCATGAGTCACCTCCAAAAGCTTCCATACTTCGTGCGAGGTGGTGCATGTGGATACCCTGTTGAATTCAGTCATATCTATGGCACATAAAAAAGCATTAATAGCCCTAGCATCTAGACTTGCCTGTTTCTTCTCCTGATCAGTATACTTTTCGTAGGGTTTCTCGACGAGACTCCCCTCGACAGTTATTCTAGGAGGTTTCTTGTAGCCATCAGTGACTACAGTCCACATGTCAAAGTCTAGAGCCTTAAGTTAAAAACTCATTCTAGTCTTCCAATATATGTAGTTGGTCCCATCAAATAGGGGTGGCCTATTTGTGGATTAACCCTCACCATAGTTGGTAGAGATGGGTTGTGTGGTTGCCATGGATCAACTCTAGGATGTAAATCTAGAGAACAGGGCTCTGATACCAATTAAAGTACGTGTAGGCACCTCTAGAGGGAGGTGAATAGAGTACCTGTGTCAATAATGAACAATTAAAAAATTTAACTCTATTCAATCCCAACTAGCAAATAATTAATCAGAGTGTAAGTACAAAATTAAATGAAGATAAGAGAGCATACGGAGGCACAACAATTTTAACCTTGTTTCCTCGTGGAGGACTAGTCTAGGCGTGAGAACTCTAGCACAGGATTGAAATCCACTATTTGTGAAATAGCTTTACAACCATGTGCCTTTACTTAGAAGAGCACGCCAACTTCTTGAAAGATCGCTGAGGCGAAACTTAGAATTTTTCAAGTGAATTTTTCAAGACTCTTGCACACAAACTTCTAATTGACTCGTACCGAGCACCTGTAGGCTTGGGAAGTTTTGTAGCTAGTTGTTGAGAAGAGTATGGCTCTTTAGTATAGGCTATACGAGTAGAAGAAGAGAAGAAGATTGGATGATTTGAAATAGAAGAAAAGGGTGCCTATATATACTAGTTCTGGGAGGCAGAGTTCGGCCAGAACTCTGTCCAAAAATTTGAAATTTTGGCCGTTGGACAACTTGCAATGAGCAATCCCTAAAAATTAGCTCCTAAAAATTAGGAGACAAATTTCGGCCCAAACCCTGTGTGGGGGCAGAGTTCGGCCCGAACTCTGCCTCCTTGGAGACAGAATACTCATGGGCTTGTTGGGCTTTGGCAGTTTGGCTTTTTGTTTGTGGAGCTTTTTGGTTATCTAGTCTATGGTTGAGGTACTCAGTGCGACTCAATGTATAATATTCTAGACTCAATAAAAGTGTGAAAAAATAAAGACTTCCAATGACAAGTTCCAGTAGTATTCGTCTAGCAGTTGTCGATGATGATTGTCTGACTTGATATTTGATAGTCGTCTGATTTGTAGCTTGATGACGATTTACGTGTCGAGTTGGATCATGTCAAATATCAATTTGTTAATTATCAAGATTAGGTTAATTGCGATCCAGTTTGGGTCAACAAAAATTCCATTGAGTCAAATATACGTGTAGAACATGGAAAGTGTCAACATGTTGCTTAGATGTTCTACGGTAGTTTTCACAACTTGGCACTTGGTCATTCGATATTGAGTAAAATAAGTTATGCCACGGACTATTGACTTGATGTCATAGCAGGTACGGTCCTACGGTTCCACGACTTATTATAGATACAGTCCCACAATTTCAAGGCTTGTCAAATAGAGTATGACTCGGTTGGTGGTACTGTACGGTACACGAATTAGTCAAAAGTTGAGTAGGAGCGCTATCAATATTCATTCCTGAGTTTTCACAACTTTATGTTATATAAAAATGTTGTTGTCCAGTCAGGATGGGAGCAAATACAATACATAATCTATTATTCATAACATATAGAAACTATACAACATGAAGTAGAGTAAGAAATCAAAGGTAAATAACTGTAATCATGATCTGATAAGTATATAGATAATAAAAAGAATAATCATAGAATCATGGCATGTGACATAAGAATATTGAAATGCATAAGTCATAGATATACTAAGTGCATTTTAAATACCGCGTTCTATGTGATCAGGCTGAGGGATCTACTTGGTACGGCTTAATGATACGTGAACTGTATGATTAGCTATTAGGCGCGGTATCATGAAGTACGGGGTTTTCATCACATATATACTTAGGTATTTCGTGTAAACTAGTAATGAAGGATTCTAATCACAACACTAGACATGAAAATAGATAATCATGGAACACAGTAAACAAGGAACACTATAATCATAAAATAGAATCCATAAACACTAATCTTGTGTAATAATTGTGACAATAATCATGGAATGTATACTAAATCATGTATAAGGTAACTATCAGGAAATGGAAGCGATCATTGTAAGTACTTGCCTCGGGTATCTGAGTCGATGTACGCGACACAAACATGTCGACACGAAAAATATCAGAGTATAAAGTCTAGAATATAATGGTAATCCCCAGAATAGCATCGTCCAAATAAGTGTCATCGAAAATCATAATGTCCAATAGTAATCCAAAATCGGTCCATCGTCCAATATAGTCCATAATCCGATGATTGATTTGGAAGATTGAACAAAGTCACAAAACGAAGCACACGATTAGATTAAGATGATAATCGAAGGAAAAGCAAATAAAATACATAAACCATTTTGGAAAATATTTAGAAACTAAGTTGTATTAGTAACAAAATTTGAAATAATATTGGAAATATTATTAGGCTAAACCTTTAATTTTTGGCAAATACGATTAATAGATAATATATATATATATATATATATATATATATATATATATATATATATATAATATATAATTTATTTTATATATTTTATTTTTATTTTTATATTTTTTTAGTAGGTAAGAACTTCAAAGTTACACCAATTACAGTAGAAGTATCAGAAACAAATAGGTTCGCCATATTGCACCAAAACAAAAACAGACTACAACAGGTGATCATCTATGTGATCAAATGCCCGACCGACCATAGACTACCACAAAGGAAAAAGGTTTATCCATGCTTCTGTCTATATAGCAAAGCAAGTAGGCATATTTCAAAAGTAAACATCATTATCTGTAATAATTTCAACCGAAAAAACGACTTAATGATTGATAATAGTAGTAAGCAAAATAAAAAAGGGTTTTGATTTTATTCGGAGCGGCGGGCGAACCTCTCGACCTTGGGGTCGTTGATATTGATCCCGACCATGGCCTCCCCAGCCCGCAGCTGATCTCCGCCAGGACCTCCGGGTCGCTGTAGTTGGTGACGGCCTGCACGATCGCCTTGGCCCTCCTCGTCGGGTCCCCGCTCTTGAATCCTCGAGCCCACGAACACCCCATCGCAACCAAGCTGCATCATCAGCGCCACATCGGCTGGCGTGGCCACCCCTCCTATCGCAAAGTACACCACGGGCAGCCTCCCCATATATATATATAAATATATATATATATATATATATATATATATATATATAATATTGATAAAACTACCCCTTTTTATTCATTCAAGGCGCAAAATGCCGAAGCCTTTACAAGTAAGCGCAAAAAGCAAAACACAAATGATGCGGGGGGACCTCTCATGGAAAAAAGATCAGGAGGACAAATGCTCCCAGAAATCCTTGTGTCCATGCTTGCAAAGATGGGAGGTCTTGCTGCACTGGCGGATGGCCTCACGAAGTAGCTGCACGACGGAGAATTGGCGAACTTCGTATTAGCTTTGTTGCGGTTCTTCCATATTACCCACGTGGTGGCGGCTGTAACGATCTGGTTGCAATAAGACGCATTGGCCCAGGTAGCCAGAAGATTATTGAAGCTTCCACCAACCATAACCATACTGCAACAATGGGAAAGGGCTGTCCATATGCTGGCAGAAGAGTCACCATGGCGAAGAATGTGGTCAATTGTTTCCGGCTGCTTATCGGTGCAGCAATGACAAGCTGACGCTAAGCTGTAACCAATGGTGGTGAGGATTTCGACAGTGGAGAGTTTCTTGCGGACCGATCTCTAAATTAGAAATAACCATTTCTTTGGTATACAGGGTTCCAGAAAGGACTCAAGATAGGTACCGGAGTCCTGGTTCTGCAAATGACCCTTCTGGCAGAGGCAATAGTGAATGCGCCGTTAGGGGTCTCCGACCAAGAGAGTGCATCGACGACCGTACCAATCTTCAGGCCGAAGATCCGGATGGTGGTGGCGGCCTCCTTTCCGCACTATTCTCGGGCTCTGAGCCAATTCCAGCAGTCAGCATTGTTCCATAATTCTCTGATTGTATTGGTTGCCACGGCGACTGGTAGGCGAGGGATAAGGTTGGCTCCCATCCACCTTTCAAGGAATACCGCCGATTCACCCGAACCCAGCTGGAGGTGAATTAATCGCTCAGCTAGGGTGCGACCGTACAGAATACGGCGCCAAGCCATCGATGATCTGTTATTGCTGATGGCACTAGCCGGTAGATGTGTTTGAAATATCTGGCCTTCATGAAGCATGCCCAAAGGGATCGGCCGATGTGAAGTTTCCACCATATTTTCATGGAGAAGACATCCACAATGTGATACAGTCGGAAGAATCCCAGGCAGCCCTCATCGGTAGGTTTGGCCATGGAGCCCTAGCTGGCCCAATGATGTTTTCTTTGGAGTCATTGTAGCCCTGGAGGAAGGTGGCGAAGAGATTCTCAATGGAGGTGAGGACCTTCTTTGGGGTGGAAATAAGCTGCTAGGGTATATATAGGGATGGATGATAGCACATGAGTTAGTACAATTTTGTCGCCTGGCAATAAGGTTGCGTTATGCCAACCTTCTAATCTTTTTCGGATTTTGCCAATAAGACCTTCGAAGATGCCGCGCCCGATTTGCCGTAGACCAGCGGGCAACCGAGATAGGAGAAAGGAGGGTATGCGACATCGAGGAGGATGTTGGTTAGAGTAGCGGTGTGCTCCCTGTTGGCGTTGTAGTGGACATAAATGATGCTTTTTCTGGGGTTGACTCGTTGGCCGAAACAGCTAGCATATCTTTGGAGCACATTGTGTACAGCTTCCACGACCCGACGTCTCTGGAGAAGAATAAGGATATCGTCGGCATAAGCTAGGTGAGTGATGATTGGGCATCCACTAGCTGTATAAAATGCTTGAAGTGTGGGGTCCTCGGCAACTTGTTTAGATTTCTGCTCAGAGCTTCCGCGCTATGATAAAATAGTAGATGAAAGCGGCTCCCCCTATCTCACTCCCTAACTGGATTTGAAGAAGTCATCCGCTTTTCCGTTGATCACCATGAGAACCACGAGTTGTTGATCGATCGCCAGACAACACTGATCCACGATTCCGAGAATCTGAATGCTCTAAAAATCCAATTATGAACTGCCAGTCAAGCCTGTCGTAAGCCTTCTCCGTGTCCAATTTGATAGCGATGTTCCCGCCCCTGGAAGGTAATTTCATGCACGTAATCATTTCCTGTGCCAGCATAATATTGTCTTGTATGTTTTTACTCCGGACGAAGCCGCTCTGTTCTTCTGATATGATTTTGGGGAGAATGTTGGTCGTGCGTGTTGCGATGATCTTGGAAATGATTTTGTTGGTGAAGGTGCATAAACTGATGGGTCTAAAATTTGAAAATGTCTCAGGATTGTCCTGTTTGGGAAGCGGATCGATTTAGCGCAAGAATAGATCTAGGGTACCTGGCTCCTAGGAAAAAGGCGGTCGACGCTTCGTGGATGTCAGTCTTGATGATGTCCCAGCACGTCCGGAAGAATACACTGTTGAATCCATCCGGACCGGGGCACTGTGGGCGTCAAGTGCCCAGACAGCCACTTTCACTTCCAGCTCGGATGGGGGGAGCTCCAAGTGGGTGTTGTCCATGTCGTCGATAAGGAGGGGGATCTCCGAAAGGGAAACAGGGTCTCTCATGACAATTTCTTTAGTGAACAGCTGCGAGTAGAAGTTTGCCGCTGCCAGTTGGATTCTACGCTGGTCTTTAATGATTCTCCTATTGTCATCGGCGATCTGATGAATGTTGAGCTTCTGTCTGCGGCCCTTGACGCAGGCTAAAAGTAATTGGTGTTTTTGTCCTCGCCGCTGTCCCATTTAAACCTGGCTTTCTGCTTCCAGAACTCGGTTTTGACTTTTATGAGGAATTTGAGGATGGCTTTGGCTAGATTCAGGGCCTTTCTGGTCGCTTGAGAATTGTCATTCAAAAAGAGGGCTTCAGCTCGGGTCACATCATCTTTGGCGGTCCGTATGGCTTGGATAATGTCCTTAAAAGCCTGCTTGCTCCAGACGGTAAGGGCTTTTCTAGTAGCCTTGAGTTTGTTGGCCACACGGATGAGGGGGTCGAGGGAGTCAGTCCTGGACCACGCGGCCTCCATGATGCTCAAGAATTGAGGGTGGTGACACCAAAAGTCCAGAAAGGTGAAACTTTTCTTGATCTGGTTTAAGTTACGATTGATTTCGATGAGAAGGGGGGCGTGGTCGAATTTGATTGCGTTGAGGTGAGCGAGGTTGGATGTGATACTCATGTCTTTCCACCAGGCGTTGATGAGTGCGCAGTCTAGATGAGAGTATTGTCTGCGGTCGCCTTCTTGCATGTTACACCAAGTGAAAGCGCTGTCGGTGAACTGGAGGAGAGTTAAATGAGCGTTAAAGATGAAGGAGTTGAAGTCTTGCATGGCCACTGGTGGGGGAGGCCTGCCTCTCGTCTTCTCTTCTCTGCTGGTGACAGCGTTGAAGTCACCTACACGAAGCTAGGGGGATAGGAGGTGATGGAGATACTGTCCAGGAGGTCCGCCCAGAGCCGTTTGTGATCGATAATGGCGCAGCTACCATGGACCGTAGATAACAGGGCATGTTTTAGGAGGGTAGAGTACTCTACCCAACATGAGAGAGCTTGCGTCGTGTCGAGCACGATGATATTTACATCAGAGGAATAAAGAAGCCAAATGTCATGTCTGCCAACAGTGGCGTGGTGAAAACCCAGCTGCAGCTGTATCGATTTGAGTCTTTTAGGGGGATTTTGGGTTCTAAGATGATTAGGATGTCAATTTTAATGAATTCTCTTGAGGCTGATTAATCTCCTCAAGGTGGTTTGTTTACAATACCTCTAACATTCCAGGATAGGATGGTAGGCATTATTCTTGTTGGGTTGTTGGTGTTTGGGGAGTTTGCAGTCAACCTGGTGGTCATAGCCATGGACTCAATGGCTCCTTTAGTTTTAATCTTCTATTTTCTAATAGAGGTACGGTCGTGGGGTCTTCCTCTGTGATGTGGGTATCTATTGCTTTGTCATGACTGGAAGATCCTCTAAAGTGAGAGGACGGGACGAATGCTCATGTGTCAATGGCTTGCTGACAGCTGATGACTTATTCTGGCCAATGATGGCCAGTTCTTCAGTGAGAATGGTTCAGGGTGAGAGGCTCTCCTGACTTTCGATGCCCTCCGTGTTGTTTGTGCTTGCCATGGTTTTGTTGTGGTCAGGTCTTTCTTCAATGCTCTGTGATCTGTTGGGATGAGGGATGTTTTCTTCTTGGTTAACCTGGGTAGCAATGTCAGAGGGTGTGAAGTTGCTCTCCCTGCCAGTGGTGACTGTGCAAGTGTGGTCATCTTCAGTGTGGGTGTTTTCTTCCGACGTAAAGACATCGAACCTGTTATGGGTATTGACGGGTGCTTCCCTGTTCGGCAGTTTTGTTGGGTTGCTAAGTCGGCTGTGGGTTGGCTTCAAATCTGATGTGCGAGTTTGGGTGTGGTAAGAGGGGTGATCTCTGACCCTGGTCCGACCTTGGCTTGTGAACCTTCGGGGCCAGAGTTTTTTTCAACTCTGGGTGGGCTTTGTAACAGTGTTTGATTCGATGTCCTCTCTTGTTACAATGATTGTAATACATGACGGTGTTTTCATATAAGATTGGTTGCATGTGGGTCTTGCTTCCTAGCTCGATGTTGATGGAGTTGGGGGAGTTCTGTGGATATGTCGAGTTCCAGGCAGACTTTGGCATAATTGGCTCTGGTAAGGTTCTTAGTTTCCTCCACTATGGCGACAAAGGTACCGAAGGAGTTGACAATCCTTTTCAGAGCTGCTGGTATAAAACATATCAGAGGTAGGTTGGGGAGGGTGACCCATGCGGTCACTATGGGTGAGTCCTCTTTGGGGTTGTGGTCCTGGGACCATCTAACAACTGTCATGACTTTAGAGTCTATTTTGCTCGGGCCCCGAGTCTGGACTAACTTTTGATCTGTCGTGGAGGATAAGTGGAGAAGAATATTTTTGGGGTCGAGTGGAGCCACTCTGTAATCTGACTTAAGGCTCCATTTAGAAATTTCCTTCTGCACTCGGGCTAGCTTAGGGAAACCCAAGGGGAACCGTAAAACAAACGTGGAGGAGAACCGCTCGTATAGCGATGCCAGGTTTACGGATGAGAACGAAATCGATAGTGACTTCCCGGTCGCTGGGGTTGGATAGTCTATCTCGGGAAGAGTAACGTCTGAAAGGATGGGTTTTCTCTGGACAATCTGATCCGGGCGTACTTTGTCAGCATACGAGGTGGGGCCAACCAAAGCTTCTAAGGGGACTCCTCGCTGGTTGGAAGTTCTTGCAACTTACGGAGAAAGAGGGCACTGCTCCCCAGGAGGAGGCCAGCGGAGGGAGGCTGCCAAAGGGGATGCTGCCCAAGTAGAAGGAGCTGGGCACATAGATAGTTCGGGAGGAGAGAAGGGGGTGGCGCATAAGAGGGGCAGGGAGGTGTCACGCTATGCACGGAGGGGCCAGTGAGGGTTCTGCTGTGGGCACATAGAAGGAGGGCACTGCTTTGGGCGCATAGGGAGAGACTCGGCTGTGGAGAGTCGAGGGGAGGGGTCGCATAGGAGGGGCTAGGGTGGGCGCCACTGGCTGTACGAGGGAGACGTAAGGGGGGATCCAGTGGAAAGCGCATAGGAGAGGCCTCGGAGGGAGCGGAGAAGCTCGGAGGAAGGCTCGGGGGGTGGGCGCATGTTGGGAAGCACAAAGGGGGGCAGTATTGCTGGGCGCATATGAGCGAGGGGGCCCTCGGGAGAGCTCCCAAGGGGGGCGCATGGTCGGACGCAACGCATGTAGCGTCTGCGCCCCAAGTTGATGGGGAGAGCTTGAGCAAGAAATGAGTGATTTTGAAATTTGAATAGTGAACAGGAAGAAAGTGGATGGGGAGAGGGCAGGAACTGCGGGAGGGAGGTTGGGGCGGTGGGAAGAGGAGGGGGCAGAGATGAGGCGGCGGGGGGGGGGGGGGTGAGGCGGAGGAGAGACGAAGGGGAAGGAAGACAGGTAGTGGGCGGCTATCGCGGCCAGGACGGGGGGCTGCCAAGGCCGCGGCAACCAG
The DNA here is from genome assembly GCA_029216955.1 of Iris pallida. Classification (NCBI taxonomy): domain Eukaryota; kingdom Viridiplantae; phylum Streptophyta; class Magnoliopsida; order Asparagales; family Iridaceae; genus Iris; species Iris pallida. Next base: position 14,992 of record JANAVB010011473.1, read on the forward strand.
TGTCTTGACCTGCACCCGCTTTTCGGATACGAGGCCTGTCCAAGACCAGCCTACGCCACAGTGTCGGCGATAGATCGCTGTCTAGTATACACATGTCACAGAGTCTATAGAACTAACATGGCAATTTAGATCACATCCACAAAAATGTTATACGATCAACTAACTCAAATAAGACTGAATAATATAAATAGAATTTCATGTTTATCCAGAATTCAATGTCATGTCCGGTGGACACAAATCCACTACAAATAGACAGAATAAAATAGAACATGAAATTGAATTAACTGAGTCAAATCTGCTAATCATCAAGGTACCCTCGTCTGCAATGGTACCGTGGTCCAGTGCTGGCTCAAACCTGCTCGTGTGCACCTGACTCAATACTCGGCTAAACCTGAAGAGATCATCAGGTCCTCAGAGGACTAGCAAGATACATAATATACAAGCCTTTCTAACAGTTTATCATGTATGAAGGAAAACCAGGATATAAACATGTAAAGACTAAACGATCATGAGACATGAATGTATGAACAACTACATTTAAATGAACTGTAGGAAGAACAAGTAAACAAGAGATCAATGGAATACCAAACCCTCGCCCCGAGTGTGGACTCGCAGGTTTGAACTAATCACTAACCCTCGCCCCGAATGTGGACTCGCAGGTCAGTTTAAGACAAGTCACCCTCGGCCTGTGTGAGGATTCGCAGGTACAAACGGTCAACTCTTGCCCCGTATGTGGACTCGCAGGAATCAAAATAATGAAATAGCAGTTCAATCTATAATGCAGTCGTCCTACGATACAACTCAATCCGGTACAAGGGAAAAACATGTCCAATATGGCTACAAGGCTAACTGTGAACAATGGCTATATAATAATAAAGAAGCACATGACAGTAATCAAATCAAAATCAACTGGATGATGTAAGAAGATAAGCATGTAATAAAGCTGTAAAAAAAAATGTAAGGTATACTTGCCTGTGGTCCTGAGCTGCTGTTACGGGTTGAGAATCCATATCGAGGTCCAAGTATCCTGTTTTTAGAGTTTATCATGTCAATAAGTGAAATACATCAACTGTACTAACTATTTGCGTATTAAGTCTCTAGGGTAACTCTAAGTCATCTTGGTTTCCTTAGCTCTTTAGACATACAATCTAGACTCCTATAGTTCCTGCCCAATGTGTACTTATCTTCTTTTCTATTTTTGTCTGTGTTTCTCATTCATTCATTCCTCTAGGTATATAAGACCTTTGTTTAACCGTATTTTACTGTTAGCCTTCTAATTACCATATACTTTTTATTCCTATATATGGTTATACATCAGATTTCCTATATTTCCCTGGCACTACCTAATCACAGATACTCTTTAACATACCTATATATGTGCACAAGCTTTGTTTTATTGTACCCTTTTACCTGTGGTACATCGTTCATAAGGTTTTATACTCCAAATGGCATTTATGAGGACCATTCAAGGCCATATCCTTATGCACAGGATTCCCCATTGTTGCCACTAACCCGGACACATACCTACTTGGTATAACTTCTCATGTGTCTTATTGATACAAGAGATGCACAAGATATAAATACTAACCTGCTACCAAGTATTGGATTTGACACCAGGTATCACTCCATATCCACATGTTCCTATGCACAATCTACCAATGCTAACACATTCAATAACTGAACTCAATAAGGGTTTTTGGCACCCACAACTACCCTGTTCTATTTTTCCGAGGTTCCAGCTGTTGATGTACAACCATGTACTCATGTTGCAGCTGTCCTTCTATACGAATCTCAACCTCTGTTATACTATGCCTTCTTATTAGGTTCACCCGATACCTATATTTCATTATGACACATAGATGGTTTCAATATTCACTCATCTATATAAGTACAAGCACATGTACCATCTTTATGTACCAGTATGAAACTAGAAAACGAATACCAAGAATCCCCTATTTGTACTTGGTTTGACCCCTACAACACGTGCCCCTGCATTAGGCTTGATTGATATTCAGGTAACCAGTTACAGTGTTATCTTTTACACGAAATTCTCGACCTGGTTCACTAACTGATATGCTCATAAGTACTAGGCTTACCTGCTACTAGTCTCCAGTCTTTGATCAATGTAATAGGACTTGCCAATAGTTAAACTGGAATGAATCCTCTGCATTTGGTACTGTTATAAAGGGACAACCAAGACATGCCCTTACACTCAACTACATGCCTAACTCTTCTAGTTCACTGACACTCTAATCGTTTAACTCTCAAAACTTAAACTTGGACACCTAATACCAACTGTATTGTCCCTGCACAATTCTATTGGCAGGTACAAGTTCCCAAACCTGGTACCCTTCAGGAGTGCATACTCATACCACTGGTACCCGTATAAAATATATATAGGTATACACAAGCAAAGGAAGAGAAGGGAATAAGTAAGGTAAGATAGCCCTCTCATTTCCCTCATTCCTGACATGGTATTTCCTTTACTTATCCTATTATAAGATACACAGCTATAGCAAATAGATGCACTCACACAAAATCCTTCCTACCCTTATCTCTCCTTATCAAATATTCCTTATCACCACTGCCCATGTTCGGCTATAAATGCCACAATTTATCCCACTCTTAATACTAACATATATATGAATCTCTTAACTTCTCTTGATACCGACTAACACTATATACCGGTTGCCATAATGAAGTCTGCATCTAATTATAATAATTAACCCATATGGCTAACAACCAAAGCTATTGGACAGAACATAATGCAAGTGGTAAGGGTATGGACTTCACATCTAATACCAACCCACTAGAAATGGTCTGAACCAAGATATACCTGGCATTGATTATAGTGGCTTGGGCTAAGCAAGTAATAGACAAAACAATGCTTAGCAATTAGCTTAGGATGAGGGTGAACATATGAAGATTACCCAAATGTGGTTTCAACTGATACTTACCAAGGGGGACTGGTATCTACTACTGTAGGTGACTAAAGATCTTATAGTTGACTGGTGCATAAGGGACTCAACCTATATGAGTAAAGGCATCTAATTCAAGGACTGAACACTATAATAAAGTGGATAAGGGACTAAATAGAGGCTCTGGGCAGAAGCTAAAGGTAATTGGATTCCTAATGCATACAAAGACATATATATACACACATATATATATATGCAAAGCTAATCAAACATATAAATTGGACTGTACATTAAGGTTTAAACCAAATAAGGACTGATAAAGTGAGGTATACCCAAGTATCAGTCGAGAACTTCTAAGAGTGAAGGGTGATGTGAAAGAAAAGTGTGGCTAATCTTCATATGGATAGAACCAGGTACAAAGATGGGGTTTTGATCATACAAATAGACTAAAACTCTAAATATGAAGGACTGCATATATATAATCATGGGTTGTATAGGCAAGACAGTGGACTGAAACAATATCCAACCCAAGCTCTCCTACTGCACACTCATATCATAATTCCTGGGCACACCAATCCTCAAAACCTGGGAGTGATACTTGGTGCTCATGGAGTTTATACGTACCCAATTGCTGGGTTGTTGGAAGTTTTGATGTATGAGTTTACAAATGGTACTGGCCCTCGTCATAGGTTAACAGTATGTCTACTAAGTTCTAACTTTTAGTTGGAACTTCCTGCTAATGAAGTTTCCTACGGTTTGCATAAATCGATAGGCTACCTAGTACTAATACAACCCGTCTCCCCGATACTTGAACATCCCTTATAATATTGATCTCCAAAACAGTCGCTATTACGGCTAGTTCTTTTAGACATATCCTCTATTACTCTCACTACCATTGAGAAAATGGTAAAACTGAATAGTTTCAGGAATCATCATATATGGTGGATGAATGAGAAGGGAGTTACCTGTCCGAGGAATCGACTTTCCTATTCTCTGTCGAACTATAAGCTACTCTTCCCGAACGGAGGAGGCGCAAGAGGAGATTAGGGTTCTTCGTGAGGGATTGGTTGCCTCCATCTCATCTATATATAGGGTTTGATTCGTTAGGAGGAGATAGGATGGATCGGATTGGGGTCGATCTTGGTTAATCAGTTTTAGGAGGGAAACTTCTATCGAGTTGTTGGTTTAAAACAAACAGAGTTATCCCCCCATATGAATCGGCCAATAGAAATTTGAAGTGGGGAATTTGAAATTAGCCCCCTTCCAAAAGATTTTCGCATAAGGGCCTCCCTTAGTCTAAGGTTAGGGTGTGCTGGTATATATATATATATATATATATATATATATATATATATAATTTCCTTTCTAAAAATCCTTTAGATATAAATTATATTAGTTTAAAAATATCTAAAAAATCCTAAATCATTACACTGGGTCAATAATTAATAATAATTACTCAAAAAATATCAGGTCGGGGGTTTACAGCCGGGAGGGTGGTGGAGTGGGAATGGAAGGGGGCAGAGATGAGACGGATGGGGGGTGGGGCGGAGAAGAGGCGGAGGGAGGGAGGGGCAGAGAGGAGGCGGAGGGGGGGAGGGGCAGAGAGGAGGCAGGGGTAGATCAGAGAAAAGGTGGAGGGGGGAGGTGGAGGGAGGGGGGCTGTCACGGCCAAGACAGGGGGCCAATGCCACGGCAGCCGGGCGGCCAACTCCAACTAGGAGGAGCTGGTCGGAAGACCAATGAGGAAACGCAGACAGCTGATCCATGCGGGGGGAGGAGGGGGAGGCTCGGACGGCAGAGACGCCGAAGGAAGACGCGGTGGAGGGGGGGCTGGAGGGGAAGCCGGCCCGACTAGCGGCGGTCGGCGGTCCCCCGCTGGAACCCGCAGAAGGAAGAGCGGGGTGAAGGTGAAAGGGGGGAACCATCTGGTGTAATATATATATTAGTCAAACCCCTCTCTTTATTAATCAAGGCTCAAAATACCGAAGCCTGACACGGATACAAGTCAGAACTGTACAAGTATACCACCCAAAACGAAAAAGCGGGGGAGACACCGGAACGTCGGGGATTAGGGTAGGGGAGACCAGAAAGATGGCGGGCTGTGGGAGCACAGAGAGCTCCTTTTGCATATATATATATATATATATATATATATATATATATATATATATATATATATATATATATATATATATATATATATATATATATATATATATGAACAATATATACATGGCTTTAGCCTTAGCCCAAAACATAAAACCCTAATTCAACCCAAATGGTGAGCCCATGACATAAATATAAATACAAACTCAATGGACCGAATGCCCAGCCCACAATCATCCAAACAAAATAAGTATAAATTAAATATAATTCTACTGGGATTTGTGCCCTGCCTGACCCACTGGGCTCAGGCCCAGTTGTTCTCTACTCTAGGTCTTGGCCCAGTTGTTCTCCTCTTTAGGGCTTGGCCTATTGTCTGCAGCTTCCATTCATTAAAATGGAGAAAGAAGGGCAGAGAGAGAAGGAGTAGAGGAAGAAGAAGAAAATGAAACGAGAGCAAGAATAGAGGGAAGGAGAGGAGAGAGCAGAGAGACTCATCGAAGACGGCTATGACGGCTCTAGGCGAAGCAAAGACGTCGAAGCCAGGTCGGGTCATATCACCGGATCTAGTGAATCTGACCAGAGAAGAACAACGGGGGTGGTTTGTTGGTCAAGGCTCGGCCGTTGCTTTCGGAGGCGCTCGACGCTAGATCATCAGAGGTAGATGTACATGGCGCTGCGGGATCTGGAGACGAGGTGGTCCACGAACTGGATCTGGCATCGGTGCGGCTCTACGAGGTCGGTGAGGCTAGAGGCGATATCGGGTGAGTAGATTTGTATTTTGGTAGTGGCGGTGTTGATGAAGGTGCTGTGTGGTAGCTTATATGGGTGGAGACGGTATACGGGTGGCGGATTTGGATGTTCAGTGAGTGATAGCGGAGGTGTTGTGCAGAGGTCGGAGTAGTCGAAATGGTAGAGAGAGTTGCGATGGCGTTAGTGAAAGTGGTGGTGCTCGGTCTGAGTTGAGATGGTGCTGTATATATGGTGTCGGTGGTGTAGAGGGATGACCGGAGTAGATGGCAAGGAGGTGGTTAAGAACAAAAGGAAAAGGAAGAATTCTGGCAAAGTCGGCGGAGTTGTATGACGGCGCACGGCGGTCCGACGGGCGGAGCACGGCGGAGCACGGTAGAGAAAAGCTAGCTGTGAGTGGAGAGAGTGTTATTTATTATAAAATAATTCTAGTCCCCAATATTAGATAGTAAAATAATGGAGTACTCTCCAAGCCTTGGTGGCACAAATGTAATATGTAATAGGGCAATAGTGGAAGACCCTAACTAACCATAACTAACACTAACTAATTTTTATCTAATTGCTAACTAATTACTAACTAATCAATTAATTAGGACTAACTAATAATTAGTCATTCCAAAGGCCCACAATCCAAATCCAAAGCTTGGTAGGCAAAAAAGTTAGGCAAGTCCACAATCTAAGCCCAAGGCTTGGTAGGCTCACAAGAATTTAGTTAATAATAAAATAAATCCAACAATGAGATTTCCTATTTATTAAATAGTAATAATTAGATATTATCAAATAACAATAATTCACAAATGAATTTGGAAAGAAATATTTTTTATAAATTTCAAAAATAATGACATTGATTTTCAAAAGTAGAAATTTGAATTCTAGGTAGTTGCAAGTACGACTCAATCATACGGGTAACGTATGATCGATTATCCACAATAGTACGGCTCAATCATACGGTATCGTATGATCGGCTATCCACAATATCATAATAGTACGACTCAATCATATGGGTAACTTATGATCGACTATCCATAATAACACAATAGTACGACTCAATCATACAATAATATATGATCGACTATCCACAATAGTACGGCTCAATCCAATAGAATTAGCTATCCACAATAGCACAATAGTACGGCTCAATTATATGGATAACGTATGATAGGATATCCACAATAGAACGGATTAATCCAATAGGATTGGCTATCCACGATATCACAATATGGTGTCAACATATGAACATGGTGATCGAAGTGTACAATGAGATGTGAGAAGCAATATATATCACGACGAAAACCATAACAACTAATTCGTGCAACCATCGTGTCATGAATCAAGTAGAACATCACTAAATACATGGATCATAGAAAATATCAGATAATAGAAACTATCAAAGAATATACTTGTCTGGAATCCTGTAACACCTCTTCTCGATTTTTCAAACAAATTTATTATTTATTATTTTAATTATTGTGTATAAAAATAATTTTTGTCGAAGCTTGTGAATGATATTTTATGATTAATTCTTTTACTAGTTTTAAATTAAATATTTTGAGAGTGCTAAATTATTTTAATAAAATATTTTATTAAATAATATTATTGGAATTATGAAAGATATTTGGTTATTATTTTGGATTTTTATTAAATTTGGTTTCAAAAAGAAATTTGGAATTCATAAGTAGTTTTCAATAATAAAAGGTTTGTCCATCTATTTTTTAAATAAAGATTTAGATAATTTAAATTTATTTTGATGTTATCAAATGTTATATTTAAATAAGATGACTAATATTTGAAAAATATTTGAATTTATATTAGTTGATGACATCGAGTATTATTTTAATGATAATCATTTATTTGGTTAAATTTGAATTTATTTAAATTACCTTGATAAATATCAAATCTGATTTAAATTATTTGATAATGTTGAGTACTAGTTTAAATTATTATTTGTAATCCCTATAAGGATTTCGATTAGGTTAAAATTGTTTTAAATAATTTATTTGATTTCAACTAGAGGAGAGGGTTATCCAATTTGATTCATAGTCTTTATCCAATTAGAAGTCCTCCATCTATTTAAAAAGGCCTTTCTCCTAATTTTTTCTAAGTCTTTCCATCCCACTGGCCATAACCAAATCCCACAAATCATCATCTATCAACACAAACCATTGGTGTTGTGCATCACGCCCGTGTTCTCCATCCCTTCCACTATTCATCTTTTGCAATTATAATTTCTCGCTGTGTTCGACAACCCCGGACACATTGACATAATTCCACAAAGATCCTCCATGTTCGTGTCACATAGGACACTTCGACACCATCTCCAATGTCACTACCACTTTTCTAGAATAAGGATATTTTGGTAGTTGTGAATTTGATTATTTTTAATATTATTTAAATTGGTGTATTGTGATTTTGTTGTTTGCTAGTGAGACCCTGGAACTACTTAGCCTAGAGACTAAACATGGCCATGGAGACCTAGCTAATGATTTTAGATTAGTAATTAGACTATAATCTAGCTAGGAATCACTTAGAATCCAATTGGGGATTTAATTCAATGTGTTAGTTTGGGCCTTTAGCAAGGAAGCTAGATTTTACAACATAGAAAGGCTTTTGGGCCATTGCAACTTGACAAAACCCTAGCCCATTATAGGTGGTTGGCCATAGCAGTTATCAACAGCCCTCACCCCTATGTAGATCAACATTAGCCCCCTTTCTTTCCTCTTACAACCCTAACCCTAATTTGTGTTCTTCCCCAAATTTATCTTTTTTCCTCAAATCAACTCCAATTTTATCCAAACCAATTGCATTCTCTTCATCTTAAGAAGAGGAGGTCTCTTCTGCTAGCTTGGAAGGATTTAGAGAAATTTGACCATTAGATTTGGTGGGAGAACTTTTCAAGAGAATTTTCTTTGGGATTCCAACTCCTAATTGGTAAGAGCCTCTAAATCTATTAGATTTCAGTTTTATTATTGTAGATGCATTCATTTAGGGTCCCCCTACTCCTAGGATCGATTTGGGTTTAATTTGTGTCCATTTGAAGTACGTATCATGGGCGTATCGCTCCGTATCGAATACGTATCTTAAGTGTTCGACGAAATACCATATAGGAAGTTTTGGTCACCAATTTCTAAATAAATTAGATATTTGGATAGTCTGTTACTTGTAGATTACATTGATGTGTGACTGAGTTGATTTCTGTGTCGTATTGGACACGGGGATGTGCATTTGTCACAGCACACGTACTTGTAGGAGCGTAAAAAGTGCTTTATTTGACTAATTCAAAGGAATTGAGGACTTTATGCCAGTAATTCTCTATGAGAGCTATTTTTACGCCAGGATTTTTGTTGTTTTACGCCAGGCTAATCTGTACGCTAGCTATCCTCTACGCTGGCTACTTTACGCTGGGAAGCTGTCAGATCATGCATTTAATACAAGTGATAATGACTCTGATTTGCTGACAACATGCAACACAGAAGTCAAGAAGATCGGATTTTTACCAAGCTCGATACTTGTCGTATGGTGTGCAAAAAAGGCTACTTTACGCTAAATAATTACTTCTTTTTACGCACGATAGTTATGTGAGCTTTTACGCTCAAGGCTATTGTGGGCGTAAAGTCTATTTGGGCTAAGTTTTACGCTCAAGGCTATTTTAGCCACTTTACACTGAAAAGTTTTAATTGTGTTGTTTTTACGCCAGTTGCTACTTTACGCTCGGAGCATATTTTGGGGACGTTTTTACGCCCGATCCTTCCTGACTACTTTGGAACGTGGTTTATCCACGTAGCTTTCATGCCACATTTATTGAGGAACGTGTATACATGCTCCCTATTTTTGTTGGAATAATGGGATGCATGTCAACATTTTCAGAGGGTGACTTCTATCGTGGGTGACAGTTACCAGCATAAAAATCCAATTTTGTTGCTTTTTATGCACAATGGGTCAAGTCTATAAATAGACTTATTTCTTTATAACAAGGGCATCAGGAGCAGAGAGACAAGAGAGAATACAAAAATCAGAGCCCAGAGACTTTGATTTTCGAGAGCATTCTTCTTCATCTTTTCTTCCAAAACAGAGTGAAGCAAAGCAGGAAAACAATCGTCCTCGCCATCAGTGCCCAAGTGCGTCGATACCTTTCTGGTGACTTAGTTCTTCCGGCTGTTCATCTTCTAGCAGTGATCTTCATCATCATCGTATGGTCCAAGGAACAAAGTGATCGCCTTCAGATCGGACTTCCATAGCAATACTTCCCAGAACAATTTGTACTTCTTATACTTTTTCTCGTTTTATTTTCAAAAGCCAATTTTTTTTAGGCATTTTGTTAAGTGAAACAAAATGGCGACTCTGCTGGGGACTACCTTCTCATCTGACGAGAAGACAATTGCTCAATATGATGATGTGTCGACCGGATCGACAAAAAAGACTCTGGTTATACACTTCGACCAGATTGCTTACGAAGAAATGCTCCGAACTGGGGGTGGTACTCGCTGCTCCAATATTCAGAAATCGAGGAAGGCGCAAAAAGTTTGGATTCCCAAATCCAAGGCATCCTCGGATTTTCCGGCTGTCTCGGAAGGCAAAGGAATCCTTCCTACTCCTGTTGTAGAGGTTCCCATCTGTGATGAAGTAGTCTCTACTTCGGTGATACGTCATGGGCATAAAAATCAGTCTCCCGTTGGTAATGTGGCAGACCCTCAGGTTTTTTGCTCTGGGCGTAAAAATCAAGTTGTACGCCCAGCGCGTAAGAACAAGTCTCCCGTCTATGACGTGGTAGACTCCAAAGCTTTACGCCCCGCACGTAAGAACAAGTCTCCCGTCTGTGACGCGGTAGACACACAAAATTTACTCTCCACGCGTAAAGGAAAATCTCCCGTTTATGATGTGGCAGATACTCATGTTTTGCGCTCTGTGCGTAAAGGTAAATCTCCTGTCTGTGACAGTGTAGATAAAATTCACAATGATGTTTCTGCATCTAAAGTGAATGTACCTGCACGTATGAAGCATAAAAACATAGTTGTTAAAACCCCTGTTTTCAACCAACAACCTTCTTATACTGCTGTACGCAAGGTACCAAACCTTCAAATTACACGCAATGAAGATGGAGTCCTTTGTGCTAAAAAATCTCAGGATTTACGGACGTAACTCCAAGCGCATAAAAATGTAAAGTTTGGTTCTGCGAATGCAGCTAGTAATCTTCTTTATACACAAGGGACTAAACGTTTTTCAACCCCAAATGTAATAAAGAAGACTACTCCCTCTACTCATTCTGATTTACGCGAGTTGCTAATACAAAAGCGTAAAAATAGACAATCTCCTGTGACCCTCCCCCCAGAAAATTACCATTGTGAGTGTCACCAGATTGTAGTCAAATGTTGTTGTTTGGATTCTAAACGGTCAGTTTTTGATCGGTTAAGCTTCAATGCGCCTCAACAGCAAGCTGTTGACCAATAACATGAGTTGTCATATGCGTCAGTTAATATGGCATCTCATACCAACAGAGGACGACGTCCAAGACGCAACACATCTCAGACTCCAGGTCAACAACAATTTAACAGACTTCTTGATTCCTTTGAAGGAGTATATCAGAATACTCGATCAAGAAGGCAAAGACAGTTGCAAACTTCTGATTCAGAAGCTGGGGGTACTCAATCTTTTGAGTCCGAAACTGATATTGTCGATTCATACCTCTATACTAATCCCTCTGTATCTTCAAGAGAGGTTGAGTCCTACGCTATTGGAGATGAACCGGAGACGTCTTCTGCTAATACAGAACAACGTCTCACTGCTGTTGAGCAATCATTAAAGGACATGCTTACCATGATGCAAAGCATGTACCAGATAATATTGACTCAGCAAAATGCTCAATCGGCAGTGGTAACACCAGTGCAGGTAGCAGCACAAACTCAAGATAGTTAAGGGGTTAACATACCTTTTAATAATCAAGAGCCTGCTATTAACCAAAATTCTGCATCTCCAGATCCCATCATTCCAGAAGATGTACCACCTCCAGTGGGGGTCACGGTACATCCAACAACTATTCAATCAAACGTGCTTCCTCAAACCAGTGAAGCCATTCAAGCAGTATGTGAATTAAAAGCGCAGTTTGAAGTTTTGAAGCACAAGGATCTGCTCCAGAGGTTAGGGATTAAGCAACCTTATCCTCTTCATTGGAATGATGTACCCTTTTTACCAAAATTTAAGCCACAATCAATGGTATTGTTTGATGGAAAGGCTTCTCCTAGTCAGTATATCAATTACTTTGATATTATGACTGTGCATCTGCATAAAGATAATGCCCTTCTCACTCGAGTGTTCATCGGGTGTTTGACGGGTTCAGCTTACGACTGGTATCGTAGTTTACCCGACAATTGCATTTTATCTTTTGATGAATTTAAAGCAATGTTTCTCTCCCGTTTCTATGAATGGGGCATGAACATGAATATGTCCTCCCTAATAGAAATCAAACAAAAGGAGAAAGAAGATACTCGGACGTTCATCGAACGTTTCCGACAGGCGACTCTAAAGATGCCTCCTGGTATGCCGGATTCAACATTGATTGATACATGCAAGATGAATCTGCGACCATCCATTGCTGTCTTTACGGGTTCCCAATTCACAGATTGGGCCTCGTTTATTATAGCAGCAGTTTCTGCCAAGACCAATGGTAAGTTGGCTCGTGAACATGGGATGGTTTTTGCCTCAGAGGATAAAGGAAAGAAAGGCTCTTTTGGTAATAATTCCGGTAATCGTAATGGGAAGGAAAAGGATACCCTCATGGTTAATCTTTCCAAGAACAAAACGACGCCGAATAATCAGGAGTCTTCTAAGCCAAAAGAAGAATACTCTTTTGACGAAAGTGATATCGCAGGGATATTTCAATGTCTAGTAAAAAGTGGCAAACTCCAGATTCCAGAGCCAAAAAGGCCTAATGAGGTGAATCTGACTGACAATCCCAAGTATTGTATCTATCACAGATACATAAATCATCCCACCAGGGCTTGTTATGTTCTAAAGAAGAAAATCCAAGAGCTGATCAATGCCAATGCCATTGCTTTAACTAACGATGAGCATACGGTCACAACCAATATGGTTTCTCTTCAATTCGGAGATTTTCCTCCTCAACAAGTCCCAGATGGGATTGTCCCAATTTCGAAGGCGACGATGAAGATAGTGAATATCCCGCCTGCCAGAGAGGAAAATGAAGGATTGTTCTCTCATATTAAAGAATGGTAAAATTATGTGGGTACATCCTGACTTAGTTTCTAAAGTGGAAGATGTAGGTAAAACTTCAAAATCCAAGAAAGGTAAAAAAGTCAAAACCTGCAACATAATTTCTCATGTTATTCCAGATCCTGATGAATTGGATCATCTATGGGATTGCATTCCTTTGGAAGATAGACTGAGAGGTTTGAAGATATGCCCTCCAAGTCTAGCTCCTCCTACTAAAGTCATACTTACTCATCAGCAGTGGCTAGCTATGAATAGTGTTCCTTTATACAGGGCACAACAAGTTTTTGCTGCTTATGAAAAAGCTCCTACAGGGATTTTTTCTTGTATCCCAAATTCTTCTCCTCCCGTAGCTACAGAGGCTTCTATTCCTCATTCTCCTGTAGTTATAAAGATCTCTTCTCCTTCCTCTATTGAACTACCTGTTAAAAGTACACTGCCCATTCATTTATACAGTCAGCAATCAGTCCTTCTCATGAAGAAGATGGGCTATGACTTTCAGAAGGCAGAAGGTTTGAACTATGATAAAGGAATACGAATTCCTTTACAGATTCAAAGTCAAAAATCCACTGTTGGATTGGGTTCTGAGCTTCCTCGAAAGAAGAAGGCCAAGGGAAAGAAGATTAAATCCTGCAACATGGTACTTCCTTCTCCTGAGTCTGAGGAAGAAAGCTTTGCTGGTACGAGATCTGGAAAAGAGTACCACAAGGATTATGAGGGACCTTCCAAAGAAGCAGAAGATATAGTGGAAACACTACCAGCTCAACCTTCTTCTGTTCCTGCTAAACCATCTGTGGTTGAGAAGGGAAAACAGAAAGCAGTACGCTTTGACATCCCGTTGAAGTCTGCTTCCAGTCAAGAGGTGATGATGAAGCCCTACAAATTTGATATTCTAGCCCAGTTAGCTAATACTCCGACTAGACTCTCTATCTTCGAGTTGCTTCGCCTTTCTAGAGAAAGTAGGAAGACTTTGAGTGAAGCATTGCTTCAAGCAGATTCATGCTTAGCTCAACTCAATAGTCCTGATAATATACCAGTTTCGTGTCCACAATGTCATAGTGTGATGGAGGCAATTCCTAATATTACCTTCACACAAGAAGACATGCTGTTAAAGCATAACAAGCATGACAGGCCTCTGTGTTACACTGGGTATATTGGATCCACTGAAATTGACAGGACTTACATTGATCCTGGGTCTTCAATTAGCATAATTCTTCAGAGTATGCTAAGACCTTTGAGGATTCCTACTAGTGATTTGACTTATACTAGTACCACAATAGTTGGTTTCAACTCTGGCAAGAGTAAACCACTGGAGAAGATTCGTCTAAAGATTCAGATTGGTGATCTTCGAACTATGGCTACTTTCTATGTTATTAACGCCGACGTATCCTACAACATCCTTCTCGGGCGACCGTGGATACATGAGCATAACATTGTGCCTTCAACTCTCTACCAATGCTTCAAGTACGTGGATTCGCAAGTAGTTGTGAAAACTAAATTTGCTGATATCAATCCCTTCAAGGGTGTCAAAGCCTATTTTTCGGACTCAATACTCTACAAACAAGAGCATGTGAAGGAAATATCAGATATAGCTGAAGATCAATCACCTGTTGAAGATCAGTCTGTCAATGAAGATCCTCCAGAAGACCAACCTTTGAAAATCAAGGTCAAAGGTCGAATCCAACCCCAACCTGTCAGTGATCAACCTCTGATGATCAAGGTTAAAGGAAGAACTCTAGCTTCATCTAAGGAATCAATAAGAATTCCTGTCAAGAGCCAAGTTCAACCCCTTATGATCAAAGTCAAGGGACATACTTCTCGTACGAATGATCCAGAACCATCATTGGTCATCAACCTTGACAAGCCTACGCAAAAGACGGATGATGGTCCGTTAATGATGAATCCGAAGCGTAGTAGTCAAATTATAAATAATGTAAATATTGATCATTCTGTACTTTCCGATATCAATGAAGATTTCTTTTTTGAGTATATGGCTGTCAAATTTGTTGAAAGAATGACTTTATCTTTTGATGATCAAAGTCATCAATATAAAGATGTCATAGTGGAAACTTTATACATTGACTATAAAGGAAATTCTTTTCCTCCTCATGTCGATGTTGGACCTTATGCTCAAAGGTTCTTAACATCTTCTCCCTATCTTCTTTCTGTAGCCGCTTCATCGCAAGCTTGTGTAACTTTTAGATGTCACGAAGAATCTTATTTCGTGATTCCGTCTGATAAGAAAAACAAGCACCAAATTGTGTTTGGCCTGGCTAAAAATATCCCTGTTGTTCAGACGGATGATCTTAGAGATAAAGATAAAGGAAGAATCCGAATTGACAAATATAGTCATCAATCTCTCAAGATTATCCAGAATATGGGATATGATTTGAAGACTATGCAAGGTCTCAATCAAGGCAAGGGTAGACGATTACCATTATGTGGTGATCCGTTTTACCAGAAAACTCGTCATGGGTTGGGATATGATCCGTCCCACATGTTTAATGATGATATACAAGAAGAATTCTCTTCTAGTTCTTCACGATCCTCAGAATCCGAAGAAATCCATTTCATCGAATCTGAATATGCTAGAGAGGACTATTACGATGAATCTGAATGTGTATTCTCAGTCAACATGGTTCAAACTGAAGAGGAATCTGAATCATTTGAAAATGACCCTTGGGCTCAACAGATGGATACCCAATAGGAACTTCGTTTTGAACAACGACAACCACCTGCGGAGGATGAAATTCTCCAGATTGATGTTGGAGACAGAACTACATCCAAGCTAATATTCACCAGTAAGAACCTTTCCGAAGATAAAAAAGAAGAGTTGATAAAACTGATTAAAGAATATATTGATATCTTTGCATGGAGTTATGAGGATATGCCGGGTCTAGATCCTAAAGTTGCTACTCATAAACTCAAAATTCTTCCTAATGCCAAGCCTGTGAAATAACAGCAACGGCATTTTTGACCAGACATGATAGATGCAATCGAAGCAGAAGTCAAAAAGTTGATTACATGTGGCTTTGTTCGTGAAGAATAACACCCAGATTGGGTTGCTAATATTGTTCCTGTTATGAAGAAGAACGGAAAAGTCCGAGTTTGCATAGATTTTCGAAATCTTAATGCAGCTTGTCCAAAGGATGAATTTCTACTTCCAATAACTGATGTCATGATAGATAATACATGCGGTTTTGAACGCATGTCTTTCATGGACGGATTCTCAGGATACAATCAGATCAAGATGGATCCAGAAGATGAGAAGCATACTGTTTTTCGTACACCCCTTGGGGTTTACTGCTATACGGTTATGCCATTTGGTCTCAAAAATGCCGGTGCTACGTATCAAAGGGCTATGAGCAACATCTTTCAAGAACATCTACGGAAGACAGTTGAATGTTACGTAGATGACATTGCTGTCAAAAGTCGATCAAAAGATGATCACATTCAAGACTTAAAGACAATATTTGAATTGATGCGTCATCATCAATTGAAAAAGAACCCTACAAAGTCTTTCTTAGGGCTTTCCAGTGACAAGTTTTTGGGATTTGTCATCACTTCTCAGGGTATTCATGTTGATCCTGATAAAATCAAAGCAATTCTTGAAATGCGTCCTCCACGCAATCTAACGGAACTCCGAGGCTTTCAAGGTCGCATTGCTTATATCAGGAGATTTATATCCAATCTCTCGGGGAGATGTCAACCTTTCTCCCGTTTATTAAAGAAAGGTGTATCCTTTATTTGGGATGAAGCATGTCAGAAAGCTTTCAATGACATCAAGCAATACCTTACAAATCCACCTGTTCTGGTACCACCAGTAGTAGAAAGACTATTTTTGCTATATGTTCGAGCCTTAGATCATTCACTTGGTGCTGTTTTTGCACAGAAAAGTGATATGGGTCATGAACAAGCAATTTATTATCTCAGCCGAATGATGGTCGGAGCTGAACACATGTATACTCCTGTAGAAAAGGAATCTTTGGCTTTAGTTTTTGCTGTCCAAAAGATACGACATTATGTGACAGGACAGACTATCCGTGTCATCTTCAGAATAAATCCTATTTGGGTGCTGATGAGAAAACCAAGCATTCTTAACTCCAGATTAGCTACTTGGGCGATATTGCTCACTCCTTATGACATGGTCTATGTACCTCAAAAATTAGTGAAGGGTCAAGCATTAGCTGATTTCTTAGCAGCTCACCCTATACCTGAAACAACGAAGCTATATGAAGATATTCCAGATGAAGTTGTGGATTGTAACATGACTTTGAGAAATGATATTTGGCAGTTATACTTTGATGGAGCATCACGAGTTGGACCTAAAGGCAATATTGTCTCTGGGGTAGGAATAGTCTTGGTTTCTCCTGACAAAATGGTCATATATTGTGCTTATTCTCTCGAAGAGCCATGCTCCAACAATGTGGCAAAATATAATGCTCTGTTGATTGGTCTCCAAGTAGCAAAACAGTTGGACACGAGTTCCTAGAAGCTTATGGAGATTCTCAACTGATTGTTAATTAGGTTAGAGGGACTTATGAAGTCAGAAATCCTGATCTCATCCCTTATCATCAAGTGGTAATCGAGTTGGTCCTTTCATTCAAAAGATTCTTCATCGAATTCGTACCACGTTCTCAGAATGTGGAAGCTGATGCTCTTGCTAGTCTACCTGCAGACTTAGCTGTTCCAATTCGAAGACAAAACATAATCACATTGTTGGACCGAGACTTATTCTGTGTCAAGAATAATCTGTATATTGAACAGAATTATATTATAGAGTCAAGTTCCCAGCAGACGGATTGGAGAAGTCCATTCATTGATTATACAGTTCATGGGATTTTACCTGAAGATCCAAAAGAAGCTGCATCAATCAAGAGACGATCATTTCGATTTTATTATGATTCGTCTTTACATATGCTATACCGTTGTTCATATGATGGACTTTTGCTGCGCTGTCTCTCAGAAAGTGAAGCTAAACAAACACTTTGCGAAGCTCATGATGGTGTTTGTGGTGCTCATCAACCAGGTCCGAAATTATAAGACCGCATTCGATGAATGGGGTGTTATTGGCCATCCATGATAGCAGATGCTGTAAATTATGCCAGACAATGTAAAGCATGTCAGATTCATGCTGATTTTATTCATCAACCGTCTGAATTCTTGCATCCTACGGCAGCTTCTTGGCCCTTCAAAGCTTGGGGCATAGACATTATTGGTCCGATTAATTCTCCTTCTGTCAAGGGACATCGGTTTATATTGGCTATAACCGATTACTTTTCTAAATGGACGGAATCGGTTCCTCTTGTTGAAGTGAAAACATCTAATATGGTTAATTTCATCGAACATCATGTCATTTATCGTTTCGGGATTCCCCGACGAATAATTCATGACAATGGACCACAGTTTGCCAGTCAGGCATTTTATCGGTTTTGTAATAAGAATCGAATTCAAAATCTGGTTTCTACGGCTTATAATCCAGTTGCGAATGGTTTAGCCGAAGCTTTCAACAAGATGATCATCAAACTTCTCAAAAAGTTTGTCTCTTCTAATAAACGTAATTGGAATGAGAAACTTGGAGAATGTTTATGGGCTTATCGAACGACAGTCCGAACTCCTACTGGTTTTACACCATTTTTATTGGTCTACGGATGTGAGGCTATTCTTCCACTGGAAATCCAGATTCCATCTCTTCGAATAGCCATTGCTAATGAGCTAACCACAGAGAATAATGATCACTTACAACTCCAAGAACTTTAAGGATTGGACGAGAAGCGTCTTCAAGCTCAACAGCATATTGAAATATATCAAGCCCGTATATCTCGAACTTTCAATCGTAAAGTTAAAGAGAGGGTATTCAAAGTAGGTGAACTAGTATTAGCTGTTCGAAGACCGATGGTGATGACTCATAAGAGCAAAAGGAAATTCCAAGCAAAATGGGAATGCCCTTATGTTATTGAGACAGTTTTTTTCCAACGGTGCCTATCGGTTATCTAAGCCCAATGGAGATTTACTCATGATGCCGATCAATGGCAAATTTCTTAAAAAGTACTATGTATAAAAAAAACACAGATTGAAAATAAAATCTTTTTTATTTTTGTTCAGAACAAAGGATTAAGGATGAGGACCACTGCCTTCCTTATTGAATACATAGTCAGCCAATGCATCGAAAACATCATTGCCTGAGTTCATAAAAAACTTGCAGGCAGCCATCCTCAGCGCCTCTTCTTCAGGAGTTTTTCCTGGCTCTGTTAAGAACGCGAAAATGTCTTGCGGTGGCTTGGGCGTAGAAGAGCCTTTGCCTACTGCGGTTGGACCCGACACAATTGGCTCAATAGGGCGCATCTCGGTGACGTCTTCAACCTTCATGGTGACTTCAGTCTTTTGCAACACGTCCTTGGAAGACATTTCCGATAGAAGAGTAGAAATAAGGATGAAACTTTACAAAAAGTTCTCATCTATTTATAGGAGAGAGCTATTAATGAACCGGTTTTGGAAATTGAAACAACTTTTCATTTTCGAAAAGACCTATCCATTCATTACTTCAGATTCATCCATTTAATTGTGGAATTGAAATAATCTTTCTTTTCCAAGAGAAATGCTGGTTCATTCATTCTTTCATAATTTTGATATATATCCTCAATGACGTCTGTCTTCTTATTTCCCCAGCTACCAATGTTTGGTTAAGCTGATTACTTGTCTCTTCGGAGAGAAATTTTAATCTTTTATCTTACCAGTTGGTATAAAAAGTTGGATTTATTATTTATCACGTTCTTATGACCTCTGAATAAATATTAAATCTACTTTTTTTCCTATCTATCATGTCCATTTGGCCTCTGAATAGATATAAATCTATTTTTCTTTGAGTTGTTACGATCTATCATGTCTATATTACCTCTGATAATATTGTATACTCTGAAACAAAAAACGAGATTTCATTTATGTCTATATTACCTCTGGATGGATACAAATTATTGAGTATAGAAGACTTGTCATTTCAATTCTCACTTTATCATCATAAAAGTCTATTACATTTCTTAGACATTCTTATAAATCATAATGGAAATCTATTACATCTTGGATTTTGATTCTATACGACAACGATGGCCTAATGGAGATCTATTACTTCTTTGGATCTTCTTCATCAGATTCGTTGTTGGTGGCAATTCCTTGCTGTCTGAGCCTCAATGGCGACAAGAGCAGTAGGAATTAACTCTGGTCTTCTCTCTTAGACGAGAGAAGAACCCCAGAGTATGGCAGCCCGAAGACGCGTTGCTGCCAATACAACTGGTGGAGAAATGACGGCCCTTTAGAAGAGATAGAAATGTATCCAGCATTGGGATACGATTTCTAGTTCTGCCGTGAAAGGAACTCTTCTACCCAATTTCTCGGGTTAGAGTTGACTCCACCATCCAACTCTCCGTGTATAAAGGCTCTTCCTACCATCTGAGGAAGACCCTTCTATCCCACGAACAGTTCTGAGTTGTCTGATTTACGCATCAAAAATGCATGAGCTCCCTGATGTGTGTGTCAGAAGAATGCTCCCCACAGCATCAATATCGCCAATGCCAGTTCTGGAAAAGTTCTTTAACCAAGCTTCTGCAAAAAATAGTGCAAAAAGAGAAACTAATCAATAAAAGTGTTATCATTATCAGGCACAAACTGGCCCATCAAAGACGAGCATACTCTGTTTTGTTAAAGACAGATGCTCGTGCACTTTGTTTAGACAAATATTTGTCTTCAACAGGCGCACCTTATTTATCAAGGAGTTTGCGCTCATTTTGCAAGCGCACCTTATCTATCAAGGATTTGTGCTCATTTTTCAAGCGCACCTTATCTATTAAGTATTTACGCTCATTTTTTTTAGCAGGCGTACCTTATCTATCAAAGATAGGCATTTGTTTTCAACAAAAGTTCAAAGGCAGCCGATTTTGCACCTTGTTTAAATTAAAGAAGAGCACACCCTGCCCCTTTTCTGTAAATCAAATACCTATTTCGGTGAAATGTGATGCGCATAATAATGGATAAATGATGATTGTACACATAAAAGCTACTGTTTCACGATGGGCTTACCATCAAGATCAGATAGTTCGGCCCTAAGAGTTGTTGAATCAACGTCTGGTGACATGATGCATAGGGGAACTACATCAAAAAGCATCGCCATTATCAATCTCTTATTGGAGAATAGAATCTTACAAAAAGCTATCTTCGGAGAAGAAGAAGAATAAAGGAATGAGAATACATTCTTTAACTCAGCTATTTATAATGGTTCAAATGAGCAGATGGCGTAAGTCTATTTCGGGAAAGATCCTAATAAGAGGCATTCATAACCATAGAACAGCTGCCACGTGTTGTTTTGTTTCTCTTGGGAATAAACGAACATGGAAACAGTCAAAAACGGTGTAGAATGATCCTATATCAATGCATCACAAAAATAAAGGTGGAAATAACACCAGGATTTTTATTTGATAACGAGTAGGCCCCTACAGATAAGCTGAGTGTCATAATACATAGATGACACTCTTACACAAAACATTATTTCTTCTTCTCTCCTTCGTTGGGCTGACGAAGGAAGGCGCCTAACTTATGTACATTGTGGATTCCAGAACGACGCACTAAATTGAGGAATGCTTCAGCATCACCTGATCCTTCGTAGGCAGTTGAGGGACCACCATTTATACGATCGAAGATCGCTGGAGTCAGTCCAAAGCACTCCATAAAGTTGCGCGCTCGCAGCGATTGATCGACCTCTGCCTCTAGGTCAAGCTTTGAGCATTGAGCCTTTTCCTTGTCAGCCTCTATTTTTTTCTTCGGTGCCATAACAATATGAAGATGAGAAGTGAGAATGAAAAGCTTTTTCTTATATATACAATCAATCAACCCTTCATATTCCCTATGGGAAATTGAACATTATCAATGCAACTCAGGGAGACGAAGAGGCGTTCGAATGTTTCGAGAGAAAATTCATTATGACGGTGAGTATTGACCGGCGTCATTTCTTGACTTTTCATATTCAAAGTATTTCGAAATTTTTGAAGTCTTTTCAAATTCCGAAAACTTTGAAGGGGGTCTTGTAGGAGCGTAAAAAGTGCTTTATTTGACTAATTCAAAGGAATTGAGGACTTTACGCCAGTAATTCTCTATGAGAGCTATTTTTATGCCAGGATTTTTGTTGTTTTACGCCAGGCTAATATGTACGCTAGCTATCCTCTACGCTGGCTACTTTACGCTGGAAAGCTGTCAGATCATGCATTTAATACAAGTGATAATGATTCTGATTTGCTGACAACATGCAACATAGAAGTCAAGAAGATCGGATTTTTACCAAGCTCGATACTTGTCGTATGGTGTGCAGAAAAGGCTACTTTACGCTCAATAATTACTTCTTTTTACGCACGATAGTTATGTGAGCTTTTACGCTCAAGGCTATTGTGGGCGTAAAGTCTATTTGGGCTAAGTTTTACGCTCAAGGCTATTTTAGCCACTTTACGCTAAAAAGTTTTAATTATGTTGTTTTTACGCCAGTTGCTACTTTACGCTCGGAGCATATTTTGGGGACGTTTTTACGCCCGATCCTTCCTGACTACTTTGGAACGTGGTTTATCCACGTGGCTTTCATGCCATATTTTTTGAGGAACGTGTATACATGCTTCCTATTTTTGTTGGAATAATGGGATGCATGTCAACATATTCAGAGGGTGATTTCCATCGTGGGTGACAGTTACCAGCATAAAAACCCAATTTTGTTGCTTTTTACGCACAATGGGTCAAGTCTATAAATAGACTTATTTCTTTATAACAAGGGCATCAGGAGCAGAGAGACAAGAGAGAATACAGAAATCAGAGCCCAGAGACTTTGATTTTCGAGAGCATTCTTCTTCAACTTTTCTTCCAGAACAGAGTGAAGCAAAGCAGAAAAGCATTCGACCTCGCCATCAGTGCCCAAGTACGTCGATACCTTTCTGGTGACTTACTTCTTCCAGCTGTTCATCTTCTAGCAGTGATCTTCATCATCATCCATATGGTCCAAGGAACAAAGTGATCGCCTTCTGATCAGACTTCCATAGCAATACTTCTCAGAACAATTTGTACTTCTTGTACTTTTTCTCGTTTTATTTTCAAAAGCTAATTTTTTTAGGCATTTTGTTAAGTAAAACAGTACTGTACCAGACCCTTGCTTCTGCTGTTGCTGTGCGCACTGGATACGACACGAATTCCTTTACTAGTGGCATGTTTGGGTAGCCCCATGACTGACACACTGCCTAAGGTTTTGTGTTTGAATTGGTGGTGATTTCGATCTGCGGCATTAGCCACAGATCCAGCTCGAGCAAGTCGAGCACTGCACATATGTTGTTTGGACACGTTTCAATTGCCACTTTGACACTGTCACTTAGACACTTATTGACACACCCTATGACACATTGACACCCTCATTCACTTATTCACATGTTCTGTCATTGACACTCTTCATATTTGTATTGGCACTCGATACTTAACATGTTATGAACACATCCACTTCACTCAAACACTTTACTGCACTCACTGGACACCTTGCTTGACACTGCTTAGACATGTTTCATTTGACACATTCATCTGGATACTTCACACATTGCTACTTGTTGACACTAACTGGCCACTCACTCTGACACTCGAACACATTCCCTGTTGTCTGCCCATTTTTCTGATACTTTGATATCTTGTTGCACTTGATACTCTGGACACTTTGACACCTTGCTGCACTTGCCACTGTTACACATATTAGACACTTGTATTTGCCACTTCACTCATCTGTACACGCACATACACCTTGATTCATGATTGACACTTCTGACACTAGTTGTATACCATGCTCTAATGCAATGCACACCATCACCACCCATTTCTCTGATGCCTGTACAGCAGACCCCCCTGTCCAGTTTGAGTTTGCTAAATGTATTTAAGTTAGATGTAAGTCCAGTAATCTGAGATGTGTGTGGGATAGGTACTATATGTATTTTGAGTTTTAGCTTGTTGTGTGAATATGTGGGAAAAATGGTGATGTGGGATAATACACTATATGATTAGATATCTGATATAGACATGAGGATTTGAAGGATACAACATGTAACATATGGGATAGATACAATGTGTGAGGGTATGAGATATAGAGTATGTGGGTTCAGAAAATCTGAGAGGATATGGGACAGGTTAGAGTATGTGGGTTGCTAGATATATATGTGATATCCTATATGTTAGCTATATGGGTTATACATATAGGTAAGGGTTATATACATATATGTAATATGAGGATATGTATATATATTTGTGAGTATATATATATATATATATATATATATAGATATATATTATATATATATATAATATAATATATATTTATATATTTTTATATACATATATATATATTTATATAAATATATATATAATATATATATATATATATAATATATATAAATATATATATATATATATAGATATATATATCTATATATATATCTATATATATATATATATGTATTGTGAGTATATATATGATATATATTTGTGAGTGTAGATATGATATATAAATATGGTAATGATATGTGTGGTATCCTAGTCTCTATATAGATACCCTATAGAATGACCTAGAAATGGACTCACTAGGCCTATGTGACCTTGTTGACTAGAGTTTGACCAAACCCTAGACAGTTGACCAAGTTAGCCTTAGATGTTGACTTAGTTTGACTAAAGGTTTACCAGAGTTGACTTTGACCTAGAATTATGTAGATTACATTGTAAACTTCAATATTATATTTGGACATATTGTAACTTGTACTGCTCTAAATAGGACTCAGTTACTACAGTTCCGACATCTGTACACATCGCTCAGAATATCTGTCGAGTACATTCTTTATTAGTTTTCATTCCTGATAGTATCTAAATTGTCTTCTCTAAACTACCTTACTTGATGCTGACACTGGTTAACCAGATTGGTACTATATGTATCTTGTCGTGCGATGTTATCCCCTTACCGGTACATCGGGTATCCCATGTTCATGTATTTCATCGTGTACTCCTTGTATTGGGGTCTATTCATGTGCTTCGTGTGAAATGATAATCGTGTACGTAACATATCATGGTCGAATCCTTGTATATTGACGGGACGGGAGTAGAAGTGGTCATGTGATTAAACCCCCTTAGCATACGCGTATACATGTCTATTATACCCTCACATAATGGAGACCCCTTAGTATACTCGTGTACAAACCTAAACCAATCACATGGTCATCTTGTGCTCTAAACACTTATATTACTTACAGTTCTTATTTTCTATATATCATTCTGGTACTAAAAGTTTGTCTATATTCACTGTTCTTGTACATCTCTTTACAGCGATTCATGTATTTTATTCTATTACTTGCTCTATATTTCCTACCATGTGATAGAACTGCTTTCAGAGTTATGTATTCGCTCCCATCCTGACTGGACCCGTTGATAAAATTTTATAGAGAATATGGAGGACTTTTGTACTACCTATTATAGAGCTGGCGTAGATGACACTTGCGACTTGGACCCTCAGGAGGATCTAGTTTGCACTAAGGAGACTACCATAGTTCCTAGGCTAGACTGCTAGGATTTTATCTATCTTATTTCTGTTGTCTTGGTTGTATTTATTCATATATTCTGTTGTAGTTGATAAACACTTAAACTTATTTCATTTCTGGTTGTATCTCACTTTGTGGATTTCATATTTATCTTATCGTGCTGATTCTATCTTTAGAATTATGATTGAGTTCTATCTTCTGAGATTCCTTCTATTGGAGAGTATATTCTATACAAAAAATTTATACTATGTTAGATGTTGAGACCTAGGACATCATTCTACTGCCGACACTGCGACGTAGACTGGACGTACCCATGGTCTCGTGCCCTTACAATGGTATGGGTCTAACATATTTTTGGTGGTGGCCCATGCAGGTCGAGTTCTGAGTTACGTCTCAGTTCGTAGTGGTACTCGAACTAGAGTATCGCTACAACCTACAATAGGATATAGGAGATAGGTTTTAAAATACTCAATCACAATTAGGAAAAACTCTCATCTAAATTTCTGCCATCTAAATTCTTACTAATAATTGTCTTCTTTTGAGATAAACTTCCTCCTTTGATTATATCGCTTCCTGCTCAGTATTGACTTCCTTGTTTGATCTGTCTTCAGGATGGTGGAGATTAGATCGCATCGCTCCGTCCCAGCAGCTACTAAGAGGTCTGCCACCTCTCGTCCGGCTCGGCTAGACACTGGGATCGCTCACCTCTATTCCTGCTTATGCGGGAGCTTCTGCATCCTTTGGGGGTTATGAAAAATTGGATATAGTCTTTAAGATTATTTGCTTTTGATGTCTTTGAAGTAAAATTTTTATATGGTTTGATAAATTTATTGATAAGGTTAATTTTTAAATTTTTAGGAAATAATTTGATTTATTTAACGATAAATAAGATCGTGGGAATCCTTGGAGAACTATTGCATTTAAAATTTTAGGAGATTTAACAGAGCAGATTAAGTTTAAATTTGAAGTGTTTATATTTGGAAGATTTTAAATTTTGGATTTTGATTTTTGAAATTTGGATGGTTATGAAAAGGTGGATTTAAAATATTTCGAGGAATTTAAAATTTGTGAAGTTTATATTTGGAGAGATCATGGCAGAATAATTAAGTTTTGAAGTTAAAGACTTTTGGATTGTGATTTTGAATTAGAATTTGGAACGAGATATGAAAGAGTGGATTTAAAGTATCTTTTATTTTGTTTTATGGAATTTAAATTGGGGAATATTCGCTAAGTCAATGTTGTATAATTTTGCTAAATCATAATCTTGAAGATTACGATAAGGGTTGAATTATTGATTAAAATAAAATGATTAAAATTTTGAAGTTATTGAGTTATGGATCTAAATTTTTGTATTTTAAATTGGAGAGATTATCTTGAGGTTAAAATTTATGTATGATAAGTATGGGCAGTGATTTAAATTTTATGATCGAAGAAGAATTTTGAAATATTCTTGAGAATACCTACTTATAAGATAGGTGGGTGATTAGTTAGGTGTCATATAGGTAGTACTCCTCCGAACCATATTGTTGACCATATTTTTCACCATTATGATCCATTTTCTTATTGAGATTTTTTATATTATCTTTTCATTTCATTAAGTGGATTTTATTATCTTTCATCTCATTGAACAGCTTCTGACCATTCCTTCTTATTAAATTCTTCTATCTTTTTCACTGACTAATCGAGCATAGTTGTCCTAGACATCCCTTAAATTTCGAGGAAGGTGACATGAAAAACTTGTGATATAGAATGTGATTTTGAAACTGATAACCTTGTGATCTCATCTATAATAAATAAAAACCATTTCGAGGATAATGGAAGAGATACAGTGATAATGAAAAATCATGACTATATTGCATAGAGTCATTGATATGCTTAAATTTTAAATATTGTTGAGTTTATTTGGATTGATAGACATATACTGTGAGATTAAATTGAGAATACTTCCTTGATAATATGATAATTGTTTCCAAGGTGTTGGTTTTTCAATTCAAATAATTTTGGAAGACGAGAATTGATAGGTATTGTGTTCCTTTGAGGTTTGAATTTTAATTAGTTTGATATCTATCTACGATAAGACTGAAATTTTGTGCTTAGAGAATATTTTGATGACAATTTGGATGAGAAATAAAAGTTGACCTAATTTTTAGTAAACATTATGAGATAATTTAAATAGTTTGAGTTTTGTATTTTGATAAGAATGTGTGACTAAAGGTGACTAGAAGCTCGAGGAATTATAATATTGGTAAATAAAGACAATATAATATATTGTTGATTAGAATTTAAATTTCGGAGATTATGATGGTGGATTTAAACTTAAATATTGAAATGTCTTGGAGATCTTTATGAAATTTAATTTTTGGGATTGAAAACCAATATGGATACAAGTCGAACTTGAAAGACGGTAAATCCTGATTTTCTTAAAGAATATGATGAAGTTTTTGGTTTGATTTAAAGGTTAATGATGGAACTGAGGATGTTTTATAATGTTATTAAGGTTAAATTTCATAAAGATGATGGAAAACTTTGACTGAGATAATAAGTCGTTGGAGGAAATAAGTTATGGGATATTTTCTAGACTATACTCGTTAGTCTCATTTTTCTAGCTATCTAAATTATATGTCTTATCTTCTGTAAGAACCTTTTAGAATTTAGGGACATGACCTAAATCCTAACATCAAGACATATCTATTTTTTTCCATTTCCATTCTTCTTGGTCAATGATTTGACCAAATATTTTTATTAGAAAACTCTTGCTAATCTTGATCAATTTTATCTTATCGATCAATACCCTTCTTATTAAATTTTTTTTACTATATTTCCTTCTAATCTATCAAGCCTATATATTTCTTAAACTCGAGGACGAATTTATTTCTAAGGTGTGTAGATTTGAAATTCTCTTTCCGAATTTTTAAAAAACAATTATTATTTTAGTTATTGTGTATAAAAGTAATTTTTTTCGAACCTTGTAAATGATATTTTATGATTAATTCTTTTACTAGTTTTAAATGAAATATTTTTAGAGTGCTAAATTTTTTGAATAAATTTTTTTATTAAAATTGGAATTATGAAAGACGTTTGGTTATTATTTGGATTTTTATTAAATCTGGTTTCAAAAGGAATTTGGAAGTCATAAGTAGTTTTCAATAATAAAAGGCTTGTCCATCTATTTTTTAAATAAAGACTTGGATTTATAAAAATATACTTTAAATTTATTTTGATGTTATCAAGTGTTATATTTAAATATGATGACTAATATTTGAAAAAGATTTGAATTTATATAATTTATTATTTGATGACATCAAGTATTATTTAATGATAATTAGTTTTTTGGTTAAATTTGAATTTAATTTAAATTTCCTTGATAAATATCAAATATGATTTAAATTATTTGATAATGTTGAGTACTAGTTTAAATTATTATTTGTAATCCCTAAGGATTTAAATTAGGTTAAAATTATTTTAAATATTTTATTTGATTTAAACTAGAGGAAGAGGATTATCCAATCAGACTCATAGTCCTTATCCAATTAGAAGTCCTTCATCTATTTAAGGAGGCATTTCTCCTAATTTTTTCTAAGTCTTTCCATCCCACTGGCCATAACCAAATACCATAATCATCATCCACCAACACAAACCATTGGTGTTGTGCATCGTGTCTGTGTTCTCCATCCCTTCCAATTTATTATGTTTACAATTACAATTGCTCGCCGTGTCGACAACCCCGGACACATAGACACAATTCCACAAAATCCTTCATGTCTATGTCACATAGGACACTCTGACCATCCTCAGTACATGAAACCCTATCTCTAACATAGTCTATAGTCGCTGCTAGAGCTGACCTCGACCAACCATGACCTTCGTACCGATGCAGACTTCCGACCGCATCCCCGGTAATCCCTCGCCCACCACCGCAGTAGCCAACACCAACACTGTAGAACCCTAGAGGGGGGGGGGGTGAATAGGGTAATTAAAAATAAACTATAACAAATGATGCAATAAAGAGTAAATAGTAGAAAGATCAAACGCAA
Organism: Iris pallida; assembly: GCA_029216955.1. Lineage (NCBI taxonomy): Eukaryota > Viridiplantae > Streptophyta > Magnoliopsida > Asparagales > Iridaceae > Iris > Iris pallida. Next base: position 44,599 of record JANAVB010011473.1, read on the forward strand.
AGCAAGGATGTATCCTGGTATCCTCTTTTGAGGCAATCAGTCCCGGAACTCTCTCGGCTTTAATCCACTATTATGCAAATAGTACACACGAGTTTGGATCCGAAGAACTCGCCAACTTCAACACGAGTTTGGATCCGAAGACTCGCCAACTTTTACACACGAGTTTTCTTACGAAGGCTCGCCAACTTCAAACAAAAGAGAATGAGAACTTGTGATCTTCTAACACGTGAAGATCGAAATGTACAACTCTTTAATACTCTAGCACTTTGGGAGAGGATGACAATGAAAAGCTTTGAGAGAGTATTAATGGTGGAGCTCTTGGTTGTTGGAAAATTTATGGAAGAGTTGGTGAGAAAGCTCAAGAGAGAGAGAGCTTCCTTTTATAAGAAAACCAAGAGTGGGTGGCATTTAATGCTTCTGAGTGTACGCAGACCGGCATGCCGTCGGTATGCCGCGGCATACCGCCGGTATGCCGGCCAAATAGTAACGGTCATATTTATGACCGTTCAAAGCATTAAATGCGGCCATTAATGCATGTCAGACCAAATCGAAAGCAGATTATTCAAATTCGGTATACCGCCGGTATGCCGGAGCATACCGTCGGTATGCCGACTAAAGTCACAGAAAATTTTAGAGCTATAAGAAACGGCATGCCGCCGGTATGCCGTAGCGTACCGTCGGTATGCCGACAATAAATCACAGCATCTATTGTGTTGCTAGGAAACGGCATGCGCCGGTATGCCGCAGCATGCCGTCGGTATGCCGACATTTCGAGACAGCAACTTTCTGGACACAGAAAGCGGTATGCCGAAGCATGCCGTCGGTATGCCGCTTTGTCACAGAAACTTTTCTGGACACGAAAACGGTATACCGCCGGAATGCCGTAGCATGCCGTCGGTATGCCGCTTTTGTCACAGAAACTTTTCTGGACACAAGAACGGTATACCGCCGGTATGCCGGAGCATACCGCCGGTATGCCGCTCTGAATTACTTGATTTTCGATTTGTGCTTTTAAGTTATCATCCATCCTTTAGTGTTTTACAGAAATACCTAGACCAGTACAGACACGAAGACTCTAAGCAGGAAGACGCCGACTATATGTAGGGAACGCCGGTAACTGCTACGGTCTTCAAGGACGAAGGAGGAAGCTCTTGAAGTGAATAGCTCCATGTAGTGCATCTTCTGAGAATCTGAAGAACAGAAAACTAAACTACGAAGATGCTGTTTAATTACTCAAAATAAAATGTGCCAACAAACACCTCCACCCCATCACCGTCGCTTCCATTCCCTGCTCTTCCCGCAGTGCCGACTTCTCTATCTTCACTACTATCGGGCCACTTTGGCCAACACCACACTAGAGAACCCACGACACCACTCACCGCCTCAACACACGACCGCCACCATCACCAGCAGCAGAAACACCAACACCCTCCAATAAAGGGGGTTACCTGACGCCGGTCGACCTTCAAAAAACTGCCGTAACCACTGTGCCCCTCAACCGCGTCCAGCGTCGTGACCCACCGGCCATCCCGGATGAGCCCGCGCTCCACTGAGCTAGCCGCCCATCGCTGGATATTCCCACGCCGCCGATCCACCGTGCCTCCCAGGGGTTGCCTCACCACCACAGATCAAGCGCCTCCGACGATAGATCTGCAGCCTCAGCGCCATAAAGAGCATCTCTGATGATCGAGCTCCTCCACTCCCGTGACCGGTCGCCGTCCTCCGGTGAGTATATCCCCAAACTCTCACCCTCTTTCCTCATTGAGCCATTTTTTCTTTGTTCTCACTCCTCTCAATGCTCTCTCGAAACCCCTCCCTCTGTATTCCTCTCTTCGCCCCTCTCTATTGCTCACTCTCTGTCTCCCTCTGTAACGCCCAGGCCAGCCCCAAAATACGTAGGACTAAGAACGTAGACATGCCAGCTGTATTCATACGAAGTACATAGGTCTTGTATGGATACATAAGCTGTAAAATGCAGTAGAACCATAACTAATCTCATCCACACAAAATAAATGAATAAAAGATATCATATAATCAACTATGAATTGTCATTGGTACATGTAGTTGGGCGGAGAAAAATCCACTACCAACTATGAAAAGAAATACTAATATACAAAAGAGTGATTTTGGCGAGCGAAGCGAAGACGATCTAAGTGCAATCATCCTCGAAGAAATAGAGATGATCATAGCCACAGTAGAACACCTGCGAAAGATAAAAGCACACACCTGGAGAGATAACCAGGTCCTCAGAGGGACGTAACAAGACACTAATATCATGCCTTATAAACTGAATAAATATTGCTCAAATAAAAAAGTCAATTGAATTATAATATGGTCCAATACACACCTATTGAACTAGCTTACCATCCCCCAACCAAATAAGGACAGGAGATGGTAAACTATTTCACGGTAACGTATCTTTCAATGCTATGTATCCAATATGGTATCCGGACCCCAACAAGGTTCAATACCTTCTCATCGGAGTAATAAGTCACACCTAAACCAAACAAGGACAAGATGTGATGAACTAACTGCGACAAGTTATTGTTTAAAGCCACGGTCAGTACAAGTACCCAAACCAAAAGTACTCATACCTAACGGATAAAGGTGCCTAACCAATCTAAGTAAAATGTTGTTAAGAACAATCCTTCCTACGTGGGCCCTGGCTAAATGGGATCGGCGTGGTCCCCTTAGGGCACCAGAGGCCCAATCAA
>JANAVB010011474.1:0-11946 GCA_029216955.1 Iris pallida
ACATAGAGATGAGAGATCAAGGATATGAATAGATCTGACAGTGGTGCTGGATTGGGGAATGTACCTATATCTGATAGCAATACAATACAGATGCTCCTACATTAACATGCGATTCAATTGGATGTGGAGAAGCCATACTCTGTTAGGGAATCACATTGATCTTAAACAATTTCCGTTTGATGTTGTCAATGGGGCCACCGTGTCTCTGTCAGTGAAGTCGTTCTAGTTGGGGATTGAGCTATCATTGTCACTGTTGATGGAGCCGTTGATGGAAGTGCGAAAGTGGATAAGAGAGGGAAAGGAGGGAAGAGGTGGTGGTGGGAAAGGATAGCTTCAAACCTGATCTGTATCCCATCTTATATAACTTTATTGACGAGTTAGGTCACGTTCAATAAAATTATAGTATGATCTGATCACTGGTCACAGCCATTACTCAAGTTACAACTAAATGGGGGTTAGTGAGTTATTTCTTAACAGTTTACATTCACTTTTCACCCATCCACCAAAACTTCCATGATATGAAGGCGACGAGTGGCAGTGGTTACTCTGGTATCTGCAGGCAAGCAGCTATCAGTGTGACAACGGCTATGAAGGGAAACAACCTAAACATCTTACACACACCACCGTGATTTTCACCAACGACTGGATGGATGACAACAACATCGTATGTGAGTTATGCACAATGCACATGACCTTACACACACAAACACCATATCCCTTACCATATCATATCCTACAATTTCAAAATTGGCGCAATGGCGTAACCATATCTCAGAGGTGTTAGTTTATCTCTGTCCATGGGGACTAGTAAGGACTAGTGTTTAAACCTGTTCAGTTAATACATAATTGACCATCCCACATACTCGATCAATCTTGTTGGGCAGGCTTACCAACATCATAATCCCATCAATCGAGCCTAAGTGAGTCCGGGGCCAACTAGGTCAGCCTAGATTTTTGATCGCCCAGGATTGGCCATCCAGGTGTAGGATATAGGGCGTAGCCTGCCTTGGTGACACCTAGAACTGCTTTCTGGCGACAATTTATATGCATGGTTGGCACATGTACCATATTAGTTGAGAGTAGTCGAGAATCTATGCTAAGTTTAATAAACTGTTAGCTTATTCACAATTCAGTTGATTGTTTGAAACTGGTGTCGTGTATGACCTCATGAAGAATAGAGTCTTGAGAGGATATTAACCGTGGCCTTGAAAATCACGTGGACAGAGAGAAGCATCACCTTGACTACTGCATTAGAGAAGCATCACCTTGACTAGTATTTTAAGAATATTATCTATAACTCAATTGTTTCTAACTCTCAACTTAGTACAATGATATCATGAATTAGTTTGTCTTGAAAGGTGTTAGTCCACTATTGCTCATGTCTCGTTGCCTGTCACTTTCATGAAGGTTATTGTCCTTTTACAGTGCACTCCATTTAGTGCTGAGTTTTGAGTCATCTTACTAAATAGGTAGCCGGACAAATTTTCTAAAACAACAAAAGGCGGCTTATATATATGAGTTCCATGAATCTGGCCTATTTTGACTTAGGTCCCCTAAACTTTATTATTATCATTCAAGTCCTCAAATAAACAACAATAAAAAAGCATAGTTACAGGAACCCCTGGTTAAGTTACTAATAGATTAGGGGTATTCTATTAACCAAACAGAAAAAAAATATTGCACCTATTTAATTACTTCCGGAGTTTCATGAATCATTTAATTACTACCACCTCATCTACACGAAAGTCGCCTCCCAAATTTATGTTTATTCCTATTTATTTCGTCTACCTCTTGCCTTAAACCAACATTCTTCACCTTATCTCATGTCCAATTTCATTTTCCAAATAAGCCACCTTTGTCAACCCGACACAAAGGTTGATAGTATCGTTTTTGGATTCTTATGAATTACGAGTGACGATATTGGCGGCTTCGACATTAACGGTTTGGAGTTTCAAAGCTCTTTGTTTCAGAAAGACAAAATAATTAAAGAGCATTAAAAACTATGCAATAGTTGATACCTTTAGGATTAATTTTATGTACTACGAAAGCTTAGAAGAAGTTCAGTTTCTTCTATATACTGATAACAAATAGGGAGGCATGACAACATATCTGTCATTGAATTCCTTGATTGTAGTAACATAAAAACATATTATTATAACATAAAACATATTATTGACTAAATAATTAAGGAAATAAATCAAGTATAAAATTAGGAACTAATTTTCTGATTTTTCTCCTAATTATCCGACATTCTCCTCCAAGTTGGTGCATAAGTATCTATCATATCCAACTTGTTGACGTGAAACTCATAGTTAGATTTGAACAATCTCTTTGTGAGAATATCGGTTATCTGTTGCGATGTTGGTACGAATGGCATGCAAATAGCTCATGTTTTAAGATTCTCCTTTATATAATGTCTGTTAACTTCAACATGCTTTGTTCTGTCATATTGGACTGGATTATTTGCAATATTAATCGCTGCCTTGTTGCTACAATACAACTTCATAGACATGCTCACATCTCTGTTTAGCTCATTTAAAACCTGTCTCAGCCACAATAATTCACACACGTCATGAGCCATCAATATGTATTTTGCTTATGCACTACTTCGAGCAACTATATTATGTTTCTTGCTTCTCCTGGTCACTAAGTTTTTCTAGACACTAAGTTTTTCTAGACAAAAGTATAATATCCTGATGTTGATTTCCTATCTGTAACTGAGTATGCGCAGTCTGCATCTTTATACGCCTCAATACTTTGTTGTTCATTTTTTTTAAGAATAGACTATTTCTTGGGTTGCTTTTCAAATATCTCAAAATTCGATAAAAACAGCTTCAAGGTATTTTTCATGAGGAGAATGCATGAACTGACGTACAAGACTTACTGCAAGCGCAATTTCAGGTTGCATGTATGACAAGCATATCAACTTTCTAATGAGCTTTTGGTACCGTGATGTGTCAACTGGATTATCTTTGGAATTCCTAAGTTTCTGATTTGGATCAATTGGAGTATCTGCAGGACGACATCCACTCATTCCAGTTTTTGTAAAAAGATCAATAACATACATCCTTTGTGACACTAATATTTCTTTATTTGATCGAGTTACTTCATTTTCAAGAAAGTACCATAGTGAACCTAGGTCTTTGATTTCAAATTCTGAGCCAAGACACATTTTTAGTCGTTCCACCTCAGCCATATCATCTTTCTTTAGAATAATGTCGTCCACATAAACTATGAGAACAACTATCTTCCTATTGAATGAAGTTTTAATGTGATCAATCTGTCCCTGATATAGCCTTGGCTCTTCACTGGATGTGTGAACTTTTTGAACTAGGCCCTTGGTGACTGTTTTGATCCATACAAGGATTTTTTCAGTCTACAAACTTTCGACCCGAACCTTTTATCAAAGCATGGTGGTGGATCCATGTAAACTTCTTCCTCCAAGTCTCCAGTAAGAAATGCATTCTTCATATCCACCTGTTATAGAGGATAATCAAGATTGGCTACAATTGACAAAAGTACTCTGACACTATAGTTAGTATTGTTTCTTTACTTGCTTTTGTTTTTCAATATCTTGTCACTCGTTAAATAGTATTGTTTATCTATTTATTTTCCACGAGCATACAATCACATCGATATGGTTTTTTCTGGTACTTCTTTGTTTTCGTTTATTTTTAATTCGTTGAATAGAGTGGGAAAAAGATCCCTGATCTCAATATTGGATGCATGTTGGTTGATACGGCTGATATCAGAATTTCTGGATCGATACTTTCTGGTACTGATCGAAACCCGATAATTTGGTCCATACTGAAAAAGAACAGGCAAAAACCAATACGATAAGACAAATACTGCAAACCTCAATTCACAACTCTTTCTACTATAGTATGTCCTACAACATACTCATTAATGGTGTTCAACTCCTATATCTATGATTAGAATGCCTGGAAATTTACAAGTCTTACCTTACATTCTACTCAAGAAACTAGTAAATTGACAGAAGAGTATTCAATGCATGAAGTTTGCGAACTTTTATTTTGTTTTCCCATTTTCCTATGGGTTTGAACTTGTAGTTTTTTCCCATTTTATTGATCAAGTATGCTGCAGCTATGGGTTGAATTATATGTAAATGGTACACAAATGTAAGTTTATAGTCCCAATAAAATAGATAAAGCATTGCCTGCTTTTGGATCTTGGCTCCTTCAGTGTTTATCATTCACTTTGATTCTGCTAAAGTGTTCAGCGAAAATTATTTGATTACTGTTACAGCTTTTGACATCCTGATAGTGTCATTACTTCATATACCAGAACTTTATCAAGAAAGACCCTTATCATTAGTGCTCCTTTTGTGTAAATTAAGCAATGTCTCTGCTACATTCTTTGATACAGGGGCTAGAAATAATTGCCAATGCATTAAAGCATGAATCTGCTGATATACGGATTGCAGCTTGCTTGTGTTTGAGAAGTGTTTCTCGTTCAGTCAAGGTTAGAAATTTAAAGCACTTAAAGCATTATATTCTGTTATAGATGCTTTTTTAGTTAGCATAGGAATTCTATTGATGGATTTGGATTCAGAATCTTAGTGCAGGCATTTTCTCCAGTGAACATATTATTGCTCCCTTGGTCCAGCTTTTGCATGATCAGTCTACTTCTTTACAGGTAGCATTTTATTATTAAAGCACAATTTTTGGCATATATAATTGAGATAATATATTACTTTCCATTTATAAATATTCAATTCTTTCAGGGTTTAAGAATTACTGTTAAACTCAACTACACATTGTTTAATTGGTTTGAGTATTGACATGGTTTGAAGATATCAATGTAATCTGACTGTTTAGGGTACATATTACTTATATTTGGACCTACCATATCAAGTATAAGTGGGTAATTGGTACCTGATACTTGTCTGCCTTAATGTGATACTTTATGTGCATTTGGATCATGATTGTAACTGAACACTGCATTTGATAAAATTCTCTAATAAAGTTTCAAAATGAAGTCCTTTATTTCTTGCTTCTATTTTATTTTTATTTTAAATGCCAGCTTCTCTATACTTTGTAATTTTGACCTTTTTCCAATAAACACAAATCCAAACTTTAAACCTTGCTTCTTTTTTCACTAAATAGAGTGAATGAGTGTATACGGAATTCAGTTTAAGCTTCAGCTGTTGCATCCAAAATTTCACAGATCTCCTGATTTCAGAAGTTGTTCACATATATATGCTAAAGCTATTTTGGCCAACGTACTGCTTTATCAAGTTGTTGCCTGACCAGTCTGTTTATGTATTTAATCTGGGCCCTATAAGACTGGTCTCCTCTAATGCCAGGAATATTTTGACATTTGTTGAATTTTTTTCTTTTCTTATATATTTGTTCTCAGAGTATTTAATGGTGTTTCTTAAAGCTAAAATATGTGGTGGGAATCAAAGGGTGCTTAATATGGCACATTAAATGGTGTACTCATAGTTAATTCCATGATTATCTGAGAGCATGATGCGAACCTTGTGAGAACTCGTCCTAAAAGCTAGCTTTTAAGATAAGAGAGCCCAAGATTTATATCAACCCACGTCGAGTTTCACATATAATCGATGTGTGACTATAGGATTGTAAAATTCCAGCACACTCTGTAGTCTTGGCGTCCAGGCGGGCGGGCTTTGCACTAGACTTCTAGTTATGAGTGAACATTTGTATGCCGGCGTCACCACCCATGCCGCACGATTTGCAACAAGGAGATTGTGGTGTAGGCTCTGATACCATTTGATACGAAACTTGGGAGAAGTCTTAAGAGAAGAGAGCCAAGATTATATCAACCCACATTGGTTCTCCATATAACCGATGTGGGACTATAGGATAGTAATAGTGCATGTCATGTATTATTTTTTGTTTTTGTTCAAATATAAAATTTTAAGGCTAATTCTACATCGTTACTTAACGAGGCCCAATTTTAAAAGGAGAAAAATAAAGCAAGATGCAGAAAAGTAGAATAGGAATTTTAAGAAAAGTGTAACTTGAAACCAACACAGGCAATCTCTTCTATTCAAGCATCTCTCCTGTTATTCTTTTTTCTATTTCATTATCTTTGATAAATTTTTGTATCAACAAGAAACCAACATAGACAAATTTCAATGGAAAGAAACAGATGAATTAGAAGGTGAAAGTATATGACGAGATCTATCCGACAGGCAATGGGCTGGTTGAAGCCATAGACAGAACACAGGAGGGTTTTCTTATTGACCCTAGCTTAGTAGTGCTGTAGTGGTGGAACTCTACCTTCTTGGTGGGTTTTTGGTCATAGAGGAAGTATGTGCAGTGCGCTGCTTCATCTGCTATGTTGGTTTCTGTGACTGCAGCATCTGCACCCCCTTATCTATTACCTGCCATCCCATCATCTTCACCTTCCAAGGCGGCATGGGCCCCTCTCCTGCCGCCTGCATTGAGGTTGGATTATGGTCCCTTGGCGCCATGTCTTTCTTTATTCTCTTTGTTACTGAGAGAGGGCCATGTACTTGTAGCACCCAAATGGTGAGAAATGCTTCATGGTGCTACTCGGCATGGCAGGGGCTCAAGTGGTTATAAGGCTGTGGTACTTGATGGCCTGCAAGTCAGGTTGGGTCTTCCCAACTTGACTGACGGGCAAGTTAGGTTGTTCAAATCTTGCTGGACTTGGCTTGGAAACTGCAGCCAGATAGAATTTGGATTGGGACAAGTTGATTCCAAGCCTATCCTTTAAACAAAACCTGACCTGTATGAGTCAAGGTTTTACAATTAAATTTGTTCTTTGGCTAAGCCCTCTTCAAGAGTTGGTCGTTCTCAGCAGTTTATAGTTTCGCCTTCGATCTTGATCTTGGTTCATGACTATGAAAACCAAAAGAGCAATGAAGCTTCAATACTTAACATTAGCATTCCTCCCCTATTTATTTTATCTCAATTCTTCCTCTCTATATCCATGTGCCTTGCCCCTCCTATTCTAATGACTGCAGTTATTGATCTGCAAGAAAATTTAAATAGTGTCTTTTTAGAGTTTCATGTGGGGGTTATGGATTCTAAATTCCTGAGCCCTAAAGGATAACTGATACAAAGGTGTAATATTTAGTTTGTGTGAAAATAAATATGATGAGGTTTGTGTGGAATAATAGTCATACATCATGCGGCAGTTAGTTTATGATGTATGATTATTATTCCACATGATGTACTTCTGTTTGATTATGACTATCTTGGTAGTTCGTCATCTCTCCATCCCCCACATTTTTAAGATATACAGTCACCCTTTCTCATTCTCTCCTTAGGTTAGAGTTGTACATTTTTTGTTGTGTTCCAAGGTATCCATTGAGACTGATATGCTGGTATTTGTCCACACCAAATACGTGAAGGAACACATATCAGTGTGGTATATAATATATGATTACAAATACTTTGTTTAACCTCTGTCCTACTATCTGTATAAATATGGCATGAGGATTGGGCTACTAACCCTACTGTTAGAAGCATTAGGAACATTGTTCCCTGGAAAGTGGACACTTCGGAATGTGAAATGAGAACATAAATAAGGTACACTGTAAAATTCAAAAATGCAATATCAAAAGGGAGTGTAGAACAAAAACATGAGTTCCGGAACACAATTCACTGCACAGATAGCAATTTATGGTAACATTAATTAGGAATATTAATGCTTTTTCTGCAAATTGTACAATCTACTGCCCAATCTTAAGTCAAAGCCATTGGATCTAATATTAACAGCCTCATTACCTAGAAATATAAAACAGATTTGCTTATTTACGTTTTTCACTTATGCATCGAGTAGCCAAAATGGTTTTTCCAGAACGTATAAAACTCCTTATTTTTCTTGGCATTAGGTGCAGCGTTAATAATTTTGGACAGCTACTATCTCGTAGATGACATCCCATGGTGTTTTATTTTTAGCCTGGATTCTCTGTTATATAATTAGCAATGTAATTTCTTCTGTTCTTAACTTCTTATTACTAAATATGGTATGAAGGACATATCTGCTACTTAAATCTGTTGTCTTCGCAGGCATGTCTATACATGTTCCACACTTAGTTTCCTATAGGATCATAAATATCCATAAGGACGTTGTGTATTCCTATTGCGCAAATACTATCTTGATATCGAAAGACTCAACCATGTAAAAAGGTTCATGTTAAATCTATGTTTATCTACTAAGATACACACATTAGTTGTGTCCTCGTCTCTAGATTTTTCAGAGTTGCTGTGTCAGACATGTATCTGTGGTTTGAGATCCATATCAGTGTCAACCAATCATAGCTTTACAAAATATCAAAGCTCCTCTTGTGTATGCATGTGTTTATCTATTTGAGAATTTCTTTTTTGCAAAGTTAATCTGGTTAAGATATATAGTTATGGATTAATTAGTTCAACCTCATAAATCTCAGTTGGTTTTGGTTATCAACCACAAATTTGTCTCAATCTCTGAGGCCCTGAGGGTCTGATTAGATTTGGGTTTCTGATATGCTTGACGAAATCTAATATGCTGTCCTAGATGGTTTTAGAGGGCAAAGAGCTCAGACAGTCTGCCAAGTTGCGTTCCTAGATAAGTCCGTCCACAAAAAGGTCTTGAAAACAGTTTGGATAATCTTACAGCATCTGATTCAAGCATTGACATGATTATATTAATAGTTAGGTTATCAAAAGTTAAGAAAAAAAAATAAATCCCAAAAGAACTGGAATTGATTTTAGGTGCGAGCAACATGTTTTAGGCAAGGTTAGCAGTACTGAAATTGGTTTCAGACCCTTCTTATGAGTATTAATATTGGTAGTTCTAGATCGGAGTTTCAGAGTTATGTTTCAGAAATCCACAAATAATAAAAGCTAAAGAATATTTGATACATTTAAATATAATTATATGTTGTATTTGTTGTTTATGATTAGTTATGATTAGTTTTGAATGAAATAATATTCAAGATGATGAATTTTTCACCCATAATTGGCACTATTGTTTATTTACTTTGCCCTTAGACAAAGTACACCCACGACAGATAGTTATTGATGAAATCATTTTAAGATGGATAAATGTTGTGATATATAAAAATATTCCTCCGACAAATGGTAACCGTTACAGTGTGTTGACAAGGACACACTACCATGTTGATCTTCAGCATGGCCCAATTATTGTATTGACTCTCTGCTTTTTTCCAACCCTCTCTTTTCTTCCATTTTTTTTCTTTACTAAATTGACCGTGAAAGATGATCCAAATGGTGATATTTTTCTGGTATTGGTAGGGGCCTGTATCGGATAAGAATAGGACAAAATGATATAATACAGAATATATATTGATATCGGCTGATACTGCAAACTAGCTATGGTTTAGGGTGTTAAAGTCAGTGCACAACTGGCATTGTAAAATAATGATTCTTGGTGGTGATCTAACCCAGAATAAGAGATGGACCACCCCCTTTGGTCCAAGGTTCTCAGTATCAATATCGGAATTGGTATCAGACCCTTCCTTTGAGTATCGGGATCGCTTGGCAGTATCTGCAGTTTCGGCTAGAGTATCAAAAAACAAATAATTGTTAATAAATTATTAAAAATTTAGATTTTTTTTTTATACATTTGGACATAATTTTAGTTTTTTTCTGTGTTATTTCTTAGTAGTTTTAAAATTTAATGAAATAAGTCACCATTGCTGATTGGTTTACTTGTGATAAGTTTTTTTTCATTTACATACATGCTTTTAGAACCTTAATATGCTTTTACACCCTTGTTAATTGGTCTTTTTGTTCATTTTTTTTCCTGTCGAATTGACTTGGAAAGAGACCCCAACGTCAGTATTGGTAGTGGTCGATATCGGATTGTGACATTCCAAACGTATCGTCCCTATTGTATCACAATCGTCCGATAGTGCAAACTATTCTTTGATCATCTGCATGCTCTCACTTCAGTTTATTCTGTATGATTTTTGCAGTATAGATAAATGAGCTTTGTCCCTGTGGTAATTCCTATTAATTAATTCCAGCTCATAAATTTTTATATGAGCTTTGTCTCTGATGTGCATTTTAATATTGCCCTAGGTTGCTGCACTAAGAGTTATTTGCAATGTGGTCATTGATTTTACCACCCAAAAGTGTGTTCTCATCCAAAATGGAGGTGTTACACAACTTATTCAACTCTCCAGATCAATGGATTCAACTCTAAGGTTAAACTCTGTGTGCGCATTGAGGAATCTAATGTTTATTGGAGACAAAATAAGGAAAGGACAGATCCTGAATGAGCTAACATTATCTACTCTGGCTAGCTTGATTTGCGGTAATTCCTAGAATTTCATGAACCTCACTTCTCATTGATCTACCATCTCTCTAACTGTGAGAAACCGTTGTGTGCTTCAGATTCTGAACAACATATTCAAGAGCAAGCACTGGCACTTGTTGGCAATCTCATTGACGGATGTATTGACTTTATCGAAGAACTGTTCGTAGAAGATGGTATGATTATAAATGCTGTTGTCCGGCAATTACAAAGTGCTTCCTCACCAGAAGTATGCAGTCAGGTTGGGACACACTATGTTGTGCTTTTTGCTTTGAACGTATGTGCAAAGTCCATGTCTAAAGTTCATGACTTCATGCACTTAGCTAGTAAGATGTCATAAAAGAAAGAAATCCCTTTGTGTGTGAAAATCTAACAATAGCGTAGATTTGAACATGTTGTACTGTACATGACCAATCAAGGTGGTTTATTTTTTGAACTAGGGTAGCTAGAGAATCGGGAATGCCTGTGAAAGATTCAAGGACCTGCATTCAGTAAACCCTAGCTATGGGTGGGATCTAATAGAGATCTTGTTGGTCTTGTATGGAATTTACAGATGATACGTATGGAGTCTTCTTTCAAACTGTCTAACCTGTAACTGAATTACTGCGCTCAACTATGTAAATTTCCTTCTGCTATATTATTTCCTCATTTCAGGGAATGCTCGTACTCACCAACATTGCAGCTGGAGGAGGCCCATAGAGGCAGTGATGAATTATCTTGTTCCAGGCCAAGCAGATGGGTGCACCGACCTATTTTTATTAGATAATGCAGAGTAAGCACAATCTGTTGAGAACAGCTGCTGTGTGGTGCATAGTAAATCTTACCGCCCAGGCAGTCCAGGATCCTTTAGTCGGATAGTAAGACTCCAAACTGCTGGGATTCACTCAAATAAAAGGATGGTCAATGATCCTTTCTTGGATTGCAAGGTCGGAAACTTTTTCTTCCCCGTCTATTATTTAGTACATCTCATAAACTCAGTTTCCAACTACATGACTTTTCTATGTGCTGCAGTTTCGAGCAAGAATGGTTCTTCGGCAGTTTCATCCTCAGAGAGTATGCCAAAATGATTCACATGTTTTAGTCCTTCATGCTGTTGTAAGATTGAATGCATTGGATGCTTGGCTTGGATTGAGTTCTTCTGTAAGTCTTCCTCTCTCAGTCAGCAGTAGAAAAGAGTGACACATTGATAAGAAGATTGTCAAAAGATTCTTATTACTCTTTTGATGACAGGGAAAGCGAGATGTGATCCGTAGCAGTCCCGTTCCGAATCTAATCAATTGTAGTAAAGTGTTTTCACTATTAGCGGAGGCCAGGTAGCTATGAAGGTTTTGACCTTGTGCTTTTATAACACGCTTGATCGGGGTGTTTGAGGAACTTTTGACTAGTTTCGGGAGGCATTCCGACCGGCTTTTGTTGTAAACTATTGCTGTTGTAATGGATAGCGAGGAATATAGGAAATACCTGTGTCAGAGACTACATAGGAAATATACCCCGGATACCGAAAATTTGTGTCACTTGGAGTAAGAATAGCCTTTGACTCTGTTCTTGACTAGCGGATACAGAATCTAGTGCTGCAATCGATGCCTTTGTAATGTCGTACTCTCAATCCCCCCATTTCTCATACATAGCTTTTGTAATGTCGTGCTCATCCCCCATTTCCATATA
>JANAVB010011475.1:0-11363 GCA_029216955.1 Iris pallida
TGTCTTATAACATGCTTTTTTTTCCTTTTTCACACGTTTGTCTTCCTTATTTGCGAAGATATTTTGACAAATTTTAATTAAAATTTTAATCAAATTTAATTTTATGACATACGTAATAAGGGTATTTTGGTAACTATTAAATTTTATTAATCCTCCTCTCACTAAAAACCTTCAATCCAAGCAAGAGTTATTAAACACACCCCACTTAACTCCTCTTTCCAATCTAAGCAAGGTTATATGTATTTACTCTACTCCCCCACATTAACCCCACTTAACTCTACTTAATTTTTCCTCCCTCAATCCAAGTAGACCCTAAAAGAAACGGCGGCTATGTTTTGATGCATTTGTTGAGTTGATGATCATATTTGATGCATAAAAAAATTCGTCTATGTGCATCAAAAATTGGAGTGAGAGAGTTGATGACCACATATATTTTATGCATCTGTTGAGTTGAGACCACATATGTTTTGTAAAATTTTATGCCACATGTAGTACGGATATTTTGGTAACTATTTTATTTTTACCTCCTCTCATTCAAGACCTCCAATCCAAACAATAGTTATTAAACATACCCCACCTAACTCTCTCTCTCTCCAAGCCAAGCAATGTTATTATATGTATTGACTCCCCTCCCCCTCACTTAACTTGCCTTCACTTAACCCCACTTAACTCTGTTTATTTTTTAGCCCTTAGGGTCTGCTTGACAATGGTGTTTTCACCGATTTTGGAGTTTTTTTTAAGCTAGCCGTTTATGAAGTGTTTAACCCCCACCCCCATAACAAAACCAGTGTAATGTAATTTGGGTGTCTTTATAAACATCCCAAATCAGTGGATTTTTAGAATTTTTGTTATTTTCCTCCATTTAGCCCTTATAAGAAAAACATAATTACAACTACTACCTAAAATAGTCTAAACAATTGACAATGGCATGAATTTAATATCTATAAAGTAACAAATATATGAACATTTTAGGTTGATCATGAAATCCTCATCACATAACATCAAATTGAGAATCACAATATTTTTTATTGTGACCTAACAATAGTCAATGATATAATCTTGCTTTGGAGGGCCTTTGTTTGTATATGGCATATAGGTAATTTTATTCTTTTAAAAAACTTTCAAAACTGCTACCTAATGAATTACCAAGCACGGTTAGACTAGTGCAAAAACTGCTACTTAAAATCACAATAAATCGGACCCCTCGTAACTGCTCATAACCGGTACTTTGAAAACACTTCATAACCTCTATCCCAACAATTGCCCAGTGGACCCTTAGGTGACATCAGTTTATTTATCACATGAATAATAATTTGGTAACAACGAGTGAAACCTGTTGTACTGAAGGAAACTAGTAATGGTGGAGAAGAAATGCTATCAGTGGGAGATCCATATGACCCAGTTTATGGAGTAAGTTCTACTATCAACAATCAACCTAATTCCGGAAACTTCTTTGCTAGCACCAAATTTTTTCCTAGCCAAGGTAGCAATGAGGACCATGAGAAGAGACTCTACTATGAAGACCAGTTTGTATACCTACCTTTTTGGTTTTGTAGTTTTAAGTTGTGCAATACTGGACTAGAAAAAAGTCTATACAAAGATGCAGAGGAGAGACGAGATGATGAGGTAAGTAAGATGTCAGGAATTTCTTTAGGGAGTTGCATTTACTCTACAACATATTGAACAGAAGGGAGAAACATAATCACATTGCAATTATCAAAGCTTTAGACGGTGGCAAAACCAAATAATTTTTTGGATAATTTTACTGAAACTCAGTAGGTTGCAAAAACGCGAAAAAATTTACGTGCGAAGAAAGCATTAATTAAAGAAATTTTACTTTTCATGATGAGGAGAAATACTGGTACATTGAATGAAAACTGGAACACCGAATGCCACTTGGTCCAGTTCAAGGGTTTACGATTTAGAATAGGAGTTTGAGGTTTCTACTTCTTCTTTCTTTGATTGTTAGATTTACTATTACAGAACAGAATAATTCCACATTTCATAACTGAAGTTTCAAATTGGAAAGTGCTAACCTAGTAGTGTTTTCTAGTAACTCTTATTTAAAGTTAGTTCCTCTGAGTTTTAGGGTGGTGTTGAGGATACTGATACAACTGTCCACTTTGCCCTTCTAACTATTGTATAGTTGTTACTTTTGTCTTTATTGTTTCTTTATCTTTCCTTAAGCAGTTTAGCCTTGAAACTAATGTTATAATCCTTGATTTGGGAGTTCTCCATATCCAGATTTATATTTAGCATTTTCCAAAGATGAAGACAGATCTGAAATGTGGCTATGGTCAATCAGGGCTAAAATGTTGGTGATGTTGTCTTTGGTCAGGGTGGTGACTGATATTAGGGGAAGCATGGGTGCGGAAGGGTGGCTGAGATCAGGTGAGAATGGTGACAACTAGAGTTGTGAAGCTTGGAGTGATGGCAGGCTTAGTTACCTCTTGGACTTGATGGAGACTAAGTTGAAGAGAAGAGAGAAATATTTGTTAGGCCTTGGCTCCTATACCATGTTTGAATAGAAAGGGGTTTAGAAAACCCCAAATCAAGGGGTCATTAATTATGTTAGGCATAAGGCGAAGCTATTTAAATGAAGATACATTACAATATAGACAAAAGTGGACAAGTATACAATAATTAGCAAGATGAGCAAAGTTGACAGCTGTATAAATTTTTTAACAAGGAAAGAAGGGTTCATCCATATATATATATATATATATATATATATATATATATATATATATATATATATATATGCCATGACCGCCAGCCCAAGTGGTTAGTGTGGAGGCATGTGGCCCTTGTGGGCGGAGTTTGAATCCCAGAGGGAGCGATTCCGGAACTAATTACCATTTCCAATATATATATATATATATATATATATATATATATATATATATATATATATATATATATAACAAATTGATGGCTTCGGGAGAGCGGACGACTGGGAGAAAACCCTAGGGGGTCTCTCACATGGGACCCCGGTGCACCCGGGTGGTGGTGGGTGGAGGCGGGCTGGTCAGGTCCGGCGCAGCCGTGGCCGACGTAGCCGGGAGAAGCGAGAATGTGGGCGGCTCGACATCGAGGGAGGAACGGCTGTGGTGGGCGTGCCTCTCATCGGACCCGATCGATGGGTTCCAGATCTGTCGGGACCGCTGGCTTTCTAAACTGGATCCATGCTTGGATCTCAGGGTGGACAGATGGAGAACGGTGGCTGGACGACGGTTACGAGACGTTGCGGTGGTAGGAGTGTGGACAAGGAGGGCGAAGCGAGCCAAGGAATGAATAGATGACAGATGCCCTACCCAAAGGCGTGCTACACCCCCGACATGAGGACGTGAGTAGGTTCGAGGACGCGGAAGACATCCAATGGCCTCGGTGGCCCCCACGGTCGGGGAATAGTGCTGGCGGTAGAACGTCTGGGTAGCGACCCAAAGCGTCGGCAACGGACAAAGGGAAAGGGAAAGCTTCTGACATAGGGGGCCAGGGCCTAGGGTCCTCTCCCCCTAGTGACGTCCCATGGTCTCCGGGGACGTCTACCCGCCTTGTGTGGAAGTCTTGGGCAGACATATGTAAGCCAGTGGGACCCAAATCCCTATCGTCAATGGAGTACGTGCCACCAAAGAAGGTAGGAAGTGGCTTTCGAGCTTCGTTCCCTGCGGACGAGATAACGGAGGTAACAACTTTCTGGAAAAATACATTGGTCATGTACGTGCTGGGGAACAAGCCCTTCTATGGGCAGATCCGGGTGTATACGATACGTATTTGGCAGCCAAAAGGAAGCATGGAGATTTTTGCGAGGGAGAATGGCTTCTACTATGTGAAGTTTGGACA
Source organism: Iris pallida (assembly GCA_029216955.1). Classification (NCBI taxonomy): domain Eukaryota; kingdom Viridiplantae; phylum Streptophyta; class Magnoliopsida; order Asparagales; family Iridaceae; genus Iris; species Iris pallida. The sequence goes on from JANAVB010011475.1 coordinate 3,844, forward strand.
GACGGAAGACGTCGTCAGGATTACCCAAGGAGGGCCTTGGACGTTTGATGGAAGACTGATTATCCTGAAAGAGTGGACTCCGGAATTGCGATATAAGAAGGATGTCCTCAATGCTATCCCTGTTTGGATCCACTTTCCGGAGTTCCCAGTCAGATATTGGAGCATCCCCCTACTTATGAGACTTGCCAGCTTGGTGGGCAAACCTATTAAGGCTGACGATGCTACAGCTTTTCGGTCGAGGCTGATGTACGCTTGGAGGTTCGTGGAGATTAGGGCCGGTGGAGAGCTCTCGTGTCTGCTGGAGTATAAGGTTCCGTTTGGAGAGATCCTCACTCAGAAAGTTGAGTATGAATGGGTACCACCTGACTGTTCCTACTGCGCTTGTTTCGGGCACCTCTCCAGTACATGCCCAAATGGAGGACAGAAGACTGTGATCCCCCCGGAGTCAGCTATGGACCCGGGAACATCTTGGGTGGCAGAGACTACTAGAGTGGAAGAGAGGGTAGAGGGTGGCCTGCAGGAGGGGGACCGACAGATGGAGGATGCCAGTGGACTGGTTCTGACTATCTCTTCGCAGCTGGAGCATTCCAGTGGGGTTATGGTTACTTTTACCGTCCAGAGGAGTATAGTCACTAGAGGCATGACGACGTCGGGACGAGAGCATCGGGGAGAAGGTGGTGTGTCCGAGGAGAGAGTCTATAGCAGGAAGAGACATGCTGGCCCACTACGCGACGGGTACCCACGGGAGGAAGGTCGTATGCCTGGCTACAGCGAGTCGCTTTATGTGGACAACCCGGCTTGGATCCTGATGCTCACCCAAACAACGAATCAGCATTCTACTACTCCTGGCTTGGAGGAGGACATGGTGGCGACGGACGTGGTACCATCCCCGGGTACTGGTCCAGAAGGATTTCAGGGGTCCACCCTCTTAATAATTAATGACAGTAATCGTCTGGAATGTTAGAGGTGCATGCTCTTTAGGGAGATGGAGAGAGATTTGTGAGGTTTTACGCAGAGAAAAGTGTGACATCTCTATGCTGCTGGAGAGTAAGATTAAAGAAGAGAAGACGCCAGCCCGACGGACTCCCCTCAATTGGGTCCAACTCCACAAACTGGCGATATGCGACATGGCTAGGATCTGGATCAAATGGAATAGTAACAACTGGGATGGTGATCTGACCCTGATGTCGGAGCAGCTTATTGCGATCTCTTTCACAAACAGGGGAGGATTCCAATTCATGCTTGGAGTGGTATATGGTCACAACGACAGACGGCGCAGGAAGGACCTATGGAGGGATATCTCCCATGTGGGCCTTTTGGCGGACAGTCTGCACCTCCTCTTGTTTCTTTTGGGTGATTTCAATGCTCTACTCCACAGACACGAGAAGGTGGAAGGCCGTCATGTTCCTGATCAGATCCTATATAACTTCCAACGGTGTCTCCTGAAGTCTGGCCTTTGGGAGCTGGAGAGAGTGGGGCACATCTGGAACTGGCACAATAAAGCTGTTCACCACATAGTTGCATGCCAACTAGATAGGGCCCTGGGTAATAGTGAGTGGTTCTGTTGCTTCTCGAATTCAGTGGCAGAGGGCCTTGCTGCTAGCACTAGTGATCACTCCCCGATCAGGGTTGGCTTCACTGAGCGACCCACTTGGAAATCACGCCCTTTCCGCTACAACATCAGCTGGTACTTGTCCGAGGGCTATATGGAGGCAGTGGACGAGGGGCTTCACTATCAGCAGGAGGGAACGACTCAGCTCCGTATGGTGCACATTCTCAAGCATACTAAGAGGGCTTTCCGGAGCTGGGTGAAGAACATGCTCCGACCATCTCTGGAGGACAAAGAGGTTGAACTCAGGGCTACTCAGGTCTCCATGCAATCTGATATTCTGGATGGGCTCTTAGCAGCACGAAAAAAGGAATTGATAGGCGAAGTCAACGTTCTCCGACTCCAGAAGAAAATTAGTGCAGCTCAACGCGCTAAATGCTCCTAGCTTAAGGAGGGGGACTGTAGTGCCCCGTCCCGCTCAGTCAATCGGAGGAATCGGAATGCCGATGGCGTTCGAACTTAGCCATGCAACGGCTTGCTCGAAGACCCGCTCGGTCGAGGCGACTCCTCGCTCAGGTGGGTAGCTTCGGTGAACTTGCCTCAGCTTGGCCTTTGTACTAATAAAACGAAAGTTTTCAAATGCACAAGTAGGTTTGATAATAAAAGAGATGAATCCACATAGCTAAGGAAATAATCCCAAGTCGAGTCGATTGAGTTAGAACATGGAAAAAGGTCCCACGGTCGGCTTAGAAGTGTTGCACGATGGCTTTCAAAAATTGACACTCGGTCCTTCGTCCCGTGGTTTGGGAGAAGAAAAAAGTTGGTTTTTGCCACCAAGCTAAGAGTTAGCCTAAGTCATAGCCGTCGTCCGCATAACGCTTGATAGAGCATGCTTGGTCCTATCGTCCAAAGCTTGGCATAGCCTTTGCTCGTCCGACGGGTTAAGTGGTATCGCACGGCTTGGTCTAGGCACCCATAGGACTTGGTTGTTTAAAGTCGAACGCGTGTACGGCACGCTTCCACGATGTAAGGCTTGACGTAGTCTTTGTTCGTCAAGTTGTTGCACGATTAAGTTAGGCAAAGTTATGTTAGGCTATCATAGTAGTATCAAGCACGGTCCTATGAGTTCTACGGCTGGGTATAGCCACGAAGTCCTACGGTCTCAAAGCTAGTCATATGGAGTATGAGTTGGACGGTAGTGTTGCATAGAACATAAGTTGGCTTAAGGCACGATGTTACAGACTTAGTGTTTTATTGCACAAGCCACAGTTGATTCAAATGGAGTTGGAAAAAGGGCTATTAAGTAGGCGTTCCTGAGTTGAGAAGAGTGAGCTTGAGTGATTGTAATCTTGGCATTGTGCCACATTGTAATCTTTGTTTCAATATCAATAAAAGAGTATTTGCATGACTTGTGTTTTGCTTCAATGTTTTCGCTTGGGACTTCTGTGCGACGACCCCGTCGCTTAGCCTGTAATCGGCCGTTATGGAACCTGCCTTGCATGAGCGTAATCTAGGCTCACGCGGCATCACGTCTTAGCGAGGACGATCGCTCCTACGGGAGCGGAGCGTGACAGGGACCGTTGCTCCAAGTTCTTCTACGATGTGATTCGCACCAGACAACACAGAAATAGTATCTCTCGTCTACTTGATGGAGAAGGCAAGCTGGTTGGCGACCCAACTGCAATCCAGGGGGAGACTGTCAGGTACTATTTAGAGTTATATTTCCAAACTGACTATCTGTCTGTTTTTCGGATATCATCACAAAGAAGCTGATGACGCCATATGGCAATAGCCAGTTACTTGTGCCGGTCAGGCTGGAGGAGATGGAGGCTATTGTCATGAAGGCGGACCCTAACAAGGCCCTAGGGCCGGATGGGTTTAGTAGTGGGTTCTACAAGCGCCACTGGGATTCCCTGAAGATGCTAGTTCTCGAATCAGTACAGAAATTCTTCACGGAGGGAAAATTGCTGAATGAGCTCAACCACACGTTCTTGACCCTGGTACCGAAGAAAGAAGGGACGATTTCGCTGGCTGATTTCCGGCCTATTGCGTGTTGCAATTATCTTTATAAGATAATTACGCACCTTATGTGTCGGCGCATGGAGGCTATTCGAGCGGTAGACATTGACCCGAGTCAGCTGACTAAAAGATGGATTTGGGATCCGCATATAAATTCTGGAGCTACAGGTGTCAAGACCCGCTCCCGAATAATCGGACACGAGTCGGACACGTCCAGCCTTCGTCGATGGATACGACGAAGTAAGCGGTACAATACTAAGAAAAATTCCAAGTCACAATGTAATGTAAACATCCACAGCTTCTATATATAACGTTTCCAGAAAATCACCAATATCCATCAAGTCATTTTAGTACAAAATCATCCGGAGACAAATCCGGTCAAATAAAATATGCAATGATGAAATCAAAAAAATATACAATCTCCAGAAAAATAAATAAAATAAATGCCTGCAATATCCAATGCAATCACATGCTCCATGTGGCCTCACGCTCACCTGCAACGTATCCTGTCAGGAAAAGAGCAAAGTACAACCCCGACAAGAACAATATACAATGTAATATGTAGTACAGAATACAAGGTGAAACCAGAATACCAGAACTGAAAATGAAACTACGGTAGCAGAAATGAAATGTAAAACTGCAGGCAATGGACGCAACAATCAATATGCAAGACAATGAACACGGCTATCAATGAATCAAGACAATGAACACGACAATCAATATGCAAGTGTGACAATTTGAAATATTAAACTAATGTGTGACCGGCTAGGGAGCTCAATCAATCAATGAGTCAATCAATTCTACAAGGTCCAGCTTCATCATACGTGAAGTGTACGATTAGGCTATCCACAATACCTATGTTGGGTGTGGTCACACAAAAGCTAATATTTTTCCCAATTCCCACAATAAACAATGACTCACAAGCAATGAACAAGGTACAAGGCAATCGTGTGTATCTCGTGTCCGATATGAGAACATGGCACATGAATGTAAGACAGAAATACAAAGTACAAGTCGAGTCAGTGTACTTGCCTCGCCTTGGAAGCACGAGAGTAGTACTGCATGGCTATAAATGATCACCTGGTAGTTGGTACAAGTTTGTTAGGATTGAAGTACTGACAATTTCTAGATAGCTAACTAGCTAAATATTTATAAAGCATTTAATTACTTAAATAGTTTAATAATCTTTATGGAAAATAGTTTTTTAACTAGATAGATACATATACTAGATTTATATATTTGTTTAACAAGATATTTGTATATTACTATAAATGGATCAAAATAAGCATTAGTGAGAATACTTTTAAATAAGAAACCATTTTAGAAAATATATATGGTTTTGATAAAATAAGTACTAGTATAATACCTTAAAGTATTATTTGGAAAATACTTTCAAATACTTAAATGTAGCAGTATTAGTTTAATTAATATAATATTTGGAAAAATAAAAACTTGTTATAAAGTAATTTGGAAAAACTATTCCTTAACTAAATTCTTCACAAATAACCATAAACCCAAGCCCAAAGTCCAGCTCAATATAAGGTTAAATCTAAATTTCCAAAACTGAATTTATAGTCAACTACAAAACTGGCCCAACAGTTCCAAAGTAACTAAACATTTATTAATATCCTTGGGCTCAAACTCAGCCCATTGATCTAGCCCAACCTAATACCACTATCAGCCCAACTTCTCCTGAACCTGAGCCCACACTACTTTATTTTCACTGCTTAATTAGATGAATTCATTCATCAGTTTAAGCTAAGCCCAAACTAACTTCTCAACTATATCCGGCCCAACAGTCCAATCCTTTATTTTTTTCCATTTTTCTCTAACCAACACAGTCCAGCCCAGCTCTCTATTCTGACTCGGCCCATAATAACAACCCTAGCTTATAACCATCTTTCTTCTTCTCTCTCCTCATTTCTCACAATCTTAGCCGACAGCCATTCCCTTCTTCCTCAGCGTCAAACTCTAACCCCATTTCCACTTCGTCTTCTTCCTCTGCTCACAATCCCAACCCTAGAATTTCTCTCTCCTTCCCAGCTTCTTCACTTTCGTTCAGCCGCAATGGAGAACCGAACCCCCCCCCTCTTCTTCAACTTCTTCTTCAATCTCCTTCACTCCAGAGCTTTTCAGCCGGAACCCTAATCTCAGGGTTCTTTCTTCTCCGTCCTCAACTAGAAAACCTAGCTTTAGGTTCATTCTCCAGCCGATCATCCTCCCCAAACCCATCTTCTTCCCCGATTCTTCATCAGCCCGAAACCCTAAAATCCTTTCCCAACATTTCTTTCTCTCGAGCCCAACCTAACCCTAATTCTAAGCTCGTCTTCCTCCTCAGTCTTAGCCCCTAGCCCAAAACTCTAGATCTGAAACCCTAGGTCATCACCTTCTTATCCAAAATTTCCGACATCAAAACCCAAGAAATCTCCTCTAATATACAAACCCTAGAAACCAGAAAAGAGAGGGATCAAGTAGATCGATGAGGAGGTACCTCAACGGTGCTCGAGACGGTGGTCGCGGTGGCTGATCTGACGACGAGACCTGGCGGCGACTCCGTATTTGACGGTGCTCGGCGGCGACGAATCACGGCGGCTAGACGTCCTTCGAGGGCTCTGGCGGTTCGACGGTGCACGAAATTTGAGTGTAGCCGCTCGCTCTTCGAAGGGTGGCGCGGCTCGGATGGTGACCTGGGGGAGTTCGGCGGAGTGAAGGATCTCCGGCAACGGCCTCGGACTGGAGGCGGCTCGATCTACGAGCTCAGCACAACACACGAGGAGGCGGCGCTGAGATCGAAGAGGCAACTCGGTCTTCGAGACGCCAGCACGAGGATCGATGGGCAGCGGCTCGAACTGCGGGGCGGCCTCACGGGAACCGAAGGGGCGGCTCGCTGATCGAGGGGTCAGCGCAGCTTTACAGTCGTCGGCGTGATCTACGAGATGGCACTGCAGTCGAGGTGCTGACACTGCAGACGAGTCGAGCTGGAGACGCGACGGAGCTCCGGTGATGTTGGTGGTTCTCGGTCGGGGATGGCCAGAGAGAAGAGAGAGTGTCAGTGTAGAGAGAGAGCATAGAGAGAAAGTAGAGAGAGACTGTCAGAAGTTGTCAGAAAGTATTGAAATGTGTGCCTTTATATAATAAAATAATAATATGTGTGCGTGTGTGCAGGGAGTGGCAATTGTGTAAATAGCAATAGATCTGGGGGTTAATAAAAAATGATTTGTAACAGCTTTTTAAAATTCAATTTTGTTTTCAAAACAGAAATTCCAACAGTTTCAAAACATATTTTAAAATTCGAATATTCAGACATTTTTCCAAACAGATTTCAAAAATTGAAAACAGATTTTTTAGTTGTTAACTAATTTAGTTATTTCTAACTAGTTAAATGATTAGCAATAACTAACTAAAAATTCTGTTAACTACCAGCAAATGAAATCAATAACTAATTCTTTCCTATTACCATGGCTAAACCCAAAATTAACATCCACTGCTATTTCTCCAAAAGTACCATAATTAAAAATTTATTAACAAATAATCAATCAATATAGAATTAAAATTAAAATACTCATGAACAGAACATTTTTAATAAAATATTGACTAAGTCTTTAGCTAAAGCAAAGATTAAATAATCAAAATAACAATTTAAGTAAAACCACTAATAATACAATTTTAGTAAACAAAGTTGAAATTAATATATTTTCAAACATGAACCTATTATTCGAGAAAATATATTACACAAAAAATAGAAAATTCAGGAATTGAATTCAAAATTCATCAAAAATTGATTCCGGGAGTTACAAATCTACCCCCGTTACAAAAATTTCGTCCTCGAAATTTCAAGGATTTTGTAGAGTACAAATCAAGCAAATTTATTAAAGACAATGAGAAAACTAAATAATTTATTTAGGAGTAAAATAACAAGGACTAACAAGTAGTCATAGACCATAGTAAAATA
>JANAVB010011476.1:0-109128 GCA_029216955.1 Iris pallida
AGAAATCGACGCGAAAGCACACTATCAAATCCACGCAACAATTCGTTCAGAAAGCCAAGAAACCAATAAAACCAACAACAGACGGATTGCGTCGCTCCTTTTAGAGTTCCTTCGCCAAGATGCCGCCTACTGCATCTAGGACTTATTCCAACAGTAGCCGATCCATTAGTTGGAACGGTACTCATATCACTCGTCCAAATTGATTTTATTGATGCCATGGTTTTTTTATATCAAACTCGTCGCTGAGTCAGACTAGCCATCTACGTTCCCGACTATGTCTGACTTGCCATGAGCCTATTACATAGTGCTTCGCCCCAACGGGAGCGGAGCACTACATAATATACCACTAAAAAAAGTTTCGTCCCGAAACTTAAGAACAAGGGTCTGACCTTCGTCGGCGAAAAGTGAAGGGTATTTCTCCTTCATCTCCGCCTCTAGTTCCCACGTCGACTTCTCAACGGAATGGTTGCGCCAGAGTACGCGAACCAAGGACATCGATCGGCTCCGTAGGATCTTTTTTTTACGGTCCAAGATTTGTACGGGCTCCTCCGGGTATGATAGATCGGCGCGCAGCTCCAACTGATCGAAACTAACCACATAAATTGGGTCATGCACGTACTTTCGAAGTTGGGAGACATTGTCACGACCCGCACCCTAGAGTAAGGGCACGAGAAGTGGGTACGTCCAGCCTACGCCACAGTGTCGGTGGTAGAACGCTGTCCTAGGTCACAATTTCTAACAATATAATGCTAAGCAGTTTATACTCCCCGAATGGGTGACATAGCAGAATGTAAACTCAATCACATCTAAGATAGAGCATAATGGAAGATAGATAACATAAAAACCAAAAAAGATACAACAGAAGTCTAAGTGTCTAAGATACACAAACCCAGAAATACGTCTCAAAGCTCAAATACAGTAATCCATAAAGTAAATACAACTCCAGACAACTAAAATAGCTAACTAAACAACCTCTAATGTGTCTCCTCTAGGCTAGCAGGCAACCTCCAAGCTATCTATAAAATTTATCAACAGGTCCAGTCAGGACAGGAGCGAGCACAGTACATCTCAATAAATCACAGCAGGTTAGAAAATATAATCATACAGTAAAGTAAGATACATGATCTGAAGAAAATACAGTATGTAAACAGAGAGAGAGAGAACTGTTATAGAAATATCTACTATAAGTAGAGAACTAACAGCGGCTAGTGAGTCAGAGTACAATAAAACATGTGAATGGCATATGAGATTCTGGGAACTATACTATGGAGTGATTCTGGGAACTACACTACTTGGATATTATTCACATGTCTACTTCTACTCTCCCGTACCCCCAATCAATACACAAGGATCCAACCAGGTTATATTATGATTCCATACAAAGGCCCACAAGGGGTGATACATGGATAGCCATAAATGAATAATTCTGGGAATGCCCATAAATGGGTGATTCGGGAATGCCCATAAATGGGTGATTCTGGGAAGACTCTGTGATCATGAGAGTACATGTCACAAGTGATCGAAGAATCGTGAAGCATAGTGATACACCATGTAAGTGAAACGCACAGAACATGTAGTATACGATGCTTCCTGAGGGGATAACATCTCAAGAATGGATCCATATAGTACTAATCCGTGTTACCAACGTCACAGCATCAAGTAAAGTAATCTAAAGCAGGAAAATAATTCTAACAGGATATGAAATGATCAGAGAATGTACTCGCCTGATAACCTGAACAGCTGATAAGTATAGGGGTCCAACTGACGCCACAGAGTCCTATTTAAAGCAACACAGGTTACAAGGTGTTCAAGTTGTAATAAATAAATCTCTACAAGCAATCTATTTTATCCTAGGTTCTTCTAAGTCAAAACAACTCTAGGTCAACTCCGGTCAATAATCTAGTCAACCAAGGTCAAGTGTTGACTTACAGTTGACTTTGGTCAACTGGTCAATCTCGGGTCAAACAGGGTCAAATCTAGTCTAATTATTAGAGATATAAAGTGTATTTCGTTATTCGTACGTCGAAACTTACGACACGCAAATCGAGATGAGATGATCAACGGTAAAGTTGATAATCTTATTATAGTGATCCACGTGTCCGTCTTACCAATTTCAGCGATGTGAGATCACTGGAATTGACTGATCTCAGTTCCGTTGTACTAATCCCGAAATACGAATATTATAAGAATTAATTATTAGTTAATTTATAAAAAGGTTAAACTCAGAGAAATTATCGACAAACATTATCGGACGATAAAATAAACATCGCCAACGTGTCCAGAATGGTCAAATTAGCTAGGATAGCCTATCCATCGGTCCAATTTGGACACACGAGAAAAAAGGTAATTTCGGAGCAAAAACGGTATCCGTGTCGGAGCCATTTTGTACCGAAAAATGTGCAAGAAAAATAAGTCTATAAAATATAACAAATTATATATCCACGAAACCAGAATGACAATACGAACCCAACGGTATCTCCAGAATTGGATTCCGTTGACCCGATCTCAATTTGGTCCGTTGACCAGAACTTGGAATTTCGGTTTGCACAAAAATGCGTGCCGGAGCCAAAGTTCTCAAAACTCAGCAAACTATATGTCAACGAGTCCATAATGACGATACGAACTCAACGGTATATCCGGAATTGGATTCCGATGAGCCGATCTCAAAATGACCCGTTGACCCGGATATCGGTATCCGACTTGCACCGAAATGCGTGCCAGATCCAATGTCCACCAAAACCTAGCAAATTATATGTCAATGAGTCCAGAATAACGATACGAACTCAACGGTATATCCGGAATTGGATTCCGATGAGCCGACGTCAAAAAATCCCGTTGACCCGGACTGTGGGACCCACTTTGCACCGAAAAACGTGCCAGGGTCCACGTCCTCCAAATCTAAAAATTTTTATATGAAAACAAGCCAGAACGACGCTACGAATCTACTGGTGGTGTCAGAAATGAAATCTGGAGTCCGTGTTCAAAAATAGAATTTTACAAGTTGGAAATTACGAATTCGGACGGCCAACTTTGGCGTCGAATTCAACCAATCAAACAAGCTCACAATGAAACAAAACTGGAGGGGGTAGCAAGAGGGTTATACCAGCTTCGCACAGGAACTAGTAGCACGCCAAATGGATCTGCGGTGGAGGAGATACAAGCTGACGAAGTTGACTCCGCAAAACTGTCCAAAATTAATATAATTTAAACGGTCAACTTGGTGGACGGTTTTGATGTATCAAACGATAAATTAACGGACAAAAATTGACAGGAATGAAGGTGGATATACCGAGATTGTGACAGAGCGAAGAAATTGCCGATCCAACGGTCGGATTCCCAGAAAAACATGCACGAAGTTGCTGTAACGGAGCGCCAAAACGGACTTGATTCCGCGCGCGTCACGACGGAACTTCGTGCGAAACGCACGAATCGCCTCGACGGCGCGTTCCGGAGGACAGTGGCCGCCATGGGGCCTATCCCAGGGATGTGCTCGGCCATGGGGGGTCGGCCACGTCGGTGTGCTGCCGGCGGCGGCGCTGCACCGCCGTGCGTGCGCGGCCACAGACGCGCGGCTGTCGAGCTGCAGCTGCTGCTGCCACTGGTTGCAGCTGTGCGTTGCCTGGCATGGTGGTGCCCGACGGTGGTGCCTGGCCTGATAGGCACGGCGGTGGTAGCGGAATACAGTGGTGGCGGTGGTGGTTCGGTTAGTGATGGAGATGGGGGAAGCTTGGTGATGGTGGAGATGATGGTAGATGTGGTGGTGGTGATAGAGGAGTGGTGGCCGACGGTCCAGCGGAGCTCCGGCCAGGAGAGGGGGTCGCGGGCTGCTGGCCAAGGAGGAGGGCTCGGCTAGGGAAGAAGGCTGTTGTGTATGTTTTTGTTTGTATGGGGAGAAACAAGTGAGCGAGAGAAGGAGAGTAATAATAAATATTGTATAATAAAAGGGAGGAGAGAGAATACTATTTCTAAGAGTTAGGGCCGGCCAATGTGGCTAAAAGTGTTGGAGAGTTTGCTGCTATATGAGAATGAGGGGTTGTGATGAGTTGGGGTAGATCAAGGGCTAGGATTAAATGGAGAAGTAGATTATTATAGGGTTTAAAATCAATGGAATTTTACACTCAATATTGAAGTGGAAAACTAGGTATTGAATATATTTTTGGGCAAGGAAAAATGAGGGCGTCATGAGAGAGGGTAATATGAAGTTTGGACTGGGTTCGGTCAAGCCGGGTTGGATCAAAACCGGACATTGCGAAATAATCGAATAAAAATAGGTGTTGATGATCATGAGTAAATAAGTAGCACATGGGGATTCCAATAAATGGGACACAAGTATCGTGCGGGTAGTAGGCTCAATGTGGGCCGTGTCCATATTTGGGGTTGACAGATTTTGGTCGACAGGGTACCCACAAATCAAGTTGGAAAATGAATGTGACACCGTGGGGTGAAATAAAATCGGGTCACGTGTCAGGAAAGTTGTGTGAAGCAAAAGGAGCAAAATGACGTGTCTGAGTGGGACACGAAGGTCATGGGTGAAGAGCGTCTCGAGTAGATCATGGATGATAAGTTGGTTTCAGAAAATGACTGGTCTTGGCTCCCAAATTAAAAGTCACGATAACGTGCTAATAATGAACAAGGAAAAGAGTGGGAAAAATAATTAATGATCAAATGGTCTAAATCGATACGAAGTTGTGCGAAGCAAAAAGAGTACAAGGGAACAAGTTTGGATGGGACACTATATACCATTATGAAGGTAATCCTGTCCACTACAAAACTCGTGAAGAAGATTTCCAGAGTTGAACATCCCAGACACTCCAAATATCAAAGGCACGGGAAAGTACACTTAAGGATAAATAAACAGAATAATTATTTATTGAAACTAAATCAATCAGAAAGTAAAATAAAAAAAATCAACCCGAAATTCAGGGTGCTCACATCCTACCCGCCTTATAAAAATTTCGTCCTCGAAATTAAAATGTTCGTACTCCTTCTAGGTCAAACCCCCACAATCAAGTCCCGAACTTAAACAAATCATACCATCAAGAAGGACGACATACAGGATCATGGCATATGGTGGCAGTGAAAGTCTCATCTAGGTATACTAGTCATGCTAACCGAAACGGTCATAGGGTATCAAAACACACAAGCAATCTAGGGTGCTAAACTAGAAAAGATAACAAATTATCAAAACTGTAAGGCAGTCTACCATCCTATAAAAATTGGTACTCATCAAAATAAAATAAAGATAACTATCAATTATCTATAAAGGGGTACTATTCAAGAAAAATCACAATCAAAAGTTAAAGAATGAAAGTCAATTGCATTGAAATCCATCACACTAGCGTTAGAGAGGGAAAAGCTAGCATTATGTAAAGGTTATGTGGTTCGTGTGTGTATGGGTATATATGGACATGTTCATATGGTTAGATAGTAGGCATGGGTGTATGTGAAATATACATGAAGAGTATAGGAGGATTTGGGTTTTAAAACAATAGTTATCCAGTTACACTACTCATGGCATATTGGTTAAACAATCTACAACACACAACCTATTTACTCATAACGTGCTTGGCTAACCATATACATATATATATAAAGAGGTAGAGATTTAGTTATGTATCTATATACATTATAACATGTATGCCTAAGCTCTATATGTATCTATATAGATATATGAATATAACATAGAGGGGAAGGGTTAAGTTACATGACAGTGTATACTAAGTTAGGGTGTGTGGTCCTTGTACAGGGTATAGCTTAGTATTGAAAGGTTAAAACCGGTTTTAGTTCAGCATTTACATACAAAATCTGAAAATAAGCTAACATTTAAACCAGTGCAATATTAACATAATGCAGTTTCAGAATTTAGGGTTTGAACATCACAACTAACTCAATGCTCCTAACACAACCTAACATGATGGAAATAAATCCTAACATACTATCCATACATTTATCTATGCATACAGTTCAATATTACATATTAAATCTGAAAGTGAACTAAACATGGAAATCAATGTAAAAATGTTAACATGTATTCAGTTTTAGGATATTAGAGAAATTTGAACATCAACCAACCCAATGTTTATCACAACCTAACATGTAAGAATACGAAACCTAAATTTATATCCCTACATACCACAATGTATATAGCTCAAAATATTACATTTAAAACAACAATTTGAACTAATATTTAAAATCCAATATTAAGGGTTAATATGCACACAGTCTTAGATTTGACAAATTCAAACACAAAACTCAATTAAAATTTTTTTTGAATTGAAATCCTATGTTAACATACATGTGCAGTGATGTAAACATAACTAATAACATAAAATCTATATTTGAATTACGAATTTAAACTGGAAAAGCAGAAAACCAGAAATATTAGGATTTTGACAATTTAAACATCAACAACATATTAAATGTATTTAGATAGATGGGAAATCAAGTGTAGCATGCATACGTGTCAGGCAAAGAGTCTGTGTCCAATATATATATTTTTATGTCCCAATATAAAAATTTAATTCTACGTTAAGACCAACATTTAGATTTCTACCAAGATTGCAAAGTAGGTGATTGGTGTAATCAAGACAGTTTTATTATTATTATCATTATTTAATACAATAATAATAGCAAGAAGAAATAACAATAAAATCTATTCTGCTTATCTGTTTAAAGGAAGAACCATTTTGAAACCATAGCTATAATATCAAATCCAAGATAAGGTCTAGCAAAATCGTCGATTCATTGTATTAAGAAGAAATTCATAGTAAGAAGTTGCACAAGGTTCATAAAATAGCTAAATCTACTCCTAAGTTAAATAATGAGAAGCAAAACAAAACAAATAATAATTTTTTTTGAAGGACTGAAACAAAAGTAGAGAAAACATGTTCGAAAATATTTAAGGTACAATCTGATAATCATATGCGTCTATCCACAATCATAGTACTCTAAATCCTCGTCATACTAGTAAGCAAGGCTACGATAATCACAGAGTCCTCGACTTAGGCACATACCTCTAGAATCATGGTATTTAACATTTTCGCGATGCCGCTAGCTTGGCTGCGAAAACCTTAAATTTTTACACCCGAGAAATATATCCAAAATCAGACTATATGTCCTCACCATGCTGGCTAATGTGACTATAGAAGACTAGATTCCATAACTTAGATGACCTAGCCCATATAATTTATCTTGACAAAAATTAAATTAAATCAACAATGAATACCCAAAAATCAAATTTATCAACGAACATAAAGATTCAAAAATGAACAAAAATCCTTCAAATCATATAAATACAAACTCGGATGCTACATCTAACATCAAGATTCAAAATTCAACAATCTTCCATCAAAATCAATAAATACAAACTCAAATTCAACAATAATCCATCAAAATCAAATTCAACAATAGAAAGTAAAGATAAATCAAATCAAGGAAAGAGAGTTTTCAAATCGAAGTTAAAATAATATTCTCAAGGGTCGTCTCAGGAATCTCTCAGGGGACCCTAACTGTGATTAGTACCTTCAAAAAAATATCCTAATCCTACTGCAAGCTGTAGTGGTACTCTAGTTCGAATACCACTACATAAACTTGACCTGCATGGGCCACCACTAAAAACGTGTCACGACCCGCACCCTAGAGTAAGGGCACGAGAAGTGGGTACGTCCAGCCTACGCCGCAGTGTCGGGGTAGAACGCTGTCCTAGGTAACAATATCTAACAATATATTGTTAAGTAGTTTATACTCCCCGAATGGGGGTGACATAGCAGAATGTAAACTCAATCACATCTAAGGTAGAGCATAATGGAAGATAGATAAAACATGAAAACCAAAAGAGATACAGCAGATAGAAGTCTAAGTGTCTAAGATACACAAACCCAGAAATACGTCGCAAAGCTCAAATACAGTAATCCATAAAGTAAATACAACTCCAGACAACTGAAAATAGCTAACTAAACAACCTCTAATGTGTCTCCTCTAGGCTAGCAGGCAACCTCCAAGCTATCTGTAAAATTTATCAACAGGTCC
Organism: Iris pallida; assembly: GCA_029216955.1. Taxonomy (NCBI): domain Eukaryota; kingdom Viridiplantae; phylum Streptophyta; class Magnoliopsida; order Asparagales; family Iridaceae; genus Iris; species Iris pallida. The sequence goes on from JANAVB010011476.1 coordinate 8,029, forward strand.
AGTCATGACAGAAGCGAGAACAGTACATCTCAACAAATCATAGCAGGTTAGAAAAATAATCATGCAGTAAAGTAAGATACAGGATCTGAAGGAAATATAATATATAACAGAAAGAGAGAACTGTAATAGAAATATCTACTATAAGTAGAGAACTAACAGTGGGTCAGAGTACAATATAAACATGTGAATGGCATAGGAGATTCTGTGAACTATACTATGGAGTGATTCTGGGAACTATACTACTTGGATATTATTCACATGTCTACTTCTACTCCCCATACCCCCAATCAATACACAAGGATCCAACCAGGTTATGTTATGATTCCATGCAAAGGCCCACAAGGGGTAATACATGGATAGTCCATAAATGGGTGATTCTGGGAATACCCATAAATAGATGATTCTGGGAAGACTCTGTGATCATGAGAGTACATGTCACAAGTGATCGAAGAATCGTGAAGTATAGTGATACACCATGTAAGTGAAACGCACAGAATATGTAGTATACGATGCTCCCTGAGGGGATAACATCTCAAGAATGGATCCATATAGTACTAATCCGTGTTACCAACGTGACAGCATCAAGTAAAGTAATCTAAAGCAGGAAAATAATTCTAACAGGATATGAAATGATCAGAGAATGTACTCGCCTGATAACCTGAACAGCTGATAAGTATAGGGGTCCAACTGAAGCCACAAAGTCCTATTTAAAGCAACAAAGGTTACAAGGTGTTCAAGTTGTAATAAATAAATCTCTACAAGCAATCTATTTTATCCTAGGTTCTTCTAAGTCAAAACAACTCTAGGTCAACTCCGGTCAATAATCTAGTCAACCTAGGTCAAGTGTTGACTTACAGTTGACTTTGGTCAACTGGTCAATCTCCGGTCAAACAGGGTCAAATCTAGTCTAATTATTAGAGATATAAAGTGTACTTCGTTATTCGTACGTCGAAACTTACGACACGCAAATCGAGATAAGATGATCAACGATAAAGTTGATAATTATTATAGTGATCCACGTGTCCGTCTTACCAATTTCAGCGATGTGAGATCACTGGAATTGACTGATCTCAGTTCCGTTGTACTAATCCCGAAATACGAATATTATAGGAATTAATTATTAATTAATTTATAAAAGGTTAAACTCAGAGAAATTATCAACAAACATTGTCGGACAATGAAATAAACATCGCCAACGTGTCCAGAATGGTCAAATTAGCTAGGATAGCCCATCCATCGGTCCAATTTGGACACACGGGCAAAAAGGTAATTTTGGGGCAAAAACGATATCCGTATCGGAGCCGTTTTGCACCAAAAAATGTGCAAGAAAATAAGTCTATAAAATATAACAAATTATATGTCCACGAAACCAGAATGACGATACGAATCCAACGGCATCTCCAGAATTCGATTCCGTTGATCCGATCTCAATTTGGTCCGTTGACCAGAACTTGAAATTTCGGTTTGTACGAAAATGCGTGCCGGAGCCAAAGTTCTCAAAAGTTAGCAAACTATATGTCAACGAGTCCAGAATGACGATACGAACTCAACGGTATATCCGGAATTGGATTCCGATGAGCCGATCTCAAAATGACCCGTTGACCCGGATATCGGTATCCGACTTGCACCGAAATGCGTGCCAGATCCAATATCCACCAAAACCTAGCAAATTATATGTCAACGAGTCCAGAATGATGATACAAACTCAACGGTATATCCGGAATTGGATTTCGATGAGCCGGCATCAAAAAGTCCTATTGACCCGGACTGTGGGATCCACTTTGCACCGAAAAACGTGTCAGGGCCCATGTCCTCCAAATCTAAAAAATTTTATATGAAAACAAGCCAGAACGATGCCACGAATCTACTGGTGGTGTCAGAAATGAAATCTGGAGTCCTGTGTTCAAAAATAAAATTTTACAAGTTAGAAATTACGAATTCGGACGGCCAACTTTGGCATCGAATTCAACCAATCAAACAAGCTCACAATGAAACGAAACTGGAGGGGTAGCAAGAGGGTTATACCAGCTGTTTGCCATTAAAATCGTTTGATTGTAAATCTTAATACAAACAAAACAGTGTTACAATGTAGGACTTAGATGTAGTCCTAGGAGTACACTTTTATTTAATCTGGGTCCTAAGTGCCAATGGAGCGAGTGGTAATGCATTGACTCCATTGACGGGCTGACGACGGTTATCGGTTCTCTGAAGGTGTAGATTGCTCTGGGTGCTGGAGCTTGCTGAGAGGAGGAAGACGTTGAGTGTCTGTATCTGCCTCTCTGGTGATATCTGCCTGTATTGTCCGTATGTGTAGGTCTGTGTGTGGAAGAAGAAAATGATTCCTCTATTTATATCTGGGCAGGTTGGCTGCTCATGTGCGCATATATAGGATGCGCCGGTACGTGGGGACGCCACGTGGAGACTGCTGATGGAGGCGCATGGATGATGCGCCCTACTCAAGGGGTTGAATTCTTCATGCTGCTGTGTGAGCCGGCACGTAGCAGAGGAGAAGATCTTTCTGTTGCTGAAATCTTGGATGGGTTGAGTCAAAGGACACGTGTCGTCGACTCATAGCTCGGAGATCTCGGATCTGATGGGGGGGATGATTTGGTGGGATACGCCTTAGATTGGACGCATGATGAGACTTTGGCTCGTGACCTTTAGGAGTCACGAGAGGTTCTGGGCGCATGGCTTTTGAGGCACATGCAAGCGACTTTCTTTCTGTCTTTCGGGATCAGAGATCAGTTTGGGGCGCATGGCTTTTGAGGCGCATGCAAAGCTTCAACTGGAGACTCTTCTTCTGTCTTTAGGGATCAGTGAAGGATCTGAGGCGCATGGCTTTTGAGGCACATGCGGATGGTTGGATGGCCACGTGGTAGTAGCCGTCGGGGCAAAGTCATGATGATGCTGACATTGTGGACGCTTCATTTTCTGCAAAAGCTGTCCACTTTCCAGAATTGGGAAGGCGTGCTGCCAACTCTGTCAGTCCAGCATTTAATGTTTGGTGACATTCGATGGACAGCTGAGTAGGCGCGTCGGTTGGCATTCCACTAAGCATATGGGGACGTATGGGGGCGCATCCTTTGTGATGGGCTTGGTACAGGGCGCATCTGTTGAAGGCGCTTGATGTTTGAAGGGGTGTGATACGCTGTCCAGCCGGCGCATCCGACACGTCTTTAATGATGCGGCTGTTTTGCTTCTCGAGTGCCTTTAAATAGCCGTTTGGCTGAAGTCGAGGCGTCCGGTTCATCCATTTAATGTGAGTTCATTGCTCGGAACTCGGAGAGCCATCCACTTGGTGCGTGGGTTTGATCTGTCCGGCCTATAAATAGTGGCATGGAGAGAAGGTTTGCTTCTCATTCCCTCACGTACCTCCAACATAAACTTGGTGCATTCTGTTGACGAAGTGTTCCCGAGGGTGAAGTTGAGACGCCTTGTCCTCGTTGATGCTCTTGAAGGTGACTGTTACATCCAAAAGACGGAGTCGAGGGCTTCTGAGGCAGGCGGAAGGTGCCTGTTGCATCCAAAGATAGGGATGCTCGGGCCTCGTCTCCGTTGTTCCGGAAGAACCGTAGATCGGAATGGCGGTGCTCGGCTCTCTCTTCCTTCAAGTGGGTGCTGCCCACTCTGATTGTGTTGAAAGCTGCTCCTTTCGTCGTGATTTCGATCACGGTCTTCCTTGGTCTTTGGAGGCTCTTTCGAAGCCTCCCCTGGCCACAGATTTGCGGTGCTCTTCTCTTCCTTGGTTCCAGCCAGAGGGTTAAATGCTTTGTGTAATCGAAGCATTTATCAGGTGACCCTGGCTGGAAGAGCGGCACATAACTGGGCTTCTGCTCGGTCAGGCGAGCCTGGTTGGAAGAGTGGCACATAACTGGGCTGCTGAAGGGATGCACATAACTGAGCTGGATGCACATAACTGAGCTGCTGAAGAGATGGCGGGATGCGCCTGGTTGGAGGCGCATGACATCTGTTGTGCCTAACTGGCAGCGCATGGTGACTGCTGCGCCTATCTAGAGGCGCATGGTGGCCGCTGGCTGTAGACTTAGGATCTTTCCTTTGTAGAAATTCTTCTTTGTACAACCTTTTCTAGACATGTAATAGACTTTTATATATAAATAAAAAGTCCTTCTTCAAATGTCTATGGTTATTGACTTTGCTGTGAAGTGTTCTGTTCGAGTTCTGGTGCATGTAGTGTCTGGCGCATGGGCTTTCTGGTTGTGAAATTCCATGCTTCTACAAGACCCCCCTTCAAAGTTTTCAAAACTTTTGAATAAGTTTTGGAATACTTTGAATAAGACGCATGGCGATCAGGGCGCATGACTGTTGGGGCGCATGCCTGTTCAGCCGTATGCTCTTTTTAATTAATGAATATGATAATGCCTCGGTAACCGAAAAGATTAATGATGATCTTTTGGTTTTATCTGCGGTTATCTTCACAAGACCCGAGGCGACGGCTGAAATCACTCGTCATCGGTTCACGCGTGCGACCATGGCCTATAAATAGGTGAGAGATGGAGAGAGAGAGAGTTCTTCTGCTCTGTGCCTTTGCCTCCTTTAGAGTTCCTCTGAAAACCCTAATTTCTTCCTCTCTGATAGAATGGCTCCCAAGATTCCTCGCGGCGGTGCCGGCAAAGGAAAGGGGAAGGAGAAGGAGCCCGTAGAGGCTGTCGTGAGTGACATTCCTCGCCTGCCTGTCGAAGTTCGGCCGGCGGTAGTCGGTGAGCTTTATTGTCTCCTATCGATGCTGAGAACTTTTCTGCCGACGTGTATAGACCCAGGCCTTTATCATGCACCGTGGCTTTAATTGCTGACGCACATGGGTTTTACACCCTGATGATGCGCCGAAGCCTTCGCTGACGCGCATGGGCTCACGCCTTGATGATGCGCCGAGGCTCTACCGCTGACGCGCATGGGTTTACACCCTGATGATGCGCTGAGGCTCCTTTTTCAGATGCGCTTGATACGCGCATCTGACGAGCATGAAGCTCTGATCTTTATGTTGTCTCTAATATATATGGGTTCCTTAAACGGATGATGGAACGTGGCATTCTGAAATCTGCCACTTCCGATAAAGTGACCTTCTTGAAGCCCGAGTTCTTGTTCGGAGACCGCCTTTCTTCTACTGAAGCCAAGGTGCTGAAGGTCAAAGAAGATTGGTTCTTTACAGCCAGGGGTGTGCATATGACCGTCAGGCAGCTTAAACGTCAATGGCCTTTGTTAACTTTCTGTCGTCTTGCTTCCAAAAGGAGAATGTCCTGGGACATTACTCCATCTCAAGGAGGAGCGGTAGTGGGCGTCATCAGAATTGATTCTTCTTCTGATCAGAGGGATACTCTGGCCGCCTCGCGAGCTGGTACCTCTTACACCTGGCGGACCCTTCGTCCTGGAAGTATTTATAGCGATGTTCCCGTCAATACTTTTGCCTTGGGTGCCTCGACTTTTGCTCATCGCATGTTGTTGATGGAACAATCATACCCCAAGGGAGAATTTCGGATAGAGGGTTGGTGTCATTATGTTTCAAAATGGGACAAACTGACACACTGGATCCTGTCGCGGTTTCAGACTGAGCTCCAAGAGATTGGGCTGACCGCCGCGATTCGCGCCACTCAGGCAGGTGTAGAGTTTAACAGGCACATGTTCCTTGCACTTTTGGAAATGTTTGATACCCATACCGGGACCTTCTTCACTCCAGTGGGGCAGCTAGGGCTCGCGCTTCATGAGATGTACGAGGTATCGAAACTCCCCTGGGATCGGAACCTTACGAGGAGTACTTCCCGACCAATGAAGAATTCCAGGTCTTGGGAGACAAAGCTGATGAGATGATGGCTGTCTTCAAGGAAGTAGCGAGTCATCACTACTACATGCAGAAGAAGGACAGGGGCGGGACGCAGTCTCATGTGACTGCTTGGAGAGATCACATCTTTAGGCAGGACAAAGAGGAACCTTCTCACTTTTCTACCCCGCCGGCACTTTCTCGTAACGAGGTGCTTTCTGAAATGAGCAGGTTAGGCGAGAAGAATCCCTTGGAGAACAAGGACCAGCAGTCGGATGAACGCTCCTATAGCTATTTTTGGCATCTCACCTATCGGATGTCACCAAAAGCAGTGTTAGTCGTGTATCTTATGATTTGGCTCCGGGACCACGTCTTTTCAGGCGGGTCCGGCTCTGTAGAGAGGGTGACTCGGAACTTAATTCTGCCGGCCGTAAAGTTGGTCTTCGGCCATCCTTTAGCTTTACTCCCCGCAATGGTGTGTAACCTGTTGCGGGGTCTTCGAGAGTTTACAGGAGATGTCGTTCACGAGCGGGGCAAAAACAACAACTTCCCGCGTGTCGAACTGCCGTTTCATTATTTGATGGGGTGGTTAATTTTGCACCATCCCAATGTGATGAGCCCGGGTTCGGAGGAAGACTACAGGTCCGGAGATGCATTCCTCCGGCGTTTCCACCGGAGGAATTGGTTAGACACCGGTGTTCCTGTTTGCAGGAAAGTTTTATCCCATCTTCAGGGATGGGAGATCGCCAAAGTTGGTCCTGTCTTCTCTGATTTTGAGGCCAACGAAGATCTGGTGGACTCGGGTGAGGATGCCACCACTCTGTCTCTATGGGGATTCCGCTGGTTGTAAAGTATCCGGCTGTCCTTTGGTATATCGGAACAGGAACCAGTGTTACCTGGAACCATATCTGCCGAGCCGCTTTGCGAGGCAATTCGGGTACGCCCAGTTGATGTTGGATAATCCCAGTATCACCTTGGGGTACGCTGGAAGTTTGCTGGATGGTGCACGAGCTTGGCATTACTATAATGCCAAATGTACTGGAGCCCGCTTTACGCTCCCTGTCCAGAATCCGCGGCCGCCGATTCTTTACTCAGCCGCCAGATTTTACTGTGCTATGGCTGCTCCGCCCACTGGATATGATAGGGAGACCAATTTTATTGCAGGCACCCATTTAGCGGCAGGTGTAGACACTTTGGCGAAGGCTCGATCGTACCGTCCGCCCGAGTCGGGTTATCGAGGCGCCCCCGTCGTATCTACCGGGGGTCAGGCAAAACCCTCGGTTGATCAAACGAAAAGGGGTGCAGATACAAAGGTCGACTCTCCTGTATTGAAAAAGCAGAAGAGGGCATCGTCATCGACGGTATCCTCGGACTCAGCATTGTTTGCCATTAAAATCGTTTGATTACAAATCTTAATACAAACAGAACAATATTACAATATAGGACTTAGATGTAGTCCTAGGAGTACACTTTTGTTTAATCTGGGTCCTAAGTGCCAATGGAGCGAGTGGTAATGCGTTGACTCCATTGACGGGCTGACGACGGTTATCGGTTCTCTGAAGGTGTAGATTGCTCTGGGTGCTAGAGCTGGCTGAGAGGAGGAAGACGTTGAGTGTCTGTATCTGCCTCTCTGATGATCTCTGTCTGGATTGTTCGTATGTATGTCTTTCTGTGTGTGTAAGGAGGGAATGATTCCTCGATTTATAGCTGGGCAGGTTGGCTGCTCATGCACACATATGTAGGATGCGCCGGTGCGTGGGGATGCCACGTGGAGATTGCTGATGGAGGCGCATGATGATGATGCGCCCTACTCGCGGAGTTGAATTCTTTATTTTGCTGTTGTGAGTCGGCACGTAGCAGAGGAGAAGATCTTTCTGTTGCTGAGATCTTGGATGAGTTGAGTCAAAGGACACGTGTCGTCGACTCATAGCTCGGAGATCTCGGATTTGGTGGGGGGATGATTTGGTGGGGTGCGCCTTGGATTGGGCGCATGATGAGATTTTGGCTCGTGACCTTTAGGAGTCACGAACCGTTCTGGGCGCATGGCTTTTGAGGCGCATGCAAGCGACTTTCCTTCTGTCTTTCGGGATCAGAGATCAGTCTGGGGCACATGGCTTTTAAGGTGCATGCAAAGCTTCAACTGGAGACTCTTCTTCTGTCTTTAGGGATCAGTGAAGGGTCTGAGGCGCATGGCTTTCTAGACGCATACAGGTTTGGGCGTATGGCCGCGGAGGCGCATGCGGGTGGTCGAGTGGCCACGTGGCAGTAGCCGTCGGGATAGAGTCATGATGATGCTGACATTGTGGACACTTTGTTTTCTGCAAAAGCTGTCAGCCGTTCAAACTTGGGAAGGCGTACTGCCAACTCTGTCAGTTCAGCATTTAATGTTGGTGACATTCGATGGACAGCTGAGTGGGCACGTCGGTTGACGTTCCACTAGGCGTATGGGGACGTATGGGGGCGCATCTTCTGTGATGCGCTTGGTGCTGAAAGGCGTGTCTGTGTGATGCGCATGACGTTGGGGGCGCGTCTGTGTGATGCACGATCTGGCCGGCACATCTGCTTCGTGACACGTCTTCATTGATCCGGCTATTGAGTTCTTCGGGGCTTTGATTGCTCTCCGACTTAGCTGAATTCGAAGGAGGATTCATTCATCATAAATACAAGTTCATTTCACTGACATCGGGAAGGTTGCCACTTGGTGCATGGGTTTGATTTGCCCTGGCCTATGAATAGCAACAGTCTGAGAGAGTTTTATTGTCTCTCCTTCGACTTCTCGACGAAGATGGATTCGACTGATCCTCCTCCTTGGCAAGACGTTATTATGGATGATGGTTCTCCTTGTTCGAAGAAGCTTTGACGGTGAACTCCTCCAGAAGATAAGAGCCCCAGGCGGGTAGATGCACCTATGCGTTGACGAGGAAGTGATTCGCTCTGACGGGGCGGAGTGATGCGCTGGGAGACAGGTACAACAGGTTACAACTGTTGGAACACAGACTGCCTTGGTAGTGGAGCCACTGTCTTGCGGTAGCAGCAGTTGATGGCGACCGTAGCACAAGTGTGCCCTATGAGGGGCGTATTATGCTTGTTGGTCGGCTCTCCTGATCGGTGCTCACGTTGCACAGATCGTTGGAGGAGAGTGCCACCTTCGTACCCCCTTCAGGTGCATGGCAAGGCCAAGCGCCGGGGTGGTTAAATGAGTGCTGCGCCCCTGATTTAATACCAAACGGGCATCCCGATCAGTAGTGGAGGAACCACAGCATTTGAAGTAACTTGAACGGACCTCAAACGCACAACCAGAGGAGGCGTGGGAGTTCATGACCACTGGATTTGCCTTACTCGACTTGATTGTGCACGCAGTAGATTCGCCCAAGTGAGACAAGGACTTTGAAGGTCGGCTCGTTCTCGACGCCGCAGCACTCGAGTCGACCTTGTACAACTTACCATCAGCAGCGCGCATGATTGTGAGCGCATGCTTCTGGCTTGCTGCTGGCATAGCACGTTTGGGACGCATGGCCCGCGCTGCCTTGGACTTCTTCGTGCCAGCCCGTGGGCGCATAGTACTCAGATTCCAAATTTTCTCGCCATGACAGCGAGTGAAGAACTTGCAGCCAACCCAGAAGAATACTGCAACTTTTGTGGCTCGAACGGGCTCTCTGGATAATGGGTTCCCTTTTCTTTGTTTATTTTTTTGGTGCCCTCTTCAAAGGAGGCAAGAGGGCTCTATATATAGAGTGGAAAGAGAGCTCTCTTCTTCTCCTTTCCGATATGGGATTAAAAGCAAGATCCCTTCTTTTTCATGCTTCTACAAGACCCCCTTCAAAGTTTTAAAAACTTTTGGACAAGTTTTGAAATATTTTGAACAAGAAGCATGAATGGTAGAGCTGTTTAGGTGTGATAATCCTATCAGAGGTAGTATGGATGTGATAGGTTTGGGTACTTCCACTGGGGAATTTATGTGGACTTATCATCCATGGCGCACCTTGGTTTTAGGTACAGATTAATAAGTTGAGAGAGAGAGAGAGAACCAACATATTTACTCAGAGGTAATATGGACGTGGTAAATATAGGATTGATGGTAGAGCTTTCCTACTCAGAGGTGATATGAACGTGGTAGGAATGACTCTGGAGGGATATACGCGGAACTACTCAGAGGTAATATGGACATGGAAGATCCGCTGGGGATAGTGTAATCCTTTACTCTCCTTTTTTTTAGAAATAAAGAAGTACACCATTTTCTTCGATGTGTTCATTTTTGCTTGTCATGAACTTTGATGATTTGTGTGGACCTATTATCTTTTGCGCACCTTGGTTTTTAGGCACAGATAATAAGTTTGAAGGAACCAACATGTTTGCTCAGAGGTGATGTGGACATGGAAATCATTGGGTTCAAATGATAGAATCATCCTACTCAGAGGTGTGATGGACGTAGTAGGAATGATCCTGGGGGATACGCTGAACAACTCAGAGGGGATGTGGACGTGGAAGTTCTGCGATCAATACGACAACGCAGGGGTTGTTTGTACGAGATGTTTACTCAGAGGTAATGTGGACATGGTAAACATGAAGGGTAGCGTCGGCTTACGTAGTATAAGATTCTGCTTTGTAGGGTGTAGAGGAGCAACTCAGAGGTAATGTGGACGTGGTTGTCTTTCTACTGAAGGAAGCCACGGAACAGCTGGGTTCCAGAAGCGGATGAGTTTGTAGAAGGAGATTGTTTGTGAATCCCGATGATTGGGCCCACAGATCCCCTTGGGGAAGTACATGTCTGAAGGATGTCAAGAATAGTACTCCTTTAGGAACTTGCCGTTGATGGGCATCATAAACAAGTCTCCATTGGGTTTGGCGAGGCGGTAAGCACCGTTTGAGTATACCGTCTCTATGATGAAAGGTCCTTCCCACTTGGGTTCGAACTTTCCTGGTGTCTTGTGAGTTAACACCATCGGCCTCCTGACTGCCAGAACCAGGTCCCCAACTTGAAAAGTCCTCTGTTTGACCTTCTTGTTGAAAGCCTGTGATATACGGGCTTGGTAGAGTTCGATGCATTGTTGAGCTAGGAGACGCTTCTCATCGAGTGCCTCTAGTTCCCGCAGACGACGACATTGATTGTCCTCTTCTGTGAGTTTGTTTGTTATTGCTACGCGGAGTGGGTATCTGGATCTCGAGAGCAGTACCAGTACCGCTTTGCTCCCGTAGACCAGAGAGAATGGTGTGTTGCCTGTCGGGGTCCGTACCGTTGTGCGGTAGGCCCAAAGGCATTCGCCAAACTTTTCATCCCAGTCGCGTTTATTGGATGACACGACCTTTTTGAGTAGCCTGACGATGGTTTTGTTGAACGCCTCTGCTAACCCGTTTGCTGCCGGATTATAGGCAGTGGATGCCACATTTTGAATGCGGTTCTTGTCACAGAACCTGCTAAAAATGTGGCTGATAAACTGAGGACCGTTGTCATGAATGATCCGCCGGGGTACTCCGAAACGGTAAATGACATGGTGTTTGATAAAGCTGACCACCCTGGAGCTCTTTACTTCCACCAGTGGGACTGCTTCTGCCCATTTAGAGAAGTAATCGGTGATGGCCAGGATGAAGCGGTGTCCTCTTGATGAAGGAGGGGTGATAGGTCCCACAATATCCATGCCCCAGGCTTCGAAGGGCCAGGAGGCGACTATAGGATGTAGTGGTTCAGACGGTGTATGTATGAAGTCAGCATGGAGTTGGCATGCGTGACACTTCTTAGCATATTCAACAGCGTCGGTGGCCATGGTTGGCCAGTAGTAGCCCATACGTCGCAGTCGATCCTGCAACTTAGGACCGGGTTGATGAGCTCCGCAAGTTCCGTCATGAGCTTCTCGGAGGGCTTCGGCTGCTTTCTCGTTGGACAGGCATCGAAGGAGGAGCCCATCGAAGGAACGTCGGTACAGCATTTTAGTAACTGTGTCGTAGTAGAATCGAAGAGAGCGTCTCCTGACTGAGACGGCTTCCTTCGGGTCCTCTGGAAGAATTCCGTTGACAGCAAAGTCGATGAACGGGAACCTCCAGTCTCGGACATTAACACCAGTGTTCGTCGGCATGGCGTGGGCCACTTGTAAGCACAGGTTGTTTCTGGGACAAATCAAGTCTCGGCCTGTTACCGTGACATAGTGTTGAGTCCCAAAAGGCGCTGCCAATGAGGCTGCGAGGCCAGCCAGAGCGTCAGCCTCCAAGTTTTGTAGACGAGGCACGTGTTCGATAAAGAACCCGATGAAGGTTGAAATGATGTTCAATGCAACTTCATGGTAAGGGATCAGATCTTCATGGCGAACCTCGTACTGCCCTCGAATCTGGTTCACGACGAGTTTTGAGTCACCGTAGGCTTCCAGATGGTCCACCTCCAGCTGTTGTGCGAGTTGGAGTCCCATGACGAGTGCGTTGTACTCGGCAATATTGTTGGAGCACGGCTTCGAAAGGGAGTAAGCACGCTGGATGACCAGCTGATCGGGGGAGACTAAGACTACCCCCACTCCTGCGATGATTTGGCCTTTGGGGCCTGTTCTCGAAGTGCCATCGAAAAACATCTGCCAAACGGAGCTTCCTTCGGTGACGTTGGATTCTTGGATCTCATCCGGGATGTCTTCATAGAGTTTTGAGGATTCTGGGATGTGGTGTGCAGCTAAAAAGTCAGCCAGAGCTTGACCTTTAACAGCTTTTTACGGGACAAACACCATATTATATGGTGTTAGCAAAATCGCCCATGTGGCTAGCCGAGAGTTTAATGATCCTGGCTTCGTCATGAGGACTCTGAGTGGATTGACTCGGGAAATGACATGAATTGTCTGGCCCGAGACATAATGACAAGTCTTCTGGATGGCAAACACCAAAGCCAAGCACTCCTTTTCAACGGGGTTGTACCGGTGTTCGGCCCCGATGAGCGTTCGACTGAGGTAGTAGATTGCTTGCTCATAGCCTGTATCGCTGTTTTGAGCCAGCAGAGCGCCAAAGGAATGATCCATGGCACGGACGTATAGAAGAAATGGTTTGCCCGCGACAGGTGCCACCAGGACTGGTGGGCTCGTCAAGTAGGCTTTGATGTCGTCGAAAGCCTTCTGGCACTCCTCTGTCCAGACATAAGAGACTCCCTTCTTCATGAGCTGAGTGAAGGGTTGACATTTACCGGAAAGGTTTGCTATGAACCTCCGGATGTATGCCAGACGTCCCTGCAAGTCTCGAAGTTCTCAAAGATTCTTCGGAGGGTCCATGTTGAGGATGGCTTTGGTCTTCTCGGGATCAACATGAATGCCTTTCGCCGTGATAACAAAGCCCAAGAATTTGCCGCTAGAAACCCCCAGAAAGGATTTAGCCGGGTTCATTTTGAGTTGATGTGCCCGCATGAGATCGAAGACTGTCTTCAAATCCTGTAGGTGATCTCTTTGAGGCGGCTCTTGACTGCGATGTCGTCAACATAGCATTCGACTGTTTTACGAAGATGTTGACGGAAGATGGTGCTCATAGCTCGTTGGTATGTTGCACCGGCGTTTTTCAAGCCGAAGGACATTACTGTGTAGCAGAAAATACCTTTTGGAGTCCTGAATGACGTGTGTTTCGCGTCATCGGGGAACATCTTGATTTGATTGTTGCCTGAATACCCATCCATAAAGGACATGCGTTCAAAACCACATGTGTTGTCGATCATCACATCGGTGATCGGAAGCGGGAATTCGTCCTTCGGGCAAGCAGAATTGAGGTCCCTGAAGTCGATACAGACTCGTATCTTTCCGTTCTTCTTGGTGACAGGTACGACGTTGGCTACCCAATCTGGGTGTTGTTCCTCACGGATGAAGCCGCTAGTCAAGAGTTTGTCCACCTCCTGATCGATGGCATTCATGATGTCCGGACGAAAACGTTGTTGTTGTTGTTTGATAGGTTTGGCATCAGGTAAGATGTTCAACCTGTGCATTGCGATCTATGGATCGAGTCCTGGCATGTCTTCGTAGCTTCCGGCAAAGACGTCGATATACTCTTTAGCCAGCTGGATTAAAGCCTCTCGGTCTTCTCCTTCTAGGCTTTTGCTGACGAAGATGGGTTTGGAAGAAGATCCGTCCCCAAGGTCGATCTGCTCGACTTCGTCTTCGGTGGGAGGTTCACGTAACTCAAAACGAGACTCCCATTGCTCTCCTAGGCGTTGAGCCCAGGGTTCTTCTTCGAAGGGTTCCGGCGTTTGGTCTTCGCCTTCACCATTTTTGAGGTTGTGCTGACGTCATGTTAGCTGACAGCACTTTCCTGAAGACTGATCCGATACTGGTATCAGAATCCCAAGTCGACGCTTCGGACGAGTGGGAATGTTCTACGTCTTCTACGTCTGAGCTCTCTGGGGTTGATGGCGGCGTGACATAGCCTATCTCCCGTCGAGTTTTGTTGTAGTAGTCTTGCGGCCTTCCTTTGGGTGTTGAAAACTGGAGAGGGAGAGGTCGACCCTTGCCATAGTTTAGGCCTTTGTTGCTTTTCAGGTCGTAGCCCATCATTCTGGATGATGTGCTTTGCTGTATCCGTATACCGATAAACTTGTACTCTGCCGGTATCAGGTTCAGGCTCGAGTGGCGGAAGGTCTTGATGACGCTCGACTTTGCCAAAATGGCGGATCTTTCGTCTCGGCTTCGTGGAGGGTTTATGAAACAGACTCCTTGAGACGAGGACTACTCGGTTTACATTATGGACGGTCGTTATTTGTGTTTGCAACGACCGTAGAGCGTGATCTAATGTATACATGGCATTCCAATGTGGAAGACAAGAATAATTAAAAGACACTCTATTATTGATGAAGTACGAGATTTTATCCCGCGGGATTACATTGTCTAAGGAGGGTGCATCTACATCAGCAGAGATATATTCGCCAAGCTCCTCGTCTGTAAGCACTGGGGCTGGATCAGGAGAGTCCACCACAGCTTTGATCTTGGGTCTGAGAGGGTTATGTGAGCCCTCTCTGGCATCTTGGATGACTGCGGGGGCTTGCCCTTGAGACGCACCTTCAGAGGTGCCTCAACTGCGCCTCCTTGTGAGTGGTGTCTTCCCCTGTAATTTTGCCACCAGGGGAGCCGATGTTTGAGGCGGCTTTCCCTTGAGGCGTATCTTCAGGGGAGCCTCAGGAGTCGGTGCTTTCCCGGATAGCTTGATGCTCATTGGAGGTGCCTTATGGGGTGGTTTGCCCTTCAGTCGGATCTTCAGTGGGGCATCTGGATTCGTCTCAGGCTCCGTGTCCGGCTCAGTTGCCGTCTCAGCCTCATCATCAGCATCGTTGGCTTCCTCCTCGTCAAGTGGCTTGTACAAGTCGGAATCGGTGAAGTAAGCCTCAATCCCTTTGAAAGGATCGATGTCTGCGAACTTCCGTCCGGATGACGCCGTTGGTGATACATATTTCATGCATTGGTGGAGCGTGGAAGGCACCACCATGTACTCATGTAGCCACGGTCGGCCGAGCAGGATGTTGTAGTTGACCTCGGCATCCACCATATAACAAGTCACCTCAGTTTTGAGGTTGCCTATGTGGCACTTCAGTCGAATCTTGCCCAGTGGCTCGCTTTTGCTAGCGTTGAAGCCACTGATGGTTGTGTTGGAGGGCGCCAGCCGGTACATTGGGATCCCCAGTTTTGACATCAGCGCCTTCGGGATGATGCTGAGGGAAGACCCCGGATCGATCTGAATCCGGCTCACCTTGACTGAACCGATGTACCCCGTGTAATACAGTGGTCGGTTATGTCGGTGGTGCTTGAGCAGCATGTCTTGTTGGGTGAAAGTTATGTTTGGGATAATTTCCTCCGCACAATGACAGTGCGCACAAGTAGTTGGGAGGTCTTCAGGCTGCTTGACCTGACTGAGAAAGGATTCAGCGTCCTTCAGAGCTTCGCAGAGAGCTTCTCGGGAGTCTTTGGAAAGACGCAGGAGCTCAAACAAAGATAAGCGCGCAGGAGTACTGGCCAGTTGTGCCAGTATGTCAAAGTTGTGGGGCTTGGCTAGCCCGAAGCATTCTCCTTCCGTAGAGGTCTGTCGAAACGAGCCTCCACCTGCTTCTGCTTATTGGCTGCTGAGGGTTTAGACGGGCCCTCCTCAGGGATTGTGCCAGGAGGCACCACCTCGGCGACAGCTTCGCCGGGCTGAGCAGTTCTGTTGTGCACGCGTCTGCTACTGGAAGTGCCTCTTCCGTTGAAGAAGAGACCATACGGCAAGACTTGATCTTCCTGCCTTTTGATTTGGAGGTAGAGCGTACCTCCGGTTGAGTTACTTCGGAGACGAGGTCGGGATGAACCCAGAGGACCTCTCCTCGAGATGTGGTGAGTGGGATGAGTCCACTCATATTGTCACGGGTAGGTGGCAAGTTCACCACCTCCATTGTCGCCTTAGGGATGGGGACGATGCCATCTTGTGTGGTGGTCGGCGGCAAGGTGCCGAACTGAAGTAACACCACATTGGCTGACACCGTCTTCTCTTCGTAGTCGACGGAGATTACATCCGCATTGATCATGCGCTGGATGTAATTCTTGAGGACGTAGCAGTCCTTGGTCGGGTGTCCGACAAACCGATGGTAGTGACAGTACCTCGGGTTGTCCACTTTCCCAACTTCATCGGGCCGCTTCGGATCCGGGAGCTTGATCTTGTCACCCTGCTTCAGTATTTCGAAGAGTTGCAGGGTGTCTTCATCATTGAATGAATACACCTCCTTAGGTCTCGGTGCCAGTGGAGGCTTCTAAGTAGGCGCAGATGCGCCTTCGAGGCATTAACAGTCAATGCCTGTTCCCCTTTGCTTCTCGTCCGGAGTTGTTGGCTGCTGACCTTTTTCCCTTATCATCAAAGGCGGGGAAGCTGACACCCAGAAGACGTGCATTGGCCGCCTTCTTTTCTGCGGCTTCAGCTTCGATGATCAGGGAGCTCCAGTCGGAAGGGGGAGTAGAGTTGAGCCAGAGCTTCACTACGGGCAGCATGTTCAAGCTGCAAGAGGAGAGGAGCGCATATTCTGGCATGCCTGGAGGTAGCCTGAAGCAGGCTTATCGGAAGCGTTCGATGAACACCCGAACCGTTTCTTTCTCCTTCTGGCGTATCTCTATGAGAGATGCCATCGTCATTTCCTTCCCGCCATCGTAGAAGCGATCGAGGAAGAGGCGCGTCAAGTCGTCGGAAGGACGATATAGAATTGTCGGGGAGGCTGCAGTACCAGTCATACGCCACCCCTTTTAGGGCCCCAACAAAGATGCTGGTGAGGAGCACGTCCTCCTTTGGAAGATGCCCCGTTTGTGACTGGAAATATGTCAGGTATCGACGCGAAGAGTCCTTCCCATCGTATGGTGTGAGTGTTTATGGTTTATATTTTGGAGGATAAACCACCTTGTTCCACTCGAGGGGATAAGGCTGGGGAATGCCCATCTTCTGGCGCTCCTCTTGCTGTTTTTGGACTCGAAGTGCTCCCGCAGGTCCTTGATCATTTCGACCACATCCTCCGTGGAGCTAGGAGTCGGAGAAGGTGGCACTATCTGAAGTGGAGCGTTTGAGGGTTCCGATGTCCGAGGTGCTTCTGTGTCGGAGGGTGCCCGTTGAAGGGGTACACTCGACTCCTCATTAACTCCTGGGTCGAGACCGGTTGAAGGTGTTCTGGTCAAGGCCGACCGAATATCAAATACTGCTTGAGTCAGTGCTTGCATAGAGGCAGAGAGGGTTTTGAGTCCTCCCTCTAATGAGTCTATGCGCTGAACAATGTCCTGCGGTGGCGCATCAGACTCGACATCATCCCCAGCCATGTATACTGTCCTGACACAGCCAGGAGTGGATGGATTGGTTGAGGCTTCGCTCTCGACCTCACTTTCATTGTGGGGGGAGTCACCTCTCCTGTGTTTCACCTTGGCCACCCCCAGTTACATTCTGGAGGTCATTCTCGACGGGTGCATCTGCCAGGGCCTAATTGTCCTCGACTCCGTCTTGAAGGGCCTCTTCGTCTCTACCCCTAGCTGTGTCCTGAGGGACATCTTCGTTTCGAGGCACTTCTGGGAGGCTGACTTCGCCTCGAGGATGAAGATCCGCAGCAGCTGTGCTTTGGACATCTTCGTCTTCGGAAGGAAGCTCAACAAGGGTTTGACGACCCCCAGCTTCCTCCAAGAACTTCTTCTTTGACCGAGTGCCTTCGAACACCCCGGAGGTCGAGACTGCTGCCTTGGTTCTCCTTGATTAGCTTTTGGAAGAGGAATTGCCGGTCGTCTTCCGGAGAGATAGGAGTTGGAGACCACATTGCATGAAAGCAACTCTTGGCTCCTCTTCTATTGACACCTTCTTCCAAGGCGATGTCGGAGGGGTGTCGATGACTGCAGTCGCTGGAAGACTGACCGCCGTGGTGGTACTGCCGTCTTGCCACAGCAGTTGATAGTGACCACCACACAAGTATGCCCCGTGAGAGGCTCATCGTGCTTGTTGGTCGACTCTTCCTGACCGGCGCTTGTGAGTGATCACATTACGCAGGTCGTTGGAGGAGAGTGCTACCTTCACACCCCCTTCAGGCGCATGGCAAGGCCAAACGCCGGGGCGGACAGGTGAGTGCTGCGCCCCCTGATCTAATACCAAGCAGGCATCATGATCAGTAGTGGGGGAACAACAACATTTGAAGTGACTTGAACGGACCTCAAACGCATAACCAGAGGAGGCGCGGGAGTTCAAGACCACTGAATTTGCCGCACTCGACTTGGTTATGCACGCAGTGGATGCGCCCAACTGAGATGAGGACTTTGAAGATCGACTCGTCTTTGGTGCCGAAGCACCTGAGTCGACCTTGTACAGCTTGCCATCGGCAGCGCCGTGATTGTGAGCACGTGCCTCTGGCCTGCTGCTGGCATAGCACGCTTGTGGCGCATGGCCCGTGCCGTCTTGGATCTCTTTGTACTAGGCCCGCTGGGGCGCATAGTACTCAGCATCCAAATTCTCCTCGCCATTACAGCGAGTGAGTCTGTCAAAGACAGAGACTTTTTGTGGCGCATCAGAGGTGATACGCGGGGCTTTGGCTGCGCCCTGCTCCGTCGACGCATCTTCCTCGCCTGAGAGGGAGATGGCTGGGGAATATGGTCAGCCGCACGTTTCCCCGAGAGATGCGCTGCATCAGCAGGCGCACCTTGGTTGCTGAGAACGTCAGCAGGAAGGGAGGGCTGGATTGGCGCATCCCCTTCAGTGGTGGTGCCCGAGGCGTCGACTTTGCGCACCCAGACACGGCGGGTCTTCTTCGGCTTCGGCAGCCGCTTCGAAGGACTCACGCTTCCTTCAGAAATAACTCCTCGTACGCCTGTTGATTGAGGCGCACGACCAGCGTCTTGTGGAGGAGCCCACCTTCACGTCGTCGGCCTGTGACAAACTTTTCGGAAGAGGAGAAAGAAGTCCCCAGCAGAGTCGCCAGCTTGTTTGCCATTAAAATCGTTTGATTGCAAATCTTAATACAAACAGAACAGTGTTACAATATAGGACTTAGATGTAGTCCTAGGAGTACACTTTTGTTTAATCTGGGTCCTAAGTGCCAATGGAGCGAGTGGTAATGCGTTGACTCCGTTGACGGGCTGACGACGGTTATCGGTTCTCTGAAGGTGTAGATTGCTCTGGGTGCTGGAGCTGGCTGAGAGGAGGAAGACGTTGAGTGTCTGTATCTGCCTCTCTGATGATCTCTGTCTGGATTGTTCGTATGTATGTCTTTGGTGTGTAAGAGGGGATGATTCCTCATTTATAGCTGGGCAGGTTGGCTGCATGCGCGCATATGTAGGATGCCGGTGCGTGGGGACGCCACGTGGAGATTGCTGATGGAGGCGCATGGATGATGCGCCCTACTCGCGGAGTTGAATTCTTTACTGCTGTTGTGAGCGGCACGTAGCAGAGGAGAAGATCTTTCTGTTGCTGAGATCTTGGATGAGTTGAGTCAAAGGACACGTGTCGTCGACCCATGCTCGGAGATCTCTGATTTGGTGGGATGATTTGGTGGGATGCGCCTTGGATTGGGCGCATGATGAGATTTTGGCTCGTGACCTTTAGGAGTCACGAGCCGTTCTGGGCGCATGGCTTTTGAGGCTGCAGCGACTTTCCTTCTGTCTTTCGGGATCAGAGATCAGTCTGGCGCATGGCTTTTGAGGCGCATGCAAAGCTTCAACTGGAGACTCTTCTTCTGTCTTTAGGGTCAGTGAAGGGTCTGAGGCGTATGGCTTTCGAGGCGCATGCAGGTTTGGGCATGGCCGCGGAGGCGCATGCGGGTGGTCGAGTGGCCACGTGGCAGTAGCCGTCGGGATAGAGTCATGATGACGCTGACATTGTGGACACTTCGTTTTCTGCAAAAGCTGTCAGCCGTTCAGACTTGGGAAGGCGTGCTGCAACTCTGTCAGTTCAGCATTTAATGTTGGTGACATTCGATGGACAGCTGAGTGGGCGCGTCGGTTGACGTTCCACTAGGCGTATGGGGACGTATGGGGGTGCATCCCCTGTGATGCGCTTGGTGCTGAAAGGCGCGTCTGTGTGATGCGCTTGACGTTGAGGGGCGCGTCTGTGTGATGCACATCTGGCCGGCACATCTGCTTTGTGACACGTCTTCATTGATCCGGCTATTGAGTTCTTCGGGGCTTTGATTGCTCTCCGACTTAGCTGAATTCGAAGGGGGATTCATTCATCATAAATACAAGTTCATTGCACTGACATCGGGAAGGTTGCCACTTGGTGCATGGGTTTGATTTGCCCTGGCCTATGAATAGCAACAGTTTGAGAGAGTTTTGTTGTCTCTCCCTCGACTTCTCGACGAAGATGGATTCGACTGATCCTCCTCCTTGGCAAGACGTTGTACTGTGGATGATGGTTCTCCTTGTTCGAAGAAGCTTTGACGGTAACTCCTCCAGAAGATAAGAGCCCCAGGCGGGTAGATCGCCTATGCGTTGACGAGGAAGTGATTCACTCTGACGGGGCGGAGTGATGCGCTGGGAGACAGGTACAACAGGTTGCAACTGTTGGAACACAGACTGCCTTGGTGGTGGAGCCACTGTCTTGCGGTAGCAACAGTTGATGGCGACCGTAGCACAAGTGTGCCCTATGAGGGACACATTATGCTTCTTGGTCGGCTTCCTGATCGGTGCTCACGTTGTACAGATCGTTGGAGAGAGTGCCACCTTCGCACCCCCTTCAGGCGCATGGCAAGGCCAAGCGCCGGGGTTGTTAAATGAGTGCTGCGCCCCTGATTTAATACCAAACAGGCATCCCGATCAGTAGTGGGGGAACCACAGCATTTGAAGTAACTTAAACGGACCTCAAACGCACAACCAGAGGAGGCGCGGGAGTTCAATGTCACGCCCCACTCCCGTAGGAGCGATCGTCCTCGCTAAGGCGTGATGCCGCACGAGCCTAGATTGCGCTCGTGCAAGGCAGTTCCATAACGGCCGATTACATCGGCGGCGACGGGGTCGTCGCACAGAAGTCCCAAGCAGAAACATTGGATCATTGCAGCGAAAATTTAAAGAAGAACATATATGAACACAAGTAACTCAAAAGAATCTCTTTATTGATATTGAATACAGGATTACATTTATGGGCGCAAGGCCAATTACAAATCTCTCAGGCTCACTTTTCACTCATTTACAAGTCACTCTGCTCTCTCTCATCTCCCGATACAATGCTTGAATCCAGCGGAAGCTTCGGAAGGCGATGTGCATACATTATGCCCTGTATAAGTCTTCAGATCACGCGACCGTACGCTTCGACTTGCCAAGGAACTCCGTGCCTCGACGCATCCAAGCGAGCTCCGCGCTACGAGCTTCTACCTGTGCCTGCACATGAAACACTGTGTGGGTGTCAGTACCACTGTACTGGTGGAGTGAGCTTCTCGTCCACCCATACATAACCGACACGTTTCATTTACTTTGTGCAGCTTAAACCCTTTCAATTGTCTATCTAGTCTTGCCTTAGGATTCATTTTAGGACAAGGACGTCTCGTTCGATAACTAGCGATGCAACGACAAGGTCGTGTAACGACGGGGTCGTGCTATCTTGCCAACGTGTGTTTCGATCGAGGCAGTGCCTCATCGCTTAGGTACTTGACCAGACTTTAAGGCGGGACGGCAGGGTCGTGCCTTATTCTATTCCAAACTTAGACTTGTTCAAGACTGTGCTTTGTCGAGGGGCAATTCACGTGAACTCGGCCGTGCCAGGACCCTTTGATTAAACTCAAGCGCCACTAGACCAATTCTTGTGCTAACGATTCAAGTGCCAAGGGACGGCAACGGGACAACTCGTACAGGTCGTGCCTTAGAATTTACTTAGACTAGTTTGCACATTCAAGACTGAGGTCGTGCCTCGCTATCCAGACTTATCCATGCTACCGCCTTGCGTCCATCCTGTTAGAGTCGTTTGCTAACTTAGACAAGACTTGTCAAATACAATCTCGACTTCATGAATATCCCGATGCCATCTATCGTGCTAAGCACGGTGCCTATGCTGCAGCCCAGTCTTAGGCCCAGACATTCGTTTACCGACTAGACAAGCATTCAAGTTCTAGACTCAATCCAAAGGCATACACGCGGAGTCGCCGCTATCTGCCGACTCATCTACATGAGGAGGTCACTAGCAATTTTAAGCTATCTTGGACATGGCTCGTGGGATATCCACCTGTACCAACACGGGGAGCTAGCCCGGTGGGGTGGAACTCTCCCATGCGGTCATCCAGCATCCTACGTTGAGCCACACTTGCTTCCCCCGGGCCGAGTGATTCCGGCGCCCCGGTAATCACTCGAGAAGACTACACCTTGTCGACAAGTTGTCCATGACCATGCAAGACTCGATCTATCCAATCTATCCAGTCTTTCCTTAACATGACCATGCATTCCTTTATTCTATCGAGACTCCCAAGCCGCGGGACCAATCTCGTGTGCGGGACTTATCAAGTATTCAGGCAGGACATGACCGGGCAGGACCGGCATGCTTATTCAAGTATTCAAGCAGGACATGACCGGACGGGACCGGCATGCTTAAAAAGTATTCGGCCGTGGCTCGTGCCTTAGACAGACATGATTCTCTAGGCGACGCTAACGCTCAAGTCATATACTTTATACGACGAGCCTTATTCTCAAGGGACTACTTGACTTGACAACCGCAGCTAGAGCGGAACAGCGCTAGGAATGGCTTCGTTAGCCTAGAGTAACTCTTGTTGACTTGTACGGGCAATGACTCGACGAGCGAAGGCTACGCCGAGCTATGCATCGAGGAAACGTGCTAGGCACGGGGTCGACTTAACAACCAAGTTCTCGGGTGCCTAGACTTAAGCCAACAAGCCGTACAAAGATGACTTAACTTGTGGGATGTGCGAAGGCTGTACCAAGCCTTGCGGGACAAGATCGTGCATGCTTTGTTAAGCATTCGTGCGGGCGACGCCTAGGACTTAGGCTTTTTCAAGTATCGTGACAAGTCGACGGGACAATGCATGCTTGGTTAAGCATTCATGTGGGCGACGCCTATGACTTAGGCAAATTCGAGTGTCGGGACGAATCGACGGGACCAACGGGACATGCGAAGGCTACGCCAAGCCTTGCACAACGGGACCGTGCCTGCTTTAGCAAGCAATTACGTAGGCGACGCCTAAGACTTAGGCTATTTCAAGTGTCGGGACAATTTGGAAACTTAGGCCAACTTTCTTCTTCCAAGCCACGGGATCGAAGGATCGAGTGTCATTTTAAAGCACGCTGAGCCGACTTCTATGTATACCGTGGGACCATTTTCCATGTTCTAGGACATTCCGACCCGACGGGATTATTCCCTTAGCTATGTTGGTGTGTAGCTTTTAGATTAGCCTACCAGTGCAAGTAGAAAATATTGCGAGTTATTATGTGAAGGCTAAGATGAAGCAAGTTCACCGAAACTCCTGCACCTGTGCGAGGAGTCGCTTCGATCGAGCGAGCCTTCGAGCAGCCGTTGTAAGGCTAAGTTCCAACGCCGTCGGCGTTTCGATTCCACCGTTTGACTTTGCGGGTCGGGACACTACAACATACACCACTCAGAACAAGTCTCGTCCTCGAGACTTTCCTGAGGGCAAGCCATCCTACCATTTCTATGGCCAAGACTTAATCGTACGCACTTCGCCTACGCGTTTCCTCAATTCCGAGCCACGCTCTCACAACTATCAATCTTTTCGTTAACATGATTTCAAGATCTCGACACACTCTCATTTTTCAAGTCTTGCTTGAACTCATTGTATCACTTGGCTGGATCATGCATGCATTCCAAGCGTCCCCAAAATACATGCACTCAGCCAAGTCGCATGATAGAAAATTTGTCATTCTCTCTCGAGTCGCATCGTGCACATACCCAGGCGTCCCTGAATATATGCATGTCAGCCGAGTCTCGTGAGCAGGGTTTCCTACGTTCGTGATTCATGCTATCCATTCAAACCAATCCTCCAGATCAATCCTTCGATCGATAACACTTGCGACAGGGGCGTTTCGCCTAACCGCTAGGCCAATCTTTGCGAGGCTAAGTCAATGTCAAGATTGGAATCATAGTTCCCCAACAATAATGCCAACACTGACCCCAATCCTAGGGTCAAACCAAAGTCGATAGTACGAGATTTTCTACCCAAGCTTGCGTCACTCAAATTTCTAAACATCGAGCACGATCACCTATTCGCATCAATGCATTCGTTGCATATATTAGATTTTATCCAAATCACCAACTCTAACCAATTCGTGCATTCGATCACGAGGTCATCTAGCTCGACAATACGTTGTACCCCAATCTCACGCGAGTCCGATTATCCATGGTGGTTCGTGAATCACCACGCAACGCACCCCAGAATAATCATTCTCATCAGGACGTAACTCTTGTTTGAGTCTAGACTCATTCATTTTCGATACGCAGATTGGACATACTCAATTCTCAAGTTCGGTTCTTCAAACACACAATTCATTTTCGAGTCACCTTCGCGTCAAACCACAAGTCGAAGCATACAAATTATCACGCCAAGCTAGGTCAATCACCCCCGCTGTATGAATCACCATACTTGCGCTCACGCGGAGTGATCGTCTCAAATTGGCACGACGCATGTGCGAGGCTGGAGTTGCGCTCGCATAAGACAAGAATGTCGAAGTTGTGGTTATCGACGAAGTAAATCCAAGCATTTCATTTTCATCCAATCAATTTCGATAGTCCGACCGTCATTCATTCAACTAGAAAATCCTCGAGCCAAGTTTATCATTTCCTCGACACGTTTCAATTTCTCGAGTATAAAATTGATCGAAACAGTAACATTTGCACGATCGCCTTTCGCTGAGTCAGAGTACCCCCGAGTTATCGCATATCGATCTTTGATACGCCTCAATACCATCGACGATATGCGTAACCTGACGATCTTCCTTTGCAACCAATTTCGAGTCGTGCGACTGATGCTATTGTCCGAACTGGATATTCCATAATTTCCTCGATATTCATGATCAAGTTCGATCGCTATTCCTCAAGCTCGTTTCAAGATCGTTGTTCGAAACTCAAGTCACATTTCCTTTGCATCAATCTGATATCGTACGCGCGATCCTCTAAGTTTTCTCGATCAAAGACCATTCATTTTCATTCATCGATTCGAATCATTTTTTCCAAAATGCGTTACCTATTTGCAAGTTGTCCGAACGAGATGCTCGTTCGGGACATTCGAAGTCACGACCGACTAAGCGTGACGCGTTCTAAGGCTTTGCGCGATCGCATCGCCTCGCCGACATACTCGTAATCCTCAATATTTGCTCGAATGATTTCCAAGAAAATCCATACACCACTCGGATTCGAGCCATACGATCTAGCCTAAAATCATGTTCGCGTCATTCGCTAAGACGTCCTTCGGATTCGTTCGACGAATCCCTAGCGTAATCGCTTACGTCGCATCGACGTACTAAGTTGTTCGCACTATTTCCTCAAAACCCAAGTTAATCCTCCGTGTACGCTTAAGCGTTAACTCGATAGCATTCCTATCGATAGACACTCTAAGTGTAGCTCGTTCCCGACCGAGCGGTACTTGGTATCGCTCGCACTCGTTTGCACCAAAAGTCGAGGTGCGCGATACGCGACGCAACTTAGCCAAAAGGCCGTGCGCATGGCTATCCCATACGGACTTTTATTCGAGTTTGCATGCTCACATGCTAAGGTCAATGTTGGACTAGTTAGGCATGAACGCGACTTTTTAAGGTCGACGCAGGACTATTCGGGCACACGTGCAACTTGTTAACTTTAGCATACGTTTTCATTCAAGACAAGTTAACACCGTTCGGCACAAAGGCCATTGCCTATCGATGCGTTTGGTTGAACGCTTGTACGAGCTTTCAAAAATATTTAGACTTATTGTATGGACATGCCGAGGGACAATCGAGAGAGAGCGCGTACTTCATTATCAACGACGAGCTTTCAAAACTGATAATTCGATTTGAAGTCCAAGGACGTAAAGCCGTGCTCTGATACCATTATGTCACGCCCCACTCCCGTAGGAGCGATCGTCCTTGCTAAGGCGTGATGCCGTACGAGCCTAGATTGCGCTCGTGCAAGGTAGTTCCATAACGGCCGATTACATCGACGGCGACGGGGTCGTCGCACAGAAGTCCCAAGCAGAAACATTGGATCATTGCAGCGGAAATTTAAAGAAGAACATATATGAACACAAGTAACTCAAAAGAATCTCTTTATGATATTGAATACATGATTACATTTATGGGCGCAAGGCCAATTACAAGTCTCTCAGGCTCACTTTTCACTCATTTACAAGTCACTCTGCTCTCTCTCATCTCCCGATACAATGCTTGAATCCAGCGGAAGCTTCAGAAGGCGATGTCCATACATTATGCCCTGTATAAGTCTTCAGATCATGCGACCGCACGCTTCGACTTGCCAAGGAACTCCGTGCCTCGACGCATCCAAGCGAGCTCCGCGCCACGAGCTTCTACCTGTGCCTGCACATGAAACACTGTGTGGGTGTCAGTACCACTGTACGGGTGGAGTGAGCTTCTCGTCCACCCATACATAACCGACACGTTTCATTTACTTTGTGCAGCTTAAACCCTTTCAATTGTCTTTCTAGTCTTGCCTTAGGATTCATTTTAGGACAAGGACGTCTCGGTCGATAACTAGCGATGCAACGACAAGGTCGTGTAACGACGGGGTCGTGCTATCTTGCCAACGTGTGTTTCGATCGAGGCAGTGCCCCATCGCTTAGGTACTTGACCAGACTTTAAGGCGGGACGGCAGGGTCGTGCCTTATTCTATTCCAAACTTAGACTTGTTCAAGACTGTGCTTTGTCGAGGGACAATTCACGTGAACTCGGCCGTGCCAGGACCCTTTGATTAAACTCAAGCGCCACTAGCCTAATTCTTGTGCTAACGATTCAAGTGCCAAGGGACGGCAACGGGACGACTCGTGCAGGTCGTGCCTTAGACTTTACTTAGACTAGTTTGCACATTCAAGACTGAGGCCGTGCCTCGCTATCCAGACTTATCCATGCTACCGCCTTGCGGCCATCCTGTTAGAGTCGTTTGCTAACTTAGACAAGACTTGTCAAATACAATCTCGACTTCTTGAATATCCCGATGCCATCTATCGTGCTAAGCACGGTGCCTATGCTGCAGCCCAGTCTTAGGCCCAGACATTCGTTTACCGACTAGACAAGCATTCAAGTTCTAGACTCAATCCAAAGGCATACACGCGGAGTCGCCGCTATCTGCCGACTCATCTACATGAGGAGGTCACTAGCAATTTCAAGCTATCTTGGACATGGCTCGTGGGATATCCACCTGTACCAACACGGGGAGCTAGCCCGGTGGGGTGGAACTCTCCCATGCGGTCATCCAGCATCCTACGTTGAGCCACACTTGCTTCCCCCCCGGGCCGAGTGATTCCGGCGCCCCGGTAATCACTCGAGAAGACTACACCTTGTCGATAAGTTGTCCATGACCATGCAAGACTCGATCTATCCAATCTATCCAGTCTTTCCTTAACATGACCATGCATTCCTTTATTCTATCGAGACTCCCAAGCCGCGGGACCGATCTCGTGTGTGGGACTTATCAAGTATTCAGGCAGTACATGACCGGGCAGGACCGGCATGCTTATTCAAGTATTCAAGCAGGACATGACCGGGCAGGACCGGCATGCTTATTCAAGTATTCAAGCAGGACATGACCGGACGGGACCGGCATGCTTAAAAAGTATTCGGCCGTGGCTCGTGCCTTAGACAGACATGATTCTCTAGGCGACGCTAACGCTCAAGTCATATACTTTATACGACGAGCCTTATTCTCAAGGGACTACTTGACTTGACAACCGCAGCTAGAGCGGGACAGCGCTAGGAATGGCTTCGTTAGCCTAGAGTAACTCTTGTTGACTTGTACGGGCAATGACTCGACGAGCGAAGGCTACGCCGAGATACGCATCGAGGGAACGTGCTAGGCACGGGGTCGACTTAACAACCAAGTTCTCGGGTGCCTAGACTTAAGCCAACAAGCCGTACAAAGATGACTTAACTTGCGGGATGTGCGAAGGCTGTGCCAAGCCTTGCGGGACAAGACCGTGCATGCTTTGTTAAGCATTCGTGCGGGCGACGCCTAGGACTTAGGCTTTTTCAAGTATCGTGACAAGTCGACGGGACAATGCATGCTTGGTTAAGCATTCATGCGGGCGACGCCTATGACTTAGGCAAATTCGGTGTCGGAACGAATCGACGAGACCAACGGGACATACGAAGGCTACGCCAAGCCTTGCACAACGGGACCGTGCCTGCTTTAGCAAGCAATTACGTAGGCGACGCCTAAGACTTAGGCTATTTCAAGTGTCGGAATAATTTGGAAACTTAGGCCAACTTCCTTCTCCCAAGCCACGGGATCGAAGGATCGAGTGTCATTTTAAAGCACGCTGAGCCGACTTCTATGTATACCGTAGGACCATTTTCCATGTTCTAGGATATTCCGACCCGACGGGATTATTTCCTTAGCTATATTGGTGTGTAGCTTTTAGATTAGCCTACCAGTGCAAGTAGAAAACATTGCGAGTTATTATGTGAAGGCTAAGATGAAGCAAGTTCACCGAAACTCCCCCACCTGTGCGAGGAGTCGCTTCGATCGAGCGAGCCTTCGAGCAGCCGTTGCAAGGCTAAGTTCCAACGCCGTCGGCGTTTCAATTCCACCGTTTGACTTTGCGGGTCGGGGCACTACATTCAAGAACACTGGATTTGCCTTACTCGACTTGATTGTGCACGCAGTAGATACGCCCAAGTGAGACAAGGACTTTGAAGGTCGGCTCGTTCTCGGCGTCGCAGCACTCGAGTCGACCTTGTACAACTTACCATCAGCAGCACGCATGATTGTGAGCGCATGCTTCTGGCTTGCTGCTGGCATAGCACGTTTGGGACGCATGGCCCGCGCTGCCTTGGGCTTCTTCGTACCAGCCCGTGGGGCGCATAGTAGTCAGATTCCAAATTATCCTCGCCATGACAGCGAGTGAAGAACTTGCAGCCAACCCAGAAGAATACTGCAACTTTTGTGGCTCGAACGGGCTCCCTGGATAATGGGTTCCCTTTTCTTTATTTATTTTTTTGGTGCCCTCTTCAAAGGAGGCAAGAGGGCTCTATATATAGAGTGGAATGAGAGCTCTCTTCTTCTCCTTTCTGATGTGGGATTAAAAGCAAGATCCCTTCTTTTTCATGCTTCTACAAGCATCTGCAGAGGTAAGATGTCCCGTAAGGTTTATTTTTCGAGTTCAGCTTCTTATGTAATCATGCTTCTCTCTGTTTGTGTAGGAGCCGCTGAAAAGAAAGCCCCGTAATCCAAAATTTGGTGGGAGCAGGCCAAAGGAGATGGTGGGCTCATCTGAAGTGCGTATTCCGCCCACTACGATATCTCCCATGGAGGAGAACACCGAGGATGTTGCTGTAGAGACTCCAGCATCTCCAGATTATGTCAGACGGGAAGCTGAGGATACAGCAGCTTCCGAGAAGATGAAGGCCACAGCGTCGGCCTTGGATGACGTTGCCGCAGATCCGCAAGAGTCTGTTGCGGGGGCAAGATATAGTTGGGACAGAGGAGAGGGTTGATTCCCCTCCTTGTCATGATGAGGGGAGGTCGGCTGTATCATTGCCGAGTCTTACCCCAGCTTCAACCGTGGAAGTTGAGGCGGCTACTGATCAGGAGGTAGCGATAGATTCTGTCCCTGTTGATGGACTTGATGACGAGACCCGTCTGCCGGTTACGACCGCTGAGGCTAGTCAAGAGACAAGTGATAATCTTCCTATTCTGCCAAGGGAGGTACCAGCTGTTGATAGGATGTTGGGGGAAGAGGTGGCCGTTGACGTCGGTGGTTCCTCCGGGCTTGAGAAGGGCGAGGGTGTGGAACCCTCTGTTGCCCCTCCTACTTGGGGTACTATTTCGGCGCCTGTACGGGTTTCCTCTGTTCCTTCGGCTCCTCGGGCTAACAGTCCAGCCCCTGTTGATGAAGAGCCCATTGATGCCGAGGTCCAAGCCTCGCAAGTTGAGGTTGGCGGATCTTCTTCCGGTCCGCAAACTGTAGTAGCTCCTCCAACTCCTGCTACGACGCCGCAGGTCCTGGCGGATGCAGACGAATATGTGAAATTCCTCGTCGAGGGGGTGTACAAAATACTGCAGAAGGGTGTATCTGCTGTGATGGATGCCAACGGGAGCTTTGCGACGGCAAGAGCTCTGGTAATGCCCTGTATCGAGCTGATCCGCATTCACCAAGGCCACGACTATATGGCCGAAATTCTGGAGGCTTCGGTGATCGAGCTGGACGAGCGGCTCGCAGAACTTCAGCGCATCCAGCAAAACGACCTCTCCGTCCTGATAGATGCGGAGAAGGGGAAGCTGATTGTCGAGATCGAGTCTTCATTCCAGGCCACTGTGGGCAGTTGGAAGCGCGAGGTGGCTGAGACTGAGGCTGCGGTAGAGCAATTGTCTCAGTCCATGAAGACGATGGTGGAAACTCGAGCTGCATTGGATGCTAACATCGCGGAGATCGACACCCAGATGCGCCGCCTTGAGGACCAACGGATCCGACTCCAGTTAGATGTCGAGCGTGTCCGGGCTGAACACGCATCATTCAAGAAGGAAGAAGCGACTTTTACTCAGCGGACTCTTGCCTTGGCGCAGCAGCGACAACAGCTTGATGAGAAGCATGAGAGCGATACTTCCGCTGGGGCTGTTGAATTGATGCGTCAAGAAGCTGAACGACGAGTCCTGGCGACTGTGAAGGCCCGTACAGCCGACTTAAGACTTCGAGTCAGGGAGCTCTCAGCCCACCCTGGGGAGGTTCAGGGACTGTAGCTTTTCCCCTTTTTTTTGTTCTTTTGCCATCCTTTGCTGGGGGATAGTGTAGCTTTTGTACTCTCTCTTTCAGAAAATAAAGAAGTACGCAACTTTTTGCGATGTGTTCATTTTTTTGTTATTATGAACTTGATGATTTGTGTGGACCTATTATCTTTTGCGCACCTTAGTTTTTAGGCACAGATAATAAGTTTGAAGGAACCGATATGTTTGCTCAGAGGTAATGTGGACGTGGCAATCATTAGGGTTCAAATGATAGAATTATCCTACTCAGAGGTGTGATGGACGTGGTAGGAATGATCCTGAGGGATACGCTGAACAACTCAGAGGTGATGTAGACGTGGAAGTTCTGCGATCAATGTACGA
This sequence comes from Iris pallida, assembly GCA_029216955.1. NCBI lineage: Eukaryota > Viridiplantae > Streptophyta > Magnoliopsida > Asparagales > Iridaceae > Iris > Iris pallida. The sequence continues at coordinate 39,473 of JANAVB010011476.1, forward strand.
CAACGTAGGGGTTGTTTGTACGAGATGTTTACTCAGAGGTAACGTGGACGTGGTAAACATAAAGGGTAGCGTCGACTTACGCAGCGTAAGATTTTGCTTTGTAGGGTGTAGAGGAACAACTCAGAGGTGATGTGGACGTGGTTGTCTTTCTACTGAAGGATGCCATAGAACAGCTGGGTTCCAGAAGCGTATGAGTTTGTGGAAGAAGATTGTGTGTGAGCCCTGATGATTGGGCCCACAGGTTCCCTTTTGGGGAAGTACATGCCTGAAGGATGTCAAAATAGTACTTTTTAGGAACTTGCCATTGATGGGCATCATAAACAAGTCCCCATTGGGTTTGGCGAGACGGTAAGCACCGTTTGAGTATACTGTTTCTATGATGAAAGGTCCTTCCCACTTGGGCTCGAACTTTCCTGGTGTCTTGTGAGTTAACACCATTGGCCTTCTGACTGCTAAAACCAGGTCGCCAACTTGAAAGGTCCTCTGTTTGACCCTCTTATTGAAAGCCTGTGATATACGGGCTTGGTAGAGTTCGATGCGTTATTGAGCCAGAAGACGCTTCTCATCGAGTGCCTCCAGTTTCCGCAGACGACGACGTTGATCGTCCTCTTCTGTGAGTTTGTTTGTTATTGCTACGCGGAGTGAGGGTATCTGGATCTCGAGAGGCAGTAACGCTTTGCTCCCGTAGACCAGAGAGAATGGTGTGTTGCCTGTTGGGGTCCGTACCGTTGTGCGGTAGGCCCAAAGACATTCGCCAAGCTTTTCGTCCCAGTCGCGTTTGTTGGATGACACGACCTTTTTGAGCAGCCTGACGATGGTTTTGTTGAACGCCTCTGCTAACCCGTTTGCTACCGGATTATAGGCGGTGGATGCCACATTTTGAATATGATTCTTGTCACAGAACCTGCTAAAAATGTGGCTGATAAACTGAGGACCGTTGTCATGAATGATCTGCCGGGGTACTCCGAAACGGTAAATAACATGGTGTTTGATAAAGCTGACCACCCTGGAGCTCTTTACTTCCGCCAGTGGGACTGCTTCTGCCCATTTAGAGAAGTAATCGGTGATGGCCAGGATGAAGCGGTGTCCTCTTGATGAAGGAGGGGTGATTGGTCCCACAATATCCATGCCCCAGGCTTCGAAGGGCCAGGCGACGACTGTAGGATGTAGCGGTTCAGACGGTGTATGTATGAAGTCAGCATGGAGTTGGCATGCGTGACACTTCTTAGCATATTCAACAGCGTCGGCGGCCATGGTTGGCCAGTAGTAGTCCATACGCCGCAGTCGATCCTGCAACTTAGGACCGGATTGATGAGCTCCGCAAGTTCCGTCATGAGCTTCCCGAATGGCTTCGGCTGCTTCTTCGTTGGACAGGCATCGAAGGAGGAGCCCATCGAAGGAGCGTCGGTACAGCATTTTGGTAGTTGTATCGTAGTAGAATCGAAGAGAGCGTCTTCTGACTGAGACAGCTTCCTTCGGGTCCTTTGGAAGGATTCCGTAGATAGCAAAGTCGATGAACGGGAACCTCCAGTCTCGAACATTAACACCAGTGTTCGTTGGCATGGCTTGAGCCACTCGCAAACACAGGTTGTTTCTAGGACAAATCAAGTCTCGGCCTATTACCGTGACATAGTGTTGAGTCCCAAAGGGCGCTGCTAATGAGGCTGCGAGGCCAGCCAGAGCGTCAGCCTCCAAGTTTTGTAGACGAGGTACATGTTCGATGAAGAACCCGGTGAAGGTTGAAATGATGTTCAATGCAACTTTGTGGTAAGGGATCAAATCTTCATGACGAACCTCGTATTGCCCCCGAATTTGGTTCACGACGAGTTTTGAGTCACCGTAGGCTTCCAGATGGTCAACCCCCAGCTGTTGTACGAGCTGGAGTCCCATGACGAGTGCATTGTACTCGGCAACATTGTTGGAGCACGGCTTTGAAAGGGAGTAAGCACGCTGGATGACCAACTGATCGGGGAAGACTAAGACTACCCCCACTCCTGCGATGATTTGGCCTTTGGGGCCTGTTCTTGAAGCGCCATCGAAGAACATCCGCCAAACGGAGCTTCCTTCGGTGACGTTGGATTCTTGGACCTCATCCGGGATATCTTCATAGAGCTTTGAGGATTCTGGGATGGGGTGTGCGGCTAAAAAGTCAGCCAGAGCTTGACCTTTAACAGCTTTTTGTGGGACAAACACCATATTATATGGTGTTAGCAAGATCGCCCATGTGGCTAGCTGGGAGTTCAATGATCCTGGCTTCGTCATGAGGACTCTGAGCGGATTGACTCGGGAAATGACATGAATTGTCTGGCCCGAGACATAATGACGAGTCTTCTGGATGGCGAATACCAAAGCCAAGCACTCCTTCTCGACGGGGTTGTACCGGTGTTCGGCCCCAATGAGCATTCGACTGAGGTAGTAGATTGCTTGCTCATAGCCTGTATCGCTGTTTTGAGCCAGCAGAGCGCCAAGAGAATTATCCATGGCACGGACATAGAGGAGAAATGGTTTACCGGCGACTGGTGCTACCAGGACTGGTGGGCTCGTCAAGTAGGTTTTGATGTCGTCGAAAGCCTTTTGGCACTCCTCTGTCCAGACATAAGAGACTCCCTTTTTCATGAGCTGAGTAAAGGGTTGACATTTACCGGAGAGGTTTGCTATGAACCTCCGGATGTATGCCAGACGTCCCTGTAAGCCCCGAAGTTCTCGAAGATTCTTCGGAGGGACCATGTTGAGGATGGCTTTGGTCTTCTCGGGATCAACATGAATACCTTTTGCCGTGATGACAAAGCCCAAGAATTTGTCGCTAGAAACCCCCAGGAAGGATTTAGCGGGGTTCATCTTGAGTTGATGTGCCCGCATGAGATCAAAGACTGTCTTCAGGTCCTGTAAGTGATCTCCTTTGAGGCGGCTCTTGACCGCGTTGTCGTCAACGTAGCATTCGACTGTCTTGCGAAGATGTTGACGGAAGATGGTGCTCATAGCTCGTTGGTATGTCGCACCGGCGTTCTTTAAGCCGAAGGGCATCACTGTGTAGCAGAAAATGCCCTTTGGAGTCCTAAATGACGTATGTTTTGCGTCGTCGGGGAACATCTTGATTTGATTGTAGCCTGAATACCCGTCCATGAAGGACATGCGTTCGAAGCCACATGTGTTGTCGATCATCACATCGGTGATCGAAAGCGGGAATTCGTCCTTTGGATAAGCAGAGTTGAGGTCTCTGAAGTCGATACAGACTCGTATCTTCCCATTCTTCTTGGTGACAGGCACGACGTTGGCTACCCAATCTGGGTGCTGTTCCTCACGGATGAAGCCGCTAGTCAAGAGTTTGTCCACCTCCTGATCGATGGCATTCATGATGTCCGGCCAAAAACGTCGCTGCTTTGATAGGTTTGGCATCAGGTAAGATGTTCAACCTATGTATTGTGATCTGTGGATCGAGTCCTGGCATGTCTTCGTAGCTCCAAACAAAGACGTCGATATACTCTTTAGCCAGCTGGATTAGAGACTCTCGGTCTTCTCTTCTAGGCTTTTGCTGACGAAGATGAGTTTGGAAGAAGATCCGTCCCCAAGGTCGATCTGCTCGACTTCGTCTTCGATGGGAGGTTCACGTAACTCAAAACGAGACTCCCATTGCTCTCCTAGGCATTGAGCCCAGGGTTCTTCTTCGAAGGATTACGGCGTTTGGTCTTCGCCTTCACCTTTTTGAGGTTGTGCTGATGTCATGTTAGCTGACATCACTTTCCTGAAAACTGATCCGATACTGGTATCGGAATCCCAAGTCGATGCTTCGGACGAGTGGGAATGTTCTACGTCTTCTGCGTCTGAACTCTCTGGAGTTGTTGGTGGCGTGACATAGCCTACCCCCTTCGAGTCTGATTGTAGTAGTTCTGCGGCTTTCCCTTGGGGGTTGAAAACCGAAGAGGGAGATGTCGACCTTTGCCGTAGTTTAGGCCTTTGTTGCTTTTTAGGTCATAGCCCATCTTTTGGATGATGTGCTTCGCCGTATCTGTATATCGGTAGACTTGTACTCTGCCTGTATCAGGTTCTGGCTCGAGTGGCGGGAGGTCTTGATGACGTTCGACCTTGCCCAAAATGATGGATCCTTCATCTCGACTTCGTGGAGGGGTTATGAAACAGACTCCTTGAGGGACTACTTGATTTACATGGACGGCCGTTATTTGTGTTTGCAACGGCCGTAGAGCGTTATCTAATGTATACATAGCATTCCAGTGTGGAAGACAAGAATAATTAAAAGACACTCTATTATTGATAAAGTACGAGATCTTATCCCGTGGGATTACATTGTCTAAGGAGGGTGCATCTATATCAGCAGAGATATATTCGCCGAGCTCCTCATCTGTAAGCACTGGGGTCGAATCAGGGAATCCACCACAGCTTTGACTTTGGGGTCTGAGAGGGCGATGTGAGCCTTCTCTGGCATCTTGGATGACTGCGGGGGCTTGCCCTTAAGACGCACCTTCAAAGGTGCCTCGACTGCGCCTCCTGTGAGTGGTGCCTTTCCCTGTAATTTTGCCACCAGGGGAGCCGATGTTTGAGGCGGCTTTCCCTTGAGGCGTATCTTCAGGGGAGCCTCAGGAATCGGTGCTTTCCCTGATAGCTTGATGCTCATTGGAGGCACCTTCTGGGGTGGTTTGCCCTTCAGTCGGATCTTCAGTGGGGCATCTGGATTCGTCTCAGGCTCCGTGTCCGGCTCAGTTGCCGTCTCTGCCTTATCATCAGCATCGTTGGCTTCCTCCTCGTCAAGTGGCTTGTACAAGTCGGAATCGGTGAAGTAAGCTTCAATCCCTTTGAAGGGATCGATGTCTGCGAACTCCGTCCGGATGACACCGTTGGTGGATACATATTTCATGCATTGGTGGAGCATGGAAGGCACCACCATGTACTCATGTAGCCATGGTTGGCCGAGCAGGATGTTGTAGTTGACCTCGGCATCCACCACAAAAGTCACCTCAGTTTTGAGGTTGCCTATGTGACACTTCAGCGGATCTTGCCCAGCGGCTCGCTTTTGCTAGCGTTAAAGCCACTGATGGTTGTGTTGGAGGGCGCCAGCCGGTACATTGGGATCCCCAAGTTTGATAGCAGCGCCTTCGGGATAATGCTGAGGGAAGACCCCGGATCGATCTGAATCCGGCTCACCTTGACTGAACCGATGTACCCTGTGTAATACAGCGGTCGGTTATGTCGGTGGTGCTTGAGCAGCATGTCCTGTTGGGTGAAAGTTATGTTTGGGATAACTTCCTCCGCACAATGACAGCGCGCACAAGTAGTTGGAAGGTCTTCAGGCTGCTTGACCTGACTGAGAAAGGATTCAGCGTCCTTCAGAGCCTCACAGAGAGCTTCTCGAGAGTCTTTGGAAAGACGCAGGAGCTCAAACAAAGACAAACGTACAGGAGTACTGGCCAGATGTGCCAGTATGTCAAAGTTGTGGGGCTTGGCTAGCCCCGAAGCAGTCTCCTTCCGTAGAGGTCTGTCGAAATGAGCCTCCACCTGCTTCTTCTTATTGGCTGCTGAGGGTTTAGACGGGCCCTCCTTAGGGATGGTGCCAGGAGGCACCACCTCGGCGGCAGCTTCGCCGGGCTGAGCGTTCTGTTGTGCACGCGTCTGTACTGGAAGTGCCTCTTCCGTTGAAGAAGAGACCGTACGGCAAGACTTGATCTTCCTGCCTTTTGATTTGGAGGTAGAGCGTACCTCCGGTTGAGTCACCTCGGAGATGAGGTCGGGATGAACCCAGAGGACCTCTCCTCGAGATATGGTGAGTGGAATAAGTCCACTCGTATTGTCACGGGTAGGTGGCAAGTTCACCACCTCCATTGTCGCCTTAGGGATGGGGACGACGCCATCTTGTGTGGTGGTCGGCAGCAAGGTACCGAATTGGAGTGACACCACATTGGCTGACACTGTCTTCTCTTCGTAGTCGACGGAGATTACATCCGCATTGATCATGCGCTGGATGTAATTCTTGAGGACGTAGCAGTCCTTGGTCGGGTGTCCGACAAACCGATGGTAGTGACAGTACCTCGGGTTGTCCACTTTCACGACTTCGTCGGGCCGCTTTGGGTCCAGAAGTTTGATTTTGTCACCCTGCTTCAGTATTTCAAAGAGTTGCAGGGTGTCTTCGTCATTGAATGAATACACCTCATTGGATCTCGGCGCCAGTGGAGGTTTCTGAGTAGGCGCAGATGCGCCCTTCGAGGCATTAACAGTCAATGCCTGTTTTCCCTTTGCTTCTTGCCCGGAGTTGTTGGCTGCTGACTTTTTCCCCTTATCATCAAAGGCGGGGAAGCTGACACCCAGAAGACGTGCATTGGCCGCCTTCTTTTCTGCGGCTTCAGCTTCGATGATCAGGGAGCTCCAGTCGGGAGGGGGAGTAGAGTTGAGCCAGAGCTTCACTGCGGGCAGCATGTTCATGCTGTAAGAGAAGAGGAGCGCATGTTCTGGCATGCCTGGAGGTAGCCTGAAGTAGGCTTGTCGGAAGCGTTCGATGAACACCCGAACCGTTTCTTTCTCCTTCTGGCGTATCTCTATGAGAGATGCCATCGTCATGTCCTTCCCACCGTCGTAGAAGCGATCAAGGAAGAGGTGCATCAAATCATCGAAGGACGATATAGAATTGTCGGGGAGGCTGCAATACCAGTCATACGCTACCCCTTTTAGGGCTCCAACAAAGATGCTGGTGAGGAGCGCGTCCTCCTTTGGAAGATGTCCCGTTTGTGACTGGAAATATGTCAGGTACCGACGCGGAGAGTCCTTCCCATCGTACGGCGTGAGTGTTTGTGATTTATATTTTGGAGGATAAACCACCTTGTTCCACTCAAGGGGATAAGGCTGGGGAATGTCCATCTTCTGGCGCTCCTCTTGCCTGTTTTTGGACTCGAAGCGCTCCCGCAAGTCCTTGATCATTTCGACCACATCCTCCGTGGAGCTAGGAGTCGGAGAAGGTGGTACTACCTAGAGCGGAGCGTTTGAGGGTTCTGACGTCCGAGGTGCTACTGTGTCGGAGGGTGCCCGTTGAAGGGGTACACTCGACTCCTCATTGACTCCTGGGTCGGGACCGATTGAAGGTGCTCTGGTCAAGGCCGACCGTATATCAAATACCACTTGAGTCAGTGCTTGCATAGAGGCAGAGAGGGTTTTGAGTCCTCCCTCTAATGAGTCTATGCGTTGGACAATGTCCTGCGGTGGCGCATCAGACTCGGCATCATCCCCAGCCATGTATACTGTCCTGACACGGCCAGGAGTGGATGGATTGGTTGAGGCTTCGCTCTCGGCCTCACTTTCATGTGGGAGAGTCACCTCTCCTGGTGTTTCACCTTGGTCACCCCCAGCCACATTCTGGAGGTCATTCTCGACGGGTGCATCTGCAAGGGCCTGATTGTCTCAGCTCCGTCTTGAAGGGCCTCTTCGTCTCTACCCCCAGCTATGTCCTGGGGAACATCCTCGTTTCGAGGGGCTTGTGGGAGGCTGACTTCGCCTCGAGGATGAAGATCCACCGCAGCTGTGCTTTGGACATCTTCGTCTTCGGAAGGAGGCTCAACAAGGGTCTGACTACCCCCAGCTTCCTCTAAGAATTTCTTCTTCGACCGAGTGCCTTCGAACACCCCAGAGGTCGAGACTGCTGCCTTGGTTTTCCTTGGCTGGCTTTTGGATGAGGAATTACCAGTCGTCTTCTGGAGTGATGAGGAGTTGGAGAGGTGTCGCTGACTGCAGCCGCTGGAAGACTGACTGTCTTGGTGGTACTGCCGCCTTGCAACAGCAATTGATAGTGACCACCGTACAAGTATGCCCCGTTGTGCTTGTTGGTCGACTCTCCTGACCGGCGCTTGTGAGCGATCACATTACGCAGGTCGTTGGAGGAGAGTGCTACCTTCACACCCCCTTCAGGCGCATGGCTAGGCCAAATGCCGGGGCGGACAGGCGAGTGCTGCGCCCCTGATCTAATACCAAGCAGGCATCATGATCAGTAGTGGAGGAACAACAACATTTTAAGTGACTTGAACGGACCTCAAACGCACAACCAGAGGAGGCGCGGGAGTTCAAGACCACTGAATTTGCCGCACTCGACTTGGTTGTGCACGCAGTAGATGTGCCCAAGTGAGAGGACTTTGAAGATCGACTCGTTTTTGGTGCCGAAGCACCTGAGTCGACCTTGTACGGCTTGCCATCGGCAGCACGCGTAATTGTGAGCGCGTGCCTCTGGGCTGCTGGCATAGCACGTTTGTGGCGCATGGCCCGTGCCGTCTTAGATTTCTTTGTACTAGCCCGCTGGGGCGCATAGTACTTAGCATCTAAATTCTCCTCGCCATTACAGCGAGTGAGTCTGTCAAAGACAGAGACTTTTTGTGGCGCATCAGAAGTGATGCGGGGCATTAGCTGCACCCCTGCTCCGTCGACGCATCTTCCTCGTCTGAGAGGGAGATGGCTGGGGAACGTGGTCAGCCGCACGCTTCCCCGAGAGATGCACTGCATCAGCGGGCGCACCTTGGTTGCTGAAAACGTCAGCAGGAAGGGAGGGCTGGATTGGCGCATCCCCTTCAGTGGTGGTGCCCGAGGCGTCGACTTTGTGCACCCAGACACGGCGGGTCTTCTTCGGCTTCGGCAGCCGCTTCGAAGGACTCGCGCTCCCTTCAGAAATGAACTCCTCGTACGCCTGTTGATTGAGGCGCACGACCAGCGTCTTGTGGGAGGAGCCCACCTTCACGTCGTCGGCCTGTGACACAACTTTCTCGGAAGAGGAGAAAGAAGTCCCCAGCAGAGTCGCCAGCTTGTTTGCCATTAAAATCGTTTGATTGCAAATCTTAATACAAACAGAACAGTGTTATAATGTAGGACTTAGATGTAGTCCTAGGAGTACACTTTTGTTTAATCTGGGTCGTAAGTGCCAATGGAGCGAGTGGTAATGCGTTGACTCCATTGACGGGCTGACGACGGTTATCGGTTCTCTGAAGGTGTAGATTGCTCTGGGTGCTGGAGCTTGCTGAGAGGAGGAAGACGTTGAGTGTCTGCATCTGCCTCTCTGGTGATATCTGCCTGTATTGTCCGTATGTGTAGGTCTGTGTGTGGAAGAAGGAAATGATTCCTCTATTTATATCTGGGCAGGTTGGCTGCTCATGCGCGCATATGTAGGATGCGCCGGTACGTGGGGACACCACGTGGAGACTGCTGATGGAGGCGTATGGATGATGCGCCCTACTCAAGGGGTTGAATTCTTCATGCTGCTGTTGTGAGCCGGCACGTAGCAGAGGAGAAGATCTTTCTGTTGCTGAAATCTTGGATGGGTTGAGTCAAAGGACACGTGTCGTCGACTCATGGCTCGGAGATCTCGGATCTGATGGGGGGATGATTTGGTAGGATGCGCCTTGGATTGGGCGCATGATGAGACTTTGGCTCGTAACCTTTAGGAGTCACGAGCGGTTCTGGGCCCATGGCTTTTGAGGCGCATGCAAGTGACTTTCCTTCTGTCTTTCGGGATCAGAGATCAGTCTGGGGCGCATGACTTTTGAGGCGCATGCAAAGCTTCAACTGGAGACTCTCTTCTGTCTTTAGGGATCAGTGAAGGATCTGAGGCGCATGGCTTTTGAGGCGTATGCGGATGGTGGGTGGCCACGTGGCAGTAGCCGTCGGGGCAAAGTCATGATGATGCTGACGTTGTGGACGCTTCGTTTTCTGCAAAAGCTGTCCACTTTCCAAAATTGTAAAGGCGTGCTGCCAACTCTGTCAGTCCAGCATTTAATGTTTGGTGACATTCGATGGACAGCTGAGTGGGCGCGTCGGTTGGCGTTCCACTAAGCATATGGGGACGTATGGGGGCGCATCCCTTGTGATGCGCTTGGTACAGGGCGCATCTGTTGAAGGCGCTTGATGTTTGAAGGGGGTGATGCGCTGTCCATCCGGCGCATCCGACACGTCTTTAATGATGCGGCTGTTTCGCTTCTCGAGTGCCTTTAAATAGCTGTTTGGCTGAAGTCGAGGCGTCCGGTTCATCCATTTAATGTGAGTTCATTGCTCGGAACTCGGAGAGCCATCCATTTGGCGCGTGGGTTGATCTGCCCGGCCTATAAATAGTGGCATGGAGAGAAGGTTTGCTTCTCATTCCCTCACGTACCTCCAACATGAACTTGGTATATTCTGTTGACGAAGTGTTCCCGAGGGTGAAGTTGAGACGCCTTGTCGTCGTTGATGCTCTTGAAGGTGACTGTTACATCCAAAAGACGGAGTCGAGGGCTTCTGAGGCAGGCGGAAGGTGCCTGTTGCATCCAAAGATAGGGATGCTCAGGCCTCGTCTCCGTTGTTCCGGAAGAACCGTAGATCGGAATGGCGGTGCTCGGCTCTCTCTTCCTTCAAAGTGGGTGCTGCCCACTCTGATTGTGTTGAAAGCTGCTCCTTTCGTCGTGATTTCGATCACGGTCTTCCTTGGTCTTTGGAGGCTCTTTCGAAGCCTCCCCTGGCCACAGATTTGTGGTGATCTTCTCTTCCTTGGTTCCAGCCAGAGGGTTAAATGCTTTGTGTAATCGAAGCATTTATCAGGTGACCCTGGCTGGAAGAGCGGCACATAACTGGGCTTCTGCTCGGCCAGGCGAGCCTGGTTGGAAGAGTGGCACATAACTGGGCTGCTGAAGGGATGCACATAACTGAGCTGGATGCACATAACTGAGCTGCTGAAGAGATGGCGGGATGCGCCTGGTTGGAGGCGCATGACATCTGTTGTGCCTAACTGGCAGCGCATGGTGATTGGCAGCGCATGATGACTGCTGCGCCTATCTGGAGGCGCGTGGTGGCCGGTGGGTGTAGACTTAGGATCTTTCCTTTGTAGAATTCTCCTTTGTACAACCTTTTCTAGATATGTAATGGACTTTTATATATAAATAAAAAGTCCATCTTCAAATGTCTATGGTTATTGACTTTGCTGTGAAGTGTTCTGTTCGAGTTCTGGTGCATGTAGTGTCTGGCGCATGGACTTTCTGGTTGTAAAATTCCATGCTTCTACACCAGCTTCACACAGGAACTGGTAGCACGCCAAATGGAGCTGCGGTGGAGGAGATACAAGCTGACGAAGTTGACTCCGCGAAATTGTCCAAAATTAATACAATTTAAACGGTCAACTTGGTGGCTGGTTTTGATGTATCAAACGATAAAATTAACGGACAAAAATTGACAAGAGTGAAGGTGGATATACCGAGATTGTGACAGAGCGAAGAAATCGCCGATCCAACGGTCGGATTCCCGGAAAAATGTGCACGAAGTTGCTGCGACGGGGCGCCAAAATGGACTTGATTCCGCGCGCGTCACGACGGAACTTCGTGCGAAACGCACGACTCGCCTCGACGGCTCGTCCCGGAGGACGATGGCCGCCATGGGGCCTATCCCAGGGGTACGCCCGGCCATGCGGGGGTCGGCCACGCCGGTGTGCGGCCGGCGGCGTCGTTGTACCGCCCGTACGCGCGCGGCCACTGGCGCGCGGCTGTCGAGCTGCAGCTTCTGCTGCCACTGGTTGCAGCTGCTCGTGCTGCCTGGCATGGTGGTGCCCGACGGTGGCGCCTGGCCTGATAGGTACGACGGCGGCGGTGGAATACAGTGGTGGCAGTGGTGGTTCGGTTAGTGATGGAGGTGGGGGAAGCTTGGTGATGGTGGAGATGATGATAGATGTGGTGGTGGTGATAGAGGAGTGGTGGCCGACGGTCGAGCGGAGCTCGGCCACGACGGAGCTCCGGCCAGGAGAGGGTCACGGGCTGCTGGCCAAGGAGGAGGGCTCGGCTAGGGAAGAAGGCTGCTGTGTATGTTTTTGTTTGTATGAGGAGAAACAAGTGAGAGAGAGAAGGAGAGTAATAATAAATGTTGTGTAATAAAAAGGAGGAGAGAGAATACTATTCCTAAGAGTTAGGGCCGACCAATGTGGCTAAAAGTGTTGGAGAGTTTGCTGCTGTGTGAGAATGGGGGGTTGTGATGAGTTAGGGTAGATCAAGGGCTAGGATTAAATGGAGAAGTAGATTATTATAGGGATTAAAATCAATAAAATTTTACACTCAATATTGAAGTGGAAAACTAGGTATTGAATATTATTTTTGGGCAAGGAAAAATGAGGGCGTCATGAGAGAGGGTAATATGAAGTTTGGACTGGGTTCGGTCAAGCCGGGTTGGATCAAAATCGGACATTGCAAAATAATCGAATAAAAATAGGCGTTGATGATCATGAGTAAATAAGTAGCACATGGGGATTCCAATAAATGGGACACAAGTGTCGTACGGTTAGTAGGCTCAATGTGGGCCGTGTCCATATTTGGGGTTGATAGGTTTTGGTCGACAGGGTACCCACAAATCAAGTTGGAAAATGAATGTGATACCGTGAGGTGAAATAAAATCGGGTCACGTGTCAGGAAAGTTGTGTGAAGCAAAAGGAGCACAAAATGGCGTGTCTGAGTGGGACACGAAGGTCATGGGTGAAGAGCGTCTCGAGTAGATCATGGATGATAAGTTGGTTTCAAGAAAATGACTGGTCTTGTGCTCCCAAATTAAAAGTCACGGTAACGTGCTAATAATGATCAAAGAAGAGAGTGGAAAAAATAATTAATGATCAAATGGTCTAAATCGACCCGAAGTTGTGCGAAGCAAAAAAGAGTACAAGGGAACAACTTTGGATGGGACACTATATACCATCATGAAGGTAATCCTGTCCACTACAAAACTCGTGAAGAAGATTTCCAGAGTTGAACATCCCTGACACTCCAAATATCAAAGGCACGGAAAAGTACACTTAAGGATAAATAAACAGAATAATTATTTATTGAAACTAAATCAATCAGAAAGTAAAAAAAATCAACCCGAAATTCAGGGTGCTCACAGACATGGAAGACGTTGTGCACTTCGGCTAGGGCATGAGGTAGCGCGATCCGGTAAGCAACGGTCGCCACTCTTTCGAGGATCTCGAAGAGCCCTACGAATCTCGGACTCAGTTTGCCTTTTACCCCGAATCGCATGATGCCCCGCGTCGGCGTCACCTTCAGAAACACATGGTCACCAACCAAGAACTCTAACGGTCGTCGACGAGTATCTGCATAACTCTTTTGTCGACTCTAAGCAATACGGAGCCTATCTCGAATCATGCAGACCTTCTCGACGGCTTGTTCGACTAGTTCTGGCCCGAGCACCTGTCGCTCCCCGACTTCGTCCCAGCAAATCAGAGATCGGCACTTCCTCCCATAAAACGCCTCGTAGGGAGCCATTTGGATGCTCGATTGATAACTGTTGTTGTATGCGAACTCCGCGAGCGGCAAGTGCGTGTCCCAACTAGTCTTCAAATCTATCGCACACAGACGCAACATATCCTCCAGGATCTGATTCACTCTTTCTGTCTGGCCATCGGTTTGTGGGTGGTACGCGGAGCTAAGGTTCAACTTAGTGCCCAGCGCCGCCTGTAGAATCGTCCAGAAACGTGATAAGAATCGCCCGTCTCTGTCCGAAATGATTGTGGCAGGTACCCCGTACAGTCTGACGATCTCGTTGATATAAATCTTAGCTAACCGATTGACGCTCCATGATGCTTTAATAGCGATGAAATGAGCGGATTTGGTCAAACGATCGACAGTGACCCAAATCGCATCATTCCCCCACGACGTCTTCGGAAGGCCCATGATAAAATCCATAGAGATGTCATTCCACTTCCATACTGGAATGTCGAGGTTCTGTAGCTCCCCGCCTGGTCTTTGATGCTCGGCCTTCACCCGTTGACAGGCCATGTACTGTGACACAAACGTTGACAGGCCTTTCTTCATGCCGTACCACCAAAAGGACATGCGCAGGTCCTTATACATTTTGGTACTCCCGGGGTGCAACGAGTACTTCGCATAATGGGCCTCCGTCAGAATCTTCTTTCTAAGTTCAGCATGGTCCGGCACGCAAATCCTCCCTTTTATCCGTGTCATTTCGCCCTCGTCCACCACAAAGTCGGTCGCCTTTTCCATCGAAATCAGCTCGCGTATCTTCTTCAGGAATGGGTCATCCTCCTGTGCGGTCCTTATCTTGTTGTGCAAGCTCGACTCAAGGTGCAATTGGGCCAATCGTGCTCCACGGTAACGGATTCGAATTTCGATACCCATCTCTGCCAAGTCTCGTTGTTTGTTACGGTTGATAGACAAGCACCCAGCAAACATTTTACTCAGAACGTTCGCTACGACGTTTCCCTTACCTGGCGTGTACTCGATAGTCAGATCGTAGTCTTTAATGAGTTCGAGCCAACACCGTTGCCGTAAGTTCAGGTCCCGTTGAGTGAAGATGTATTTGAGGCTCTTATGGTCCGTATAGATTCTGCAAGCTACACCATAAAGATAGTGCCGCCATAGCTTCAACACGAACACAATGGCCGCTAACTCAAGATCATGCGTAGGATAATTCTTCTCGTGTTGCTTCAATTGTCTCGAAGTAAACGAAATCACCTTATCCCTTTGCATAAGCACGCATCCCAAACCAGTCCGCGATGCATCGCTAAATATTTGAAACCCTTCTGGCCCGTCTGGAAGTGCAAGGATCGGCGCTGAGATGAGCCGTTTCTTCAACTCTTGAAAGCTCGATTCGCAGGCGTCGTTCCACTCGAATGTGACTCCATTCTGGGTGAGGCGAGTCAGAGGCGACGCAATCTTGGTAAAGTCTTTCATAAATCTACGGTAGTAGCCTGCCAAGCCGAGGAAACTTCGGATGACGCCTGCAGAGGTAGGCCGCTTCCAATCAACTATCGCTTCCATCTTCTTTGGGTCCACCGTGACACCTTCAGCTGAGACAACGTGTCCAAGGAAAGTCACGCTGCTCATCCAGAACTCGCACTTGCTTAGCTTGGCATAAAGTTGGTGTTCACGCAGAGTCTGTAGTACCGTCTTCAAGTGTTCCGCGTGCTCGTCCTTGCTTTTCGAATATATGAGAATGTCATCGATGAATACGACGACAAATTTGTCTATGAACGGTCGGAACACCCGGTTCATTAGGTCCATGAACGCGGCAGGAGCGTTTGTCAAGCCGAAGGGCATGACCAGAAATTCGTAGTGACCATATCGAGTTCGGAAGGCGGACTTTGGCACGTCCTCGGACTTGATCTTTAACTGATGGTAGCCTGAGCGAAGATCAATCTTAGAAAATACCGTCGCCCCTTGCAATTGGTCAAACAAATCGTCTATCCTCGGTAACGGGTACTTGTTTCGCACCGTGGCTTTGTTAAGTTCTCGATAGTCGATATACAGCCGCATCGACCCATCCTTCTTCCTTACAAACAATACTGGAGCACCCCACGAGGAGACGCTAGGACAAATATATCCGCGATCTAGCAACTCTTGTAGTTGTGCCTTCAGTTCCTTCAACTCTGCCGGCGCCATTCGATAGGGTGCTTTGGATATCGGTCGGGTGCCCGAAAAGGTGTCAATGCTGAATTCTATCTCTCAGTCCGGCAGCATCCCTGGCAACTCGTCTGGGAACACATCAAGAAATTCTGCCACGACTTCAGTCTGGGCCGTGCTTGCAATCTCCGTTCTCGTGTCTCGAACTGATGCTAGGTACCCGCTGCACCCAGAATGCAACATACGCCTTGATGAAATTGCCGATATCATCATTGCTGCCTTTGATGCTGCTCCGCACGAATAGGAGAACTCGGTTTCGCCTGAAAGACAGAACACAACTCTCTTTTTCGCGCACATCGATCGTTGCGTGGCATGCATCCAACCAATCCATGCCGAGGATTATATCGTACTCCTTGATGTCGAGGACGATAACTTCCAAGGATAGATTTTTTCTTCCGATGCAGATGTAACCATCCCTACAAATTTGAGTGGCATACATATCTACTCCCGATGGAGTGCTAACGCTAAGATTCATATCTAAAAGTTGCATGGGTAGTTTATTCTATTTTACAAAGTCGGTAGATATAAAACTATGCGTAGCACCCGAATCGAACAATACTCTAGCAGGCATATTTTTATAGAGTAGTATACCTGTCACTACAGTGTCGGACACAAAAGCTTCGTCCTGAGTCAGTGCGTAGACTCGACCTTGCGCCCCTTGGCGATTTTGTGGGTTCACGGGCACCGCGTTTACGCCATGGGCGGGAGGTGCCATGTTCTGGTTCTGGCTCTGGACGTCCCTTGGTGGATGTTGGTTCGCCCTCCCCATGCGACAATCTACTACCTTGTGACCTAGCTGGCCACACTTGAAGCATCCGCTTCGACAATCGACCGCCAAATGTCCCATCTTGCCGCAGCGATGGCACCGTACGCCTGGGTGAGGCCCCCGATACTCAAACGTATTTTGGCGCTTTGGCACACCAGATCCTCCCACGTTGTGAGGACGTTTGTTGAAGTTGTTGCGGACGCTTGACCCGGTCTTCTGCGAGGCTCGACCGAAGATCCACTCGCTATCAAGGGTAGCGTTATATGATTCTTTGTAAGTCCAGCATCTTTGGTTCATGACGTCCCGATACAAATCATCATTCAAGCCTTGCTGGAAGCGCTCGCACCACGCCTCCTTGTTCGTTAGAAAGGCCCCGACGAACTTCGCAAGCTTCGCGAACTTCGCATCGTAGTCTTCAACGGACAGGTTTCCTTGCTTCAAGGACATGAATTCCTCTTCCTTCTGTCGACGAAGGGCACGAGGAATGTATTGCTCGAGGAAGGCCAGTTTGAACATCTCCCACAAGATCTTGGCATTGGGGTTGGCCTCTTGGAGTTCCTGCTTCTTCGCCTCCCACCAATCGTAGGCCCTCAAGTTTAGCTGCAATGCTGCGCACCCGACTCGCTTGGACCCCTTGATGCTGAGGAGATTGAACAGACCCTCAATCTTCACTAGCCACCCCATGACTTCGTCAGGCTCTGCTTGACCATTGAACTCAGGCGGGTTCATCTTCTTAAATTTGGTCGTCTTGAGCAGGGAGGAGGAAGACATATGCTTCGCCTTTACGGGTTGCACTTCTTCTTCTGACATGGCGGTCGTCGAGTTCTGTTGGGTCGCTATGGTGCTCACGATCTGGGTCAGGGCCTCCATTTGCTTTTGTTGGGCGCTGATTTGGGCCTGGATCTGTTCTTGCAGCTGTCGTTGCTGCATCTCCGACTAGCGTTGTTGGAGTTCCATGAGGCGTAGTAGTCGCTCCATGGCAGATTCGCCAGGCGTCGCGCCTTCGGTGCTATCCGTGCTAATCAATGTGGCATTGACAGCAGGGACACCCAGTCTTTCTGGCATTCCTACAAAATTGAGCAAACTCGTTAGTATTCTCAAAATATCTACGGGCTTATATGTATGGAACGATTATTTCAGGCCGCATATGTCGAAAAATATAGTTTTCAAAAATCGCAACGGCATCTAAAGAAAGTATTTTGAAAGGTCCGAGGTGTGAACCGAGCTCTGATACCAACTTGTCACGCCCCGACTTGTCGAATCGGTCGCCATCGCCTTGACTCGATATAAATCGATCCTACGGGTCGGGACGTGATGCCGTGCAAGTCTTTATTGGACTTGCACAAGGCAAGAATGTACAATTGGAAATTCCTTTTTGACACGACGCGTTGAAATTAAACAGTGCAGAGAGTTGAAGACATAGCATAGGAAGAAATTTAGCTTTTCATTCATAAACTTGCAAAGTATGTGCAAGATCATTTTTATATTACATATGTCGTTGCGGCTAAATCTTGAAACACAAAAGAAAAACTCTCGACAAGCTTGCCTTGAAATAATCCTTGTCGTTCCATACATTCACGCCCATTTATACATTTGAACAAAAGCCTTCGATCTGAGTTGGGCTTCAAAATACTTCAAAATAGGAGAGCTTCGTGTCGTCTCCCGTTCTTCAGCTTTAGGTCTAGTCTCGAGCTCCCGCAGTGCGCTCGTTACCTGGGGAGTTGGGGGTTAGCACACTTGCTAGTGGATGGGACGAACCCACTCGTCTAAACCGACACTGCTTATTATGAATTCTAGCATACGAAGTGATCTTTCTATTTAGAACTATATGAATTGTAGTTCATATCGAAGGCACATTTTTAAACGATAACACATGACAAATTTTAAACATTTTTACCACGGCCGTGCTCCTTTCCTATACAAAATATGCATGATACTTACCACCTGCACAAGACAATAGGTGAGCATGTAATCTATCCTATATGCAGTCATTGGTGACATCGACACCATGAAGAACGATTACGTAGCCTTGCGACGTGCCCTCCAGTCCATGTAGCGAGCCTAACTGGAGGTCTCGCAATGCCTCACGCCGAAGCATGATTTTCATAATTTCCTCCTAGGCCGATTCGGTCCCAGGGCCCCGGGTACCGTCTCGAGAAAAGCTCACCTTGTGCACAAGTCGTCCTTGACCATGCGAATGTATGAACAGTTTAATATGTATGAAGTAAATTGCATAACGTAACCATTATCAAACCACATAATCATTCCTACTCGTGCAAGGATCCTTTTCCCCGAAACCGTACGTTCTGATTTAGCATCCCGTAGGCACCAAATTCTCCGAGGCATGATATACCGCAACCAAGGTTTTCTTCGTTGTGTTTTGCATGGCATGAAAATATATTCTATCTCTTTCTTAGAACTTTATCTTTTCTCTACTTAGGGTGAACTTATAGATTCGGAGTTAACTTCTCTAGGTTGATACATTATTCCGAGTTCTTGATCTTAGTGGCAAGCATACATCCCGTTAACATCATCGATTTGAACTTGAACTTTAAGAATTTAGTTGGCGGGAAGGAGTAGAAAAAAGGGGTCGAAGAACCACCCACCTAAGGAGATTGCGCCGAGAGTAGGAGAACGCTTCGCGACGGTCAAGCGTCAGTTACACGAACTCCTGCAATGGCACGAGCATCGAATTAGAACTCTTCCTTCAATCCCTCCTTCGAAATTCCCAAAGACGCATTCAGAAATCGACGCGAAAGCACACTATCAAATACACGCAACAATTCGTTCAGAAAGCCAAGAAAACCAATAAAACCAACAGCAGACGGGTTGCGTCGCTCCCTTTAGAGTTCCTTTGCCAAGACGCCGCCTACTGCATCTTGAACTTATTCCAACAGTAGCCGATCCATTAGTTGTAACGGTACTCATATCACTCGTCCAAATTGATTTTATTGATGCCATAGTTTTTTGTATATCAAACTCGTCGCCGAGTCAGACTAGCCATCTATGTTCCCGACTATGTCTGACTTGCCACGAGCCTATTACATAGTGCTTCGCCCCAACGGGAGCGGGGCACTACTATATATATATATATATATATATATATATATATATATATATATATATATATATATATATATATATATATATATATATATATTTATTTATTTATTTATTAAATATGTTTTAGGCCTATTTAAATCCAAATAATTACTAAATAAATTCCTAAAAATCTAAAAAATTAAGAGAAATTCTATTTTCACTTCGTAACTCTATTATAAAAATTTGCAGCCAAAATCATCTCATATGTTCCTATTAAAAATTCTAAATGCCATAATTTAATTATGAATAAATAGTTCCTAACAAAAATAAATTCTAGAAAAATTCTAAAATTCCTAAATATGTTTCTAGGCTATTCTAAGCTATATCTATGGAGCTTAATCTCAATCTAAAACCAAGTTGTCCAAGTTATACTTATATCAATTTTTAATTATGGCTTCCTGGTAGCATATGCTACAGATTGTACTATTCTATCAAACATACAAAGCTTGATGTTCCCTACGCAAATAATCTTACTAAACATATTATTTCTATGAGAAAGACACCACATTAATTGAACTCCTTATAGTTGTTAAACCACTCCCTGGTTGGGCCTGGATGTTATAAACATCCCTACTCAAGGAGTTTCATAGAAATTATACCCTCCCACTTTGCACCGTAAGTATATCACACGGTAATTGATCATAGACTTCCGTAGCAATATTGGCTTGACCTTGACTGCTTGTGCTAGTGCCTTGCCTTTATTCTTTGAATACTTCTTATACTTCGAACAATGTTTCTTCGTGTGGCCTGACTATTTGCCAAAAAAATATGCATCACTACAGATCCTTCCGGTTGTGAATTTCCCCTTCCACTCTTGGCTCTATCCTTATTCTTCGACATCCCCCTTTCATCGGTGGTCAACTTCGATGATCTCATTATTAAGAAGAGTTGTACTCCCCTTCACCATCTCGAGAGTCTTCTTCCCCATAAAAGGATCATTGTCATCAAATGGTTATACGATCCTAGAAGTGAAGGTAGGACCAATAACACTTGGCGTTCCTCCTCCAATTTTACTTCAAGAGACAAAAGATCATTGACAATCTTGTTGAAGTTCTTTTAGAGGTTTAAAATTTGGCTTAATTGTACTTTAATACCCTCAACTATTTCAGTTTTTTAACTTAATACCCTAAACTTTTTTACTCAACAACTCGATACCCTCAACTATTTTAGTTTTTCAACTTAATACCTAAAATAAAAAAAAATTGAAACTACCCTTGGCTCCCTCTCTCTCTCCCCATGCACCCCCTCCCTCTTCGGCGATGCTCCCCCCCCTCCAGCGGTCGATGCCCCCTCCCCCCCTCCGGCGGTGCGCGAGGAGGGGGCATGGGTGGAGGAGGGGTGGGGGTGGGGGTGGCCGACGGCAAGAGGAGGCCAGGGTACGGGTGGAGGCAGAAAATGAGGACTGTGGGAGGAGGGGGGAGGCACGTAGGTGGCCGGAGGGGAAGAGCGGGGGAGTAGGGTGCGGGCGGGGCAAAGGGGGGGAGGAAGCTGGGGGGAGGGGCTGTAACGCCCCAGAACCAGAATACTGGAGAGCGGTGGCATACATAGCCAGCTACGTATAATGAAATGGAATCCACCTCACTATACGGTCACGGCTGTCTAGATATATGAGGGTTTAACTACAATCCATCAGTCTCCTATGGTCAAGAACAAGCCTATTGTCTCAATCACAAGCAAGTAAGTAAATGATACAAGATGTAAGACCACCAAATATACAATAGTAAGGCGTCCCCAATATTACATATTGGATGATCATGAAGCTAGTCGTACAGAATGTCAAGACTAGCAAGAGTTCAGTCGTACATGATCAACCCTAGGATATGTCAATCATGCTACAGCCCGTAGGCAGACAGTAAGTAAAGGTGCAATCGAGCTAACACTTGCTCGTCGGCTAAACGCCTCAAAAGAATAATTTTACAATAAAGTGGGAGGACAAAAAGAAACCCACTCATTGCCAGGGTTACGTCTGGTGGTCACCATCTGGCTGGTAGTTAGGTAGATCCTCTGGGACTGCTCCGATATCTGGCCATACAAAACCAGCTGGGTCAGACCCCAGAAAGAGCAAGTGCCACAAAGGAGGCTTCACTTAGGAACTAAAACCAGCACATCAATAATAGAATAATAAAGATAATAAATAAAGAATTGCTAATAATAGAGATAACCACAGTAAACTGAGTACGAGGAAACCATTCAAGTAGCCAGGTCACAACCCTTAAACCAAATAAGGACCGGAGTTGTAACCCTTCACCTGAATAGAAACCCGTCTCAAATACTATTGGTACAGTGAGGACAATAAACGAATAGGGACACAGAACTGTTCCGGGAGCCAAGTTACACTTAAACCAAACAAGGACCGGGATTATAACCCTTCGCCTGAACGGAACTGGACCCCTGATCTTTATTGTTAAGGCCAGTATAAATAATTAAGCATGCTGTTGAAGTAAGGTAAAACATGACGAGCATGGCATGGGGTACAATAAGACAATAAACGAAAAGAGGACACAGAACTGCTCCGGGAGCCAGGTTACAACCCTTAAACCAAACAAGGACCGGGGTTGTAACCCTTCGCATGAACATAACTGGACCTCCGATCGTTATTGTTAACGCAAGCATCAATAATCATGTCGTGTCACAATCTTGTACAGGATCGGGACAAGATTAAGCTAGGATAAACTCCATCCAATCAATCACGGTCAATCAAGAGTACGGCTTGATACTTTTAACTAACTAAGGTTATCACAGACCTAGTTACTAGCAAGATGTAATGAGATTATCCCAACAGCCACAAACCCTGCAGACCATCCGGTTATCCAGGTCGAATTTTCGTTTATAGAGAATGCAACACGCAACGGTGTGCTAGAAATGTGTCCTACTCGTCGGTAGGCTACAAGTCCACTAATGCGCCCAGATAACGGGATTGCCTGTAGCTGGGAATCTCTTCATGTCTACTGAATTATTCTAGTTTATTAGCCTTAGTCAATTACTGTAGGTATCCCTGACCGTGGTACTCAGGGATACCTGTCCTAGACATGATGCAAACATTACCGGTTTATTTGTACAAACACAATCACCCACGGTGTCCAGGCCATTCAATTCTGTCATGACATGCTAGCCGTCGCAACAGCATTCGAGATATATATATCATCACAAATTACTGTCAAGAGTGCGCCACAACGGGTCACTATCATGTCATGTCATTATTTAAAATTAACATTAATCTGGTATAAGCGTGTATGCAATAACTAAATATAAACAGGGTGCAAGAGTTGTGGAGGAATCATGCAGCTCAGGGAGACGGGGAATAACTTTCACATACGAACTCAATTTAAGGTGCTCCAGAGATATTCGGAAAGGTAAGACAAAGATCTAAAACTTTCATGTTTTAAGTTTTTCGAAATTCTGGCTAGAAAATAGCTTAACTTGGCAAAAACAGTCATTCTGCATACTTTTTAAGTCAAAAAATTCAATTCTGCGTAAAATATGCAAAAGGGGAGGGTTCCAGCGTAAAATTTCACATTCTAGATACAATCCAGCGTAAAATACGCAATTTCAGGGTTTCCTGCGTAAAATATTACATTCTGGATACAATCCAGCGTAATTTACGCAATTCCAGGGTTCCCTGCGTAAAATTTCATTTTACGCAAGCCTTCCTGCGTAAAATTTGATTTTACGCTAGCTTCCCTGCGTAAAATTTCATTTTACGCCAGAACCAGATTCTTCAGCCGACATGAAAATTTAGAAAACTTGTTTTGGCCATTTTAACTCGAAATGAGGTGAATCAAAAACCAAATTCACACAAAATTTCGTGCTCTTGCTCATGGAACTATTAGTTTTCAAAAATAACTAGTTTTAGTAGATCAAAACCAAGAAAACTCCATGAACTCAAAGTTAAAATGTAGATCTAGAAGAATCTATCCATCAAAATTAAAAACTCCAAGTTCTAAAGAGGTTTATAATCATGTAAATAAAAGAATAGAACAATAAAAAATCAAGATCCCTCAAGAAGCAAGTTGCACTTGTCTAAACCTCTTGGTAGGTGGAGAGCAACGGTGAGGAAGAAGAAGAGTGAATGATGAGAGAGAAAGAGGGTGGGGTTAATAAATGATGATGGGGGTGGTAGGTAGGGGTTCACCTTGGTTCATGATGGACCAAGTAAACCAAGCCAAGCCGAACCAACCCAATCCTTCTCCCATCCGAATAAAACCAAGCTCCACTTAATCAAAATAAATCCATGAACGATAAATGACAATTAAACCACAATGCTAAATATGAAAATAAACCACAACTAACTAATCAAAGAAAATGAGAAATACGGGTTAGAAATACGAACACGTATAAAATACGTATCACGAATTTCGGGATACTACATCCTACCCACCTTAAAAGAATTCCATCCTCGGAATTTAATCAAGAGACTAGAGATGTCGGGACAGCTATACTATTGCAAGCAATCTACGCTACCAATCATTTATACAATCATACATGCAAGCAAGGAATCGAAGTGCAAGGCATAAAGAAGATATTACACCTCACGAGCCAAACCGATTGGGATAACATGATCGGATATCATCCTCACATTCCCACGTTTGACTCTCCCAAGGAGCGATGAACTCAAGCAACACGAACTAAACTGATAGTCTTGCGCTTGAGGTCTCTCTCTTTGGTCAAACAGGGACACGGGCCTCTCCTCATACGAAAAGGTTGGTACCAATAATCGTTTTCGAATGATCTAGGACATGGCTCGGGCCGGGATATACCGTTGTAATTAGGATACATGAAACATGACATGTGTCCTGTATAACGACGACGGAAAATAAGACAATAGGACACATATACCTCTCTGCCGATTCTGGATCTGAGCTTGGACCTGGGCATACTGCTGGGGTCTCTGTAGCTGGAAGGCTAGGACCTGAGGCGGCAATGGCCTCGGAGGCTGGTACTGCTGCTGCTGTTGGACTGGAATTGGTCCCCTTACTGAGGGATTATTCTGGGCCGATGATGAACTGGCCCTATTCGGACAGGACCCTATCTTGTGGTCCGGTGCCCCACAAGCCAAACATAATCCCTGCGCTCTGCGACACTCTGAAACAACGTGTCCTGGCTTCCCACAATGAGTGCAGCCCATTGCGAAAGACTGCTTCGGCTTCTGTTGCGGAGGGGACGTGACCGACGTCACTGAGGCCGCCTGCCTCGGAGTTCCAATTGTCAAGGCCCTGACTGCCGGGACTGGTGCTGTCGACTGGGTCATCTGGCCGTGAGATCGCTTCCGACCTCCGGCCCTGTCCACGATCCTGTGGGAGGTATACTCGTGCCTCCTAGCTGCCCTCAACACTGCATCAAAAGTCTGATGCTCAAACTGTTCCACTGCCAACAAAATCTCGAGATAGAGCCCTTGCTGGAACTGCTGGGCTCTGTCAAACTCGGTCGCCACCAAAGTGGGAGCAAACCGACTAAGCCTGGAAAACTCGGCCGTATACCCGTCGACCGTTCTGCCTCCTTGCTTCAGATTGGTGAACTTGGTCTGTAGATCGTATCGAGCCACCGCATCGAAGTACTTCGTCTGGAATCTCTCATGGAATACTGCCCAAGCAATAGGCGCCACCAATCCAACGGCCTGAGCTGCCCACCAGCTGCGGGCAAGATCCAGTAACTGTAGATGCACCACGGCTACCTTCTCGTCCTCCGGGGTTCTGGCTGCCTCTAGAATGACTTCAGTATCCTGGAGCCATGCATCAGCAGCGATAGCATCTTCGCTGCCATCGAAGAATGGGGGGTTCAGGCGCTTGAAACTGTTCGCTGCACTGTTCCTTGGATGACCGCCTCTGTTCAGAGCATCTTCCACTGCCTGGTGTAATGCATCACCTCGACGATCTTGGGAAGCTAACAAGGTCCTGATGAGACCTACAAAAGTGCCATCATCAGGCTCTGCAGGCTGAACTGGCTGAACTGGTGGCTCTGGATCCCCGGTAGGCATGACTCGGGATGCTGCCCCTGAGTGCTGGGCCTGATCTTCTAGTTGCTGGTGGTCCACGGAAGGTGATCCGCCTTGCTGATCGACAGGTCCCGGTTCAATGCCACTGAAGAAGACGACATGGGAATAATAAGGACCAGGACAGATCAACGATTACAAGCATGTGATCAGGACAAGAATTTCAGGAATCAAGGGGATACGAGCAGAGATCAAGGACGAGTACTGATTGAGACATCTATTCGGTAAACCCTCACATATCTTGATTTGCAAGACCTGTATGGGCCACCACTTAAACCATGTAACGTCCCAAAACCAGAATACTAGAGAGCGGGGGCATACATAGCCAGCTACGTATAATGAAATGGAATCCACCTCACTATACGGTCACGGCTGTCTAGATATATGAGGGTTTAACTACAATCCATCAGTCTCCTATGGTCAAGAACAAGCCTATTGTCTCAATCACAAGCAAGTAAGTAAATGTCGTGTCATGACCCGCACCCTAGAGTTAGGGCACGAGAACGTAACAACGCCCAGCCTACGCCGCAGTGTCGGCGGTAGAACGCTGTCCTAGGTCTCAATGCATCTAACAGTATAAGACTAAACTGTTTATACTCTCCGAATGGGGGTGACATAGCAGATACAGTCTCAATCACATCTACGGTAGAGCATGATAAAGATAGATAAAATATGAAATCCAAAATAAATACAGGAGATAGAAGTCTTAGTGTCTAAGATACATAAACCCATAAATACATCTCAAAACTCAAATACAGTAATCCACAAAGTAAATACAGCTCCAGACAAAATGAAATAACTATCTAAACAACCTCTACTGTGTCTCCTCTAGGCTAGCAGGCAATCCCAGGCCATCTGTAAAATTTATCAACAGGTCCAGTCAGGACAGGAGCGAGCACATTACATCTCAACAGTTCATAGCAGGTTAGAAAATATAATCATGCAGTAAAGTAAGATACAGGTACTGAAAGAAATGCTGTATGTAAACAGAGAGAGAGCTATAATAGAAATATCTACTATAAATAAAGAGCTACCAGTGACTAGTGATTTAGAGCACAAAGTCGACATATGAACGGCTTGATTGTACATGGCTATACTAAAGAGGCGTACATGGCTATTCTACTTTGGAATTGTTTACATGGCTATTTATACTCCCCCGTACCCCCAATCAATACACAAGGATCCAACCAGGTTATGTTATATGATGCTATGTAACAGCCCCCGAAGGGAAGTAGACCCCGAAGGTGATAGACCCCGAAGGTGATAGACCCCGAAGGTGATACATAGTAGTCCCATAAATGGGATACGGATTCTAGGAAGACTCTACGATCATAAGAGTATATGTCGTAAGTGATCAAAGAACCAATAAAGCATATGATACACCATGTAAGTGAAACGTACAGAACATGTAGTACCCGATGCTCCCTAAGGATAACATCTCAAGAAGGGATCCATATAGTATCAATCCGTGTGACCAACGTGACAGTACAAGTAAAGTAATCTACTGCAGAAAATAATTCTAAGCAGGATATAAAATGATCAGAGAATGTACTTGCCTCGATAACCTGAACAGCTGATAAGTATAGGGGGTCCAACTGAAGCCACAGAGTCCTATTTAAAGCAACACAGGTTACAAGGTGTCTGGCTCCTAATTAGAACAGCACAAGTCACAATATGTCCAGAAGGGTAATATAAAGTACTACAATGCATTCTACATGAATCTAGGTCAAACTAGGCTAAAGTCAACCCTTGGTCAACTCTGGTCAACTGCACTAGTCAAATTAGGTCAAACTAGGTCATGTCCTAACCCAGTAAGTCTTACTAGGCCTAACCAAGACTATCCTAGCAAGCACACATCAATACAAGGCTATACAAGCCAACATACACCCAACTCTATATAGCATGCAATTATTCAATACTCAATTAGGCAAGAATTTACATTGGATATACACTGGGTAATCTATTACTTTAAGCTATATATGTCTACACATATATACACATGCATATATTAGTATTCAACATTAGGTCTATAATCATGGTATTTCAAATGGTTATATAAACTTATATATTACAACACAATATACTAACATATATATAATATACATACATAGCTAAGTTAACTATATTCATAAATACTTATTTAAGAGGCTATGTGTGTGTATGTGAACATGACAAAGGGGCAAGTGAGGGTTAAATGGGCATACATAGTGTATACATATCAAAGAGTGTCAAAGTGTAAGTGAACAATGTGTCAAGTGTGATAGTGTCAACATAGTGTAAGGGGGTACATGAGGTAATATAGGATTTGTGTTAACATAGAACATTACATCTCATTAACTTGTATATTGCATACATTACATCTATTATTACATTACATTCATGCTTGCATTCATTCATCATTCATTATTCTCTTGTACCACTATATGCACCATACATTACATACTATGGAACCTACATATTTATTACAAGCCATACTTATGCATGCTTACATTAGATAGGATACTTACACCTCATACATTATTTATTTAATCATTTACTCATGCTTGTATTCTCTATTTAATTACATAATGTATATATATTAACATGGGTTAAAATCAAATAGAATATTATATTACACACAAGGGTGCACAAAATACATATGTCGAATAGTAACTCCTACTAATAATCAATACTGTACCATCTCAGCACGAATTAAAATTTAGGATTAAAGTATGTTATAGATCTATGTGTTAGCTTTCCGAAACTTTAAACGGATCGCGTTTTCGTTTCCGGAAACTCCCGGAATCGCGAAAACACCGAGAACGCGTTTGTCTTTCGTACAGCTGACACTCAAATAATTCTTCCGAAAGTTACAGAAAGAATTAGGTCTATTAATATATGTTTTTAGAAAGCTAACTTCAATACGCTTCTTTTAAAAAAAATGGGAGATTAAACCGAGCTTTGAGCTAGAAGTTATGACATTTCTAAGTTAGGACTGAAATTAAAAACGTGGATAAAAATCATGACGGATTTGGGTAGTTTGAGATAAAAGAACACAAATATATAACATAATATATCAAGAACTCACTCTCTACACTAATATATATATATGAGACACTATAGAACACATCTCCAATACAAAAATATGAGATTAAACATGTAATAATTCATTCATACATAACAACAACACATAGTGTGTCCAAATTTGGGATTTTCCCACATAGACACAACCACAACACAAAGGACACTCCTATGACCTCCAAATTGACACGAAATGGACACAAATGGAGATACAACTATGGGGTCATTCCTATGGGTTTAAAATAGACCTATATGCATGAGGAAATGAAAAGGAGAAGGGATTTATACCTCCCGGTAGATCGAATCGAAGAAAAGCCTTCCCGGAGCGACACCGACACGTAGAGATTCCAAAAGGACACGAACGAGCTCCGAATCCTCCCAAACTTGGGTAGCTTCCTCCTTGGCTAGAATAGAGAAGGAAAGAAGAAGATTTGGTGGTGAAATGGAATGATTTGGTGGAGAAATTGCTAGGGATTGCTCTCTAGGAATTTGGAGAAGAACAAGAGAGAGAAAAATAGATGGATAATGACAAATGGGAGGCTCAACCCTATCCTTATTGTGGCTGGCCATAAAGGTGGTTTTGTCCTATTAAGAAAAGTCCAAAAGCCCCTTTTCTAGTCTATTTACTAATATATTGGTAAGGGGTTAAGTCGGGGGTAGTTTGGTCAATCCTAAAATACTAATCCATATTAATACTAACCAAAATAATTAGTCTAGTCACTAACTAAAATTAATATCATGTGGACTAAAATTAATATTATGTGGGCCATGCCTAACTAGTGTGTGGGTCCGCTAGAGTCAAAACTATCCCGGGTCCCCGATACAAGTCGGAATGAGTTGAAATTCTAACCCGACTCAAATAACCCCAAAATATTACAATAAATAAATAAATAATTCCAAAATAATTTAAAAATGAAAAATGACAAAAATACTCCTATTTTTGGAAATTGGGGGTGACAAATCTATCCACCTTAAAAAAATTTTGTCCTCGAAATTAAAACAAAGCAATCACAGGAAACACAGGCAGAAAACAATCTCATTCAAATACTTTTCAAAAAAATCAGCAATAAAAAAAATCTCCTTGAGGCACATCAAATATTTATAAATAAAAACTGATACATATCCGATACGGACACAAAACCATCACACCTATCAAAGGTCAAAATTAACAATCACCAACGCATTAAATATCAAAATAATTCAAGAAGGTCTAATGCAAAATATGCTTAGGCCAAAAATGACATTAAAACATCCTAATCATATGGTTAGGCTTTAGGTCAAACAGTCTCTAGGGTTTCACTAGCAAAATATCAAAATTACAAGTCAAGATTTTAAATAGTTTTAAAATGATTTAAAAAATTACCAAAATTATATCATGATTTAAATGTCAAATCAATAAATGATTAAATTTACAAAATTTCAAAATTACTCTCATTTTAGAAAATTTGGTGTTACAAGTCTACCCACCTTAGAAAAATTTTATCCTCGAAATTAAAATGTCCATACTCCCTCTAGGTCAAACCCCCACAAATCAAAGTCCCAGATTAAAACAAATCATGTGATCAAAAGGATGACATACAGGGTCATTGCATACGGTGGTAGTGAAAGTCTCATCTAGGTATACTAGTCACGCTAAACCAAGACGGTCATAGGGTATCAAACACACAAGAAATCTAGAGTGCTAAACTGGAAAAGATACATAAATAACAAATCATCAAAACTGTAAGACAGTCTACCATCCTATGTGAAAGCTGGTACTCAAAAAAATATATATAAAAATAAGAAAGGTAACATCCAATAATCTAAAAGGGTATAGAAAAATCAATTTCAAAGTTAAAGAATTGAAAGTCACTTGCATTGAAATCCAATCACAATATATATAGAGAGCGTTAGAGAGGAAAAAGCTGGCATTATGTAATGTTATATGGTTTGTGTGTGTATGGGTGTATGTAAACAGGTTAATATGGTAAGATAGTAGGCATATGTGTAGATAAAATATACATAAAATTGTATATGAAAAATTGGGTTTCAAAACAACGGCTATCAAGTTACACTAATCATGGCATATTGGTTAAACAATCTACAATACGCAACTTATTTACTCATAACATGCATGGCTAACCTTATACATATATATATAAAGAGGGTGTGTGTGTCCTTGTACAGGGTTATAGCCTAGTATTGAAAGGTTAAACCCAGTTTTAGTTCAGCATTTACATACAAAGTCTGAAAATAAGCTAATATTTAAAACAGTAAAATATTAACATAATGCAGTCTCAGATTTTAGGGTTTTGAAATATCGCAACCCATCTCAATGGTCCTAATACATCCTAACATGATAGAAATGAAACCCTAACATACTATCCATACATTTATCTACGCATACAGTTCAATATTACATGTTAAATTTGAAATTGAACATTTGAAATCAATGTGAAAATGTTAACATATATTCAGTTTTTAGGATTTTGGAGAAATTTGAACATCAAAACCAACTCAATGTTTATCACAACCTATCATTTAAGAATATGAAACCTAACATTATATCCCTACAACAACAATGTACACAGCTCTAAATATTACATTTAAAACAACAATTTGAACTAACATTTAAAATCCAGTATTAAGGGTTAATATGCACACAGTCTCAGATTTGACATATTTAAACACAAAACTCAACAAATCTTTTTTTTTAAATGAAACTCTAGGTATGACATACATGTGCAGTGATGTAAACATAACTAATAACATGGAATTTATATTTAACTTACGAATTTAAACTGGAAAAGCAGAAAACCAAAAATATTGGGGTTTTGAAAATTTAACATCAACGACATATTAATATTTATTTAGATAGGTGGAAATCAAGTGTAGCATGCATAAGTGTCAGGAAAGTATCCACTATATATATTCTCATGTCCCAATATAAAAATCAGATTCTATACCAAGACCAACATTAGATTCCTACCAATATTGCAAAACAGGTGATTGGTGTAATCAAGACGATTTATTATTATTTAATACAAGAATAATAGCAAGAAGGGAATAACGATAAAATCTATTTTGCTTATCTGTTTAAAAGAAGGAACCATTTTGAAATCCAGAGTTAAAATATCAAATCCAAGGTAAAGTCTAGCAAAATCATCGATTCATTGTATTAAGAAGAAATTCATAGAAGAAGTTACACAAAGGTTTATAAAATAGCTAAAGTTACTCCTAAGCTAAATAATGAGAAGCAAAACAAAACAAAACAATTAATAATTTCCTTTTTTTTGAAGGACTGAAACAAAGTAGAGAAAACATGTTCGAAAATATTTAAGGTACAATCTGATAATCATATGCATCTATCCACAATCATGGTACTCTAAATCCTCGTCATACTAGTAAGCAAGGCTACGATAATCACAGAGCCCTTGACTTATGCATATATCTCTAGAATCATGGTATTTAACATTTTCGCGGTGCCGCTAGCTTGGCTGCGAAAACCTTAAATTCTCACACCCGATAAATATATCCAGAGTCAGACTATATGTCCTCACCATGCTGGCTAATGTGACTATAGAAGACTAGATTCCATAACATAGATGACCTAGCCCATATAATTTCATTTTGCCAAAATTAAATTAAATCAATAATGAATACTCAAAAATCAAATTTATCAATGAACATCAAAATTCAAAAATGAACAAAAATCTATCAAATACAAACTCGGATGCAATAGCGATCATCAAAATTCAAATTCGACAATCATCCATCAAAATCAATAATTACAAACTCGAATTCAACAATAATCTATAAAAATCAAATTTAACAACAGAAAGTAAAGATAAAACAAATCATGGAAAAAGAGAGTTTTCAAATCGAAGTTAAATAAAATTCTCAAGGGTCGTCCCAGGAATCTCACGAAGGTTCCTAACTATGATTGAGTACCTTCAAAATATATTATATTCCTACTACAGGCTGTAGTGGTACTCTAGTTCGAATACTACTACACTTTTAGTCTCGACCTGCATGGGCCACCACTAAAAACGTGTCACGACCCGCACCCTAGAGTTAGGACACGAGAACGTAACAACGCCCAGCCTACGCCACAGTGTCGGCGGTAGAACGCTATCCTAGGTCTCAATACATCTAACAGTATAAGACTAAACAGTTTATACTCCCCGAATAGGGGTGACATAGCAGATACAGTCTCAATCACATCTATGGTAGAGCATGATAAAGATAGATAAAATATGAAATCCAAAATAAATACAGGAGATAGAAGTCTTAGTGTCTAAGATACATAAACCCAGAAATACATCTCAAAACTCAAATACAGTAATCCACAAAGTAAATACAGCTCCAGACAAAATGAAATAACTATCTAAACAACCTCTACTGTGTTTCCTCTAGGCTAGCAGGCAATCCCAGGCCATCTGTAAAATTTATCAACATGTCCAGTCAGGACAGGAGCGAGCACATTGCATCTCAACAGTTCATAGCAGGTTAGAAAATATAATCATGCAGTAAAGTAAGATACAGGTACTGAAAGAAATGCTGTATGTAAACAGAGAGAGAGCTGTAATAGAAATATCTACTATAAATAAAGAGCTACCAGTGACTAGTAATTTAGAGCACAAAGTCGACATGTGAACGGCTTGATTGTATATGGCTATACTAAAGAGGCGTACATGGCTATTCTACTTTAGAATTGTTCACATGGCTATTTATACTCCCTCGTACCCCCAATCAATACACAAGGATCCAACCAGGTTATGTTATATGATGCTATGTAACAGCCCCCGAAGGGTAGTAGACCCCGAAGGTGATAGACCCCGAAGGTGATAGACCCCGAAGGTGATACATAGTAGTCCCATAAATGGGATAAGGATTCTAGGAAGACTCTACGATCATAAGAGTATATGTCGTAAGTGATCAAAGAACCAATGAAGCATATGATACGCCATGTAAGTGAAACGTACAGAACATGTAGTACCCGATGCTCCTTAAGGATAACATCTCAAGAAGGGATCCATATAGTACCAATCCGTGTGACCAACGTGACAGTACAAGTAAAGTAATCTACTACAGGAAATAATTCTAAGCAGGATATGAAATGATCAGAGAATGTACTCGCCTCGATAACCTGAACAGCTGATAAGTATAGGGGGTCCAACTGAAGCCACAGAGTCCTATTTAAAGCAACACAGGTTACAAGGTGTCTGGCTCCTAATTAGAACAGCACAAGTCACAACATGTTCAGAAGGGTAATATAAAGTACTACAATGCATTCTACATGAATCTAGGCCAAAGTCAACCCTTGGTCAACTCTGGTCAACTGCACTAGTCAAATTAGGTCAAACTAGGTCATGTCCTAACCCAGTAAGTCTTACTAGGCCTAACCAAGACTATTCTAGCAAGCACACATCAATACAAGGCTATACAAGCCAATATACACCCAACTCTATATAGCATGCAATTATTCAATACTCAAATAGGCAAGAATTCACATTGGATATACACTAGGTAATCTATTACTTTAAGCTATATATGTCTACACATATATACACATGCATATATTGGTATTCAACATTAGGTTTATAATTACTACAACAAAAAATCCTTTTAATGACGCTCGACACGGAGTTTTAATGACGGCTGATACATAAGCGTTATTAAGTTGAAAAATACCTTTTTTCTATGACGGTTTGAGCTAATTCTGGGCTTTTTATAACGTTTATAAAACAAAGCGTTATTAATAGTTTAGAGCGGTGGCAAACTTGTAATATTTTTTAACTTCATTTTTTGGCAAAATTCTTGCTGTAGCCCGCCTCTCCCCCAAAACATTCCGATCTTCTCCTTCTCCTCCTTTCTTCTCCCTCCTCTCCCCTAACTCCAAAACCCTAACCCTAGATCCAAAATCTTCGAGGAGGGCCTCATGCTCCTCGTCGCCCTCCAGGACAAGCTCGAGGCCGTCGCGTACGCGATCGACAAGAACGCGAAGGAGGAGCGTTAGGGTTCTGCTCGTCCTCTTCTCCGCGCTCTCCCTCTCCTTCCTCCGGCGTCGTCGATGTCGTGGGTCCGCAATCACCGCCGCTTCATCGGTTCCGGCACCGGCCTCGGATCCGAAACCCTCATGGGTCAGTTCCTCTTCCTTACACCCTCCTCTCCTCTTCTTCTCCTTCCTTTCCCCCAACTCCAAAACCCTAACCCTAATTTTGAATAAATTAAAAACCTTTTTATTTGAGGAAGAAGGAGGTGACGGTGACGTCGTCAACAACAGCTTGGGGTGCTGATCATCCCTGCGCTCAGCTGAGAGCCGCCTACCATGACTGCTTCAATAGGTATCTTCATCGTCATCATCCTCAATTCTACAGCAGCTGCTGCTGCTGATGATGATATTCTTCTTCTTCTTTACTATCAAGAAAATAAATTGTGGGGAATGTTTTTTTTTAATTGATACAGGTGGTACGCGGAGAAATTCTCGAAGGGACGGTGGGACAAGGAAGAATGCATCTCCGAATGGGAAAAGTACAGAGCCTGTCTCTCTGTAAGTTTCCTTCTTTTTTTTACCCCTCCAGAAAAGAAAAAGCTAACTCATTTCTTGAATTTTACTACATTTTTGTGATCTGGGTCAGAGGGATTTTGCGTCTAATTTCTGAATTTGGGGTTTAGTTGGCACTTGCATTTCCTTAATTGTAGTTGGAACAAAGGGATCAGACATGTACTGGACACATCGTGTCATATCTATCACAAGTAATCTGGAAACATTCAGTTCCCAAGTCCTTTCCCCATTAGGTAATCAGGAGCATTCCTTCTCCTGAAGTAATGCCAGTCCATTTTCTTGGTAAGACTAGCCAGATTAGTGAAAGTTTGGTGCATTTAACTCGGTCCCCACTTAGGGAAATCATGCTGTGAAGACTTCAACGTGTGGGTGATTTCATCAATTTTTCTTTTGTATCTTACATTAGAGTATAAATATTTGAGAGGCCTAGTACCTCAACTTAGCCAATGCTTATACGATGGAGCATAGAAACAGCTTCCTACTTTTTATGTCCATTTTTGCGACAATAGCAGCGGAAGTCGGGAAGGCCAGTAAGGCCGATTCATCGCTTCAACGTAGTGACTTCCCAGAAGGCTTCGTGTTTGGTACGGCTTCCTCGGCTTATCAGGTTTGTTATTCGTCGTTTCGATGTTAATTTGTTATCATCTTTTGTGTACTTGGCTTTATAATAATATGATCTTTTCTGACAGTATGAAGGTGCTGCAAGAGAAGGCGGCCGAGGGCCGAGTATATGGGATACCTTTACTCATGAGCATCCAGGTCCTTAATTGCCTGCTACATGTATCACCACTTCCTCTTCTTATGATTAACCTTGATGATACTATGCTGAAAATGTTAAATTAATTAATAGCAATTAAATTAATATATGATGACAGAAACTTTGGATTAGTTTGACATGCACCTAATCTAGATCCTTCATACATTAAGATAGTATCGTAACAAAATTACAGTTGAGACTCAAACAATGTCATCTCATGGGATATTTGGAGATGTAGGTTAAGTGTCTATTTTGGAGAAGGAAACATTTTATCTCCTCTTCTTTTTCACTATTCTGCATCCTAATTTATAAATTATATACGGTTTATGGAATCATTTTCTATGTTTCTGGGGACATGTCAAAATAAAATGCAAGGTTAACTTGGAATTTACGGACATTGATATCAAAACTACCATAATTGAGCAGATAAGATATCAGATGGAAGCAATGGAGACATAGCAGATGATCAATACCATCGATATAAGGTATTTTTTTTTTCCCATTCCTTTCTATTCATACAAGTGACATCATCAACTGAGCATGCACAAAATTTTAGAAGTAATATAATCTCATCTGTCTTGCAGGAAGATGTAAAACTCATGAAGGATATAGGCTTTGATGCTTACAGGTTCTCCATCTCATGGACAAGGATCTTGCCAAGTAAGATGGCCAAACTATTTCTTTAATTTTAATGCATGTGGAGGACTAAACTATTATTAGTTTCAAACAACTTTGCTAAAAAGGGAATAAAACCAAATTCACAATACTCTTCGCACAATGTTGAGAAAAAAATTTTGTATCAATGCTAAAAGGGGACTAAACTATTCAAAAAAAATTGTATCAATGCTGATATCGACGAGTCGATATTAATCTCAATACTCTTCGCACAATGTTGAGAAAAATTAGGAAGCACTTTCATATAATGATGACAATGTCCGTCCTTTGAGATTATGTCCACTATGGATGCCGCAGTAGATGCCTCAAGGATAAATTTACTTTTATCCATTTCTGAAAGAAACCCCATAGCTCTGTTTACTTCACCATTCTCCAACAAGCCCTTAACAATAGCATTAAGCATAACAGAATCTGAAGAGTAACCATCATTCTTCACTGACAAAAACAACTCATTAAACTCATCCAACAACCCTTCTTTAATAAGGCCGTTCATCATTATAGTGTACGTTGCAACATCTGGTGACACTGTCATTTGCAAGAATAGAGTTAAAGAGATCCTTTGCTGTATTAACCTTACCAACTTGAAACATTCCTTCAATTAAAATATTGAAGGTCGTAGCTTCCAGTTTTTCCTTCTGACATGATAGAGTGTCCAACAGATTCATGGCCTCATCAATGTGGTGTTTTTCCTTCCAGTTTTTCCTGCTGCTAGTCCCGCTGCTACATTTGAATTATGATACAAAAATGTGACTAACTTGAATTCTTTGCTTTTATTATGAAGTGATAATATTGTTGCTGCTACATGGAGACAGGGAGTGGATAGGACAGTAGAGTTTTTCCTAAACCCATACTTTCCAGATATTTACCTTTGCTGAAATATAAGGAACAGGGCATGTTTCAATTGAAAAACCAAATTCACAACCCATATTTCACTGCAAACAATTTTTTTCTATTCTATTGTCTACATACCTACAACTTTATTGTGTTCCTACCAAAAAATTTATATATTGGCAATGATGAGATACAATTTGGAGATGGTTTTGTGACTTCCATTGCAATGAATTATGGTTTTGAAAAAATCTGTCCTTGCAGTTCTACTATGCACTATGAGCCAACCTTATGTATTTTGATACTGCTATTTTTTTTACCTTTCTTTGGTCATTTTCTTGACTGTTTTTACAATTTGCAGTTGTGGTTAACTTGTTTTTACATGGCAGTTTTGTTCCTGCAGTTCTACTATGCACTCTGAGCCAACCTTATGTATTTTGATCCTGCTATTTTTTACCATACTTTGGTCATTTTTTCGACGGTTTTTCCAATTTGCAGGTGCAGGTAACTTGTTTTTACATGGCACTTTCTGTAGTTCTACTATGCACTATGAGCCAACCTTATGTATTTTGATCCTACTATTTTTTTACCTTACTTTGGTCATTTTATGGACTGTGTCTACAATTTGCAGGTGCGGTTAACTTGGTTTTACATGGCAGCTTTGCTCCTGCAGTTTTACTATGCACTCTGAGCTAACCGTGTTGTATTTTGATCAAACTAGCTTAGTTATCCTCTAATTCAAACTAAGTTTTTTTTAATCTTTTTCAGGGTTTTGCTATGTGATGCCGACAGTTTTGATTTGCTCAAAGTTGAAGCCAATGTACTAATAGTTTTGAGGGTCTACTTACTAGTAGTAGTTGTAAATATATGTATTTGGATGTCCTATTTTGAAAAAAATGTAATGAAGATGGTGATATATATTATGTATATATTTGTAATTGGATTAAATGGTACTCTATAACATTTATATGTTTTCTTGTGAATATGGTCCAAAATGAATGTTTTGAAATTGAATTGAGCAACATTGAGCATTGTTCTATAATTTTTTGGAAAGTAATATATAAATATGCAGAATTGAGCGTTATAAATGTGCTGAATTGTGTCTATACAGATTATCTATTCATAACGCTTTCAAACTACGCTGAAAATAAGTGTAGCAGAAACTCATCATATTCATGACGGTTATTTTATGACGCTTTTAAAAAACATTTATAACACCCGTTTTCATGACGGTTGCTGTGAAAAAAAAGCGTCATGGTACGTCATTAATGACGCTTTTTAGCCGTCATTAAAAGGTTTTTTGTTGTAGTGAATTATGGCATTTCAAATGGTTATATAAACTTATATA
This sequence comes from Iris pallida, assembly GCA_029216955.1. Taxonomy (NCBI): domain Eukaryota; kingdom Viridiplantae; phylum Streptophyta; class Magnoliopsida; order Asparagales; family Iridaceae; genus Iris; species Iris pallida. Next base: position 77,940 of record JANAVB010011476.1, read on the forward strand.
TTACAACACAATATACTAACATATATATATAATATACATACATAGCTAAGTTAACTATATTCATAAATACTTATTTAAGAGGCTATGTGTGTGTATGTGAACATGACAAAGGGGCAAGTAAGGGTTAAATGGGCATACATAGTGTATACATATCAAAGAGTGTCAAAGTGTAAGTGAACAATGTGTCAAGTGTGATAGTGTCAATATAGTGTAAGGGGGTACATGAGGTAATATAGGATTTGTGTTAACATAGAACATTACATCTCATTAACTTGTATATTGCATACATTACATCTATTATTACATTACATTCATGCTTGCATTCATTCATCATTCATTATTCTCTTGTACCACTATATGCACCATACATTACATACTATGGAACCTACATATTCATTACAAGCCATACTTACGCATGCTTACATTAGATAGGATACTTACACCTCATACATCATTTATTTAACTATTTACTCATGCTTGTATTCTCTATTTAATTACATAATGTATATATATTAACATGGGTTAAAATCAAATAGAACATTATATTACACACAAGGGTGCACAAAATGCATATGCCGAATAGTAACTCCTACTAATAATCAATATTATACCATCTCAGCACGAATTAAAATTTAGGATTAAAGTATGTTATAGATCTATGTGTTAGCTTTCCGAAACTTTAAACGGATCGCGTTTTCGTTTCCGAAAACTCCCGAAATCGCGAAAACACCGAGAACGCGTTTGTCTTTCGTACAGCTGACACTCAAATAATTTTCCAGAAAGTTACAGAAAGAATTAGGCCTATTAATACATGTTTTTGGAAAGCTAAATTCAATACGCTTCTTTTAAAAAAATGAGAGATTAAACCGAGCTTTGAGCTAGAAGTTATGACATTTCTAAGTTAGGGCTAAAATTAAAAACGTGGATAAAAATCATGACGGATTTGGGTAGTTTGAGATAAAAGAACACAAATATATAACATAATATATCAAGAACTCACTCTCTACACTAATATATATATATATGAGACACTATAGAACACATCTCCAATACAAAAATATGAGATTAAACATGTAATAATTTATTCATACATAACAACAATACATAGTGTGTCCAAATTTGGGATTTTCTCACATGGACACAACCACAACACAAAAGACACTCCTATGACCTCCAAATGGACACGAAATGGACACAAATGGAGATACAACTATGGGGTCATTCCTATGGGTTCAAAATAGACCTATATGCATGAGGAAATGAAAAGAAGAAGGGATTTATACCTCCCGGTAGATCGAATCGAAGAAAAGCCTTCCCGGAGCGACACCGACACGTAGAGATTCCAAAAGGACACGAACGAGCTCCGAATCCTCCCAAACTTGGGTAGCTTCCTCCTTGGCTAGAATGGAGAAGGAAAGAAGAAGATTTGGTGGTGAAATGGAATGATTTGGTGGAGAAATTGCTAGGGATTGCTCTCTAAAAATTTGGGGAAGAACAAGAGAGAGAAAAATAGATGGATAATGACAAATGGGAGGCTCAACCCTATCCTTATTGTGGCTGGCCATAAAGGTGGTTTTGTCCTATTAGGAAAAGTCCAAAAGCCCCTTTTCTAGTCTATTTACTAATACATTGGTAAGGGGTTAAGTCGGGGGTAGTTTGGTCAATCCTAAAACACTAATCCATATTAATACTAACCAAAATAATTAGTCTAGTCACTAACTAAATTAATATCATGTAGACTAAAATTAATATTATGTGGGCCATGCCTAACTAGTGTGTGGGCCCGCTAGAGTCAAAACTACCCCGGGTCCCCGATACAAGTCGGAATGAGTTGAAATTCGAACCCGACTCAAATAATCCCAAAATATTACAATAAATAAATAAATAATTCCAAAATAATTTAAAAATAAAAATGACAAAAATACTCCTATTTCTGAAAACTGGGGGTGACATGTTACAAGATGTAAGACCACCAAATATACAATAGTAAGGCGTCCCCAATATTACATATTGGATGATCATGAAGCTAGTCGTACAGAATGTCAAGACTAGCAAGAGTTCAGTCGTACATGATCAACCCTAGGATATGTCAATCATGCTACAGCCCGTAGGCAGACAGTAAGTAAAGGTGCAATCGAGCTAACACGTGCTCGCCGGCTAAACGTCTCAAAAGAATAATTTTACAATAAAATGGGAGGACAAAAAGAAACCCACTCATTGCCAGGGTTACGCCTGGTGGTCACCATCTGGCTGAAAGTTAGGTAGATCCTCTGGGACTGCTCCGATATCTGGCCATACAAAACCAGCTGGGTCAGACCCCAGAAAGAGCAAGTGCCACAAAGGAGGCTTCACTTAGGAACTAAAACCAGCACATCAATAATAGAATAATAAAGATAATAATAAAGAATTGCTAATAATAGAGATAACCACAGTAAACTGAGTACGAGGAAACCATTCAAGTAGCCAGGTCACAATCCTTAAACCAAACAAGGACCGGAGTTGTAACCCTTCACCTGAATAGAAACTCGTCTCAAATACTATTGGTACAGTGAGGACAATAAACGAATAGGGACACAGAACTGTTCCGGGAGCCAAGTTACAACCCTTAAACCAAACAAGGACCGGGATTGTAACCATTCGCCTGAACGGAACTGGACCCCTGATCTTTATTGTTAAGGTCTGTATAAATAATTAATCATGCTGTTGAAGTAAGGTAAAACATGACGAGCATGGCATGGGGTGCAATAAGACAATAAACGAAGAGAGGACACAGAACTGCTCCGGGAGCCAGGTTACAACCCTTAAACCAAACAAGGACCGGGGTTGTAACCAGGGCCGGCCCTGGGGTAAGCCTGACAAGACTTCGGGCTTGGGCAACCCCCCTCCATAGGGCAACCCCCCAGGCCATTTAGTTTTCTTAGGATCGGTCCAACAAAATCCAAATTAAACGTTTATCTTTCAATAAGGGTAAAGGGCAACAAAAATTAGCTCCGGCTGAGGCAACCCAAATCGCAGGGCCGGCCCTGGTTGTAACCCTTCGCCTGAACAGAACTGGACCCCCCGATCGTTATTGTTAAGGCAAGCATCAATAATAATGTCGTGTCACAATCTTGTACAGGATCGGGACAAGATTAAGCTGGGATAAACTCCATCCAATCAATCACGGCCAATCAAGAGTACGGCTTGATACTTTTAACTAACTTGGGTTATCACAGGCCTAGTTACTAGCAAGATGTAATGAGATTATCCCAACAGCCACAAGCCCTGCAGACCATCCAGTTATCCAAGTCGAATTTCCGTTTATGGAGAATGCAACACGCAACGGTGTGCTGGAAATGTGCCCTACTCGTCGGTAGGCTACAAGTCCACTAATGCGCCCAGATAACGGGATTGCCTTGTAGCTGGGAATCTCTTCATGTCTACTGAATTATTCTAGTTTATTAGCCTTAGTCAATTACTGTAGGTATCCCTGACCGTGGTACTCAGGGATCCCTGTCCTAGACATGATGCAAACATTACCGATTTATTTGTACAAACACAATCACCCACGGTGTCCAGGCCATTCAATTCTGTCATGACATGCTAGCCGTCGTAACAGCATTCGAGATATATATATCATGATAAATTACTGTCAAGAGTGCGCCACGACGGGTCACTATCATGTCATGTCATTATTTAAATTAACATTAATCTGGTATAAGCGTGTATGCAATAACTAAATATAAACAGGGTGCAAAAATTGTGGAGGAATCATGCGGCTCAGGAAGACGGGACATAACTTCCACATACGAACTCAATTTAAGGTGCTCCAGAGATATTCGGAAAGGTAAGACAAAGATCTAAAACTTTCATGTTTTAAGTTTTTCGAAATTCTGGCTAGAAAATAGCTTAACTTGGCAAAAACAGTCATTCTGCACACTTTTTAAGCCAAAAAATTCAATTCTGCGTAAAATATGCAAAAGGGGAGGGTTCCAGCGTAAAATTTTACATTCTGGATACAATCCAGCGTAAAATACGCAATTTTATGATTCCCTGCGTAAAATATTACATTCTGGATACAATCCAGCGTAAAATACGCAATTTTAGGGTTCCCTGCGTAAATATTACATTCTGGATACAATCCAGCATAATTTACGCAATTCCAGGGTTCCCTGCGTAAAATTTCATTTTACGCAAGCCTTCCTGCGCTTCCCTGCGTAAAATTTTATTTTACGCCAGAACCAGATTCTTCAGCCGACATGAAAATTTAGAAAACTTGTTTTGGCCATTTTAACTCGAAATGAGGTGAATCAAAAACCAAATTCACACGAAATTTCGTGCTCTTGCTCATGGAACTATTAGTTTTCGAAAATAACTAGTTTTAGTAGATCAAAACCAAGAAAACGCCATGAACTCAAAGTTAAAATGTAGATCTAGAAGAATCTATCCATCAAAATTAAAAACTCCAAGTTCTAAAGAGGTTTATAATCATGTAAATAAAAGAATGGAACAATAAAAAATCGAGATCCCTCAAGAAGCAAGTTGCACTTGCCTAAACCTCTTGGTAGGTGGAGAGCAACGGTGAGGAAGAAGAATCGTGAATGATGAGAGAGAAAGAGGGTGGGGTTAATAAATGATGATGGGGGTGGTAGGTAGGGGTTCACCTTGGTTCATGATGGACCAAGTAAACCAAGCCAAGCCGAACCAACCCAATCCTTCTCCCATCCGAATAAAACCAAGCTCCACTTAATCAAAATAAATCCATGAACGATAAATGACAATTAAACCACAATGCTAAATATGAAAATAAACTACAACTAACTAATCAAAGAAAATGAGAAATACGGGTCAGAAATACGAACACGTATAAAATACGTATCACGAATTTCGGGGCACTACAGGGGCGGGGGCGGATGGCTGGAGGGGGGGTGTTGGGGAGTAGTTTTAAATTTTGAGCAGGTTATTGTCCCAAAAAAATTTAGTGTTTCATGTTAAAAAAAAAAAAGAGTTCAGGTATCAAGTTGAAAAACGAAAATAGTTGAGGGTATCAAAGTACAATTAAACCTTAAAATTTTGGGTCCCTTCTGTCAAACTCTAGTACTGAAATACGGAAAACAGGTGCCTGACCATGCCAGGTACACACTATAGAGTACGTTTGTACCCTATAGTACGGGTACGTTTGTAAAAGACATGGGATATACTATATAAACTAACAGTCTAACCAAGGTTTCATTGAAGAGCTTATGTCAAAATCTAGCAAAAAAGAAACAATAGAATGAAATGCAAAATAAAGTTTAAAAATAATATATTAAAAACGTTCTATCCTAAATGATCAAGAATCTAGTACAACAATATACTAGCACAAGTGCACATATATGTATGTTTATTATCTATCTGTTCATCAGTGTTCTAAATTTTATGGTTCGGTCTATATATTACGCTCATAACTCTTTAATAGAAATTCATCAGTACTATTAGAAGGAAACTGTTGTCAATTCTTAGATTATATTAGATTGCAGGCATGATGCTCGTGTCTGACACCTCTCACATTTGTGTAGCCCTTAATCATTTCAATGTTCAGAGCTGTCCAATATAACCTTGGGCCCTGGATAGCAATGTATTCCTGTATGCCTTTGTTCTTTCTCTGCCAGAATGGTTTATGGTGTCCAGGCTCATTGGATTTAACCCCACAATGTTGGCAGCACCGACTGATGTACCATGTTGCAAAATAAACTCTTAACATTTTAAATGTACTTATTAACCCTTTACTTTGATGATTGTCTTTCATTTTCATCTAAACTACTTTCGTCTAATTTCAAAGGTCTCGTATAATATTTAAAATTTATGTTTAGATTTTTATTTTGGACGATCCGTTCAAGTCGTCAACTGTTTAGACGAGATTTAAATTATTTTCTGAACTAACTTATAGATCTAAATATAAATTTGGACTCTAGAACTAGATGACTCTAAATTTTTTTTAAAAAAATTTATAAGCATTTGACTTTTTATCAGACACAATATTACGACTCGCTAGCAGAGTTGTCGTCCCCGATATATTGTGCCAATTCTGTCACCCGTAATTATATTGTTTCTGATTATATTTTATTTTAAAAAACTACAATAATTATGGATACAAAAAGATAATTATGATCCACATAGTCACACAGTGATAGGATTAGGGCTGTGCATAATTAATACAAACAGACCAAATCGAACCAAGTCAAATCGAACCAATTGGTATTAAACCGAATCGATGGTTCGGTTGATTTGGTTCGGCTTCAATCTTCTCAAAACCGACCGAACATCTTTGTTAAATAATTAGGGTTGGCCGGTTGGGTATGGGTTCATTGGGTTATATTATACCGGTTTGGTTCATTTATTCACATTACAGCCATTTATCAAGTTGAAGTTGAAAAAGCTCTCTCTCTCTCTCTCTCTCTAGTCTCAAAGAGGAGTGCTAGCGGCTCATATTCTTTTCTAATTGCTCATGTGCACATGAAAGTGACTTTTGGTTGAATGTATATGATTTTTTATATGTATAATTGGCATTTCTCCACCTGTAAAGCGCAAGTTGAATTGAAGCTGCTGAATTGTATTTATTGTTACAAAGTGCAAGTTGACTGAGGTTTCAAAAAAAAAACATACAGTCCATTTTTTATGTGATCAAAGCCGACCAAGTCGAACCGATCCAAACCGAACCAAATCGGTCGGTTTCAAAACCGAACCGACCATTTGGTTGGTTTGATTCGGTTCGATTTTGTTTATTTTTAAACCGATTAACTTCGATTCGACTTCGGTTGGAACTAAATAGGTCGACCACCGACCGATGCACACTCCTAGATAGGATTGATACAAAATATCTTAAAGATATAAACAAGATCCAGTCCAATTTACTCTATCGTATAACACCTAGTCAGTTTTGGCTTCTTGAGAGCGACACGCACGAAAAAAAAAATATCCTCTTTGGAAGAAGGACATTTCGAACATCTTGTTGACAAGAACATGAAGAGATATTTCTAGATCGAAATTCTCATATCAAGAAGAATTGAAATAGAAAGAAGTCACATTTAAGTAAATCCCCATCCTACAGTAGTAAATCCCCATCACACAGCAGTCCTGGGACCTTGGGACAGTAATCAGCAGTCAGTAGGTACAGTACCAATGTCCATATCATTGGCAAAGGAGAACCATGGCTTCCATGTTCACAGGGGGACGGACACTACTGCAGGTGTCCGGATCCAATGCACAACCAAATGGGAACGGACCCGCTGTCACCTGGTCCACAGTGACGTGTGCTGGCAGACTTTCTGATGGATGGGACTGAAGCGGAATCTTGAATGAGTATTCAATAAAAGAATTTATTTTGTTCACCGTGCAACTTGAGTTCTTTCTATTCTTATGTTTCGGTCCAAACCATTCACATTCTAATTACATTTTTTTTTTCAAACATTAGGTTTGTTCGTTCTCCATCATTGTCCATATGTAGCTTCGTTTACACTAACAAATGTTGTAGGTCATTCTCATTTTATAACTTATAACACTAAACTAAGTTGGAACTTATGTTAGAAACTCTTTTAGTGGGAATGGCAACAGCAACAGCAACAACAACTTTGCTATGTTGAACTAAGACGATATATGACATGGTAGTTATATGGAAATAGTATCTATTTTGGTGTTTCCTAATATATTTTTGAGTTGGAGTATCTATGGGGTGTCCAATACGTGTCTAATATGCGTTCGAATTCAGGAATGTACGTGGCGAAAATCAAGCATCAACAACTTAAAATTACCACAACAATAAATACCGAACCACAACCTACTACGCAAGAGCCAAGCACATATCACACAAGCGAATATATGTGAATTTCGTCACGGTTATAGAGCTATGTCAGCGTATTTTTATATCATGTGTTTGCACCAGGGCATACTTATTATGCTTATGTGGTGCCTTTTTATTTCTTGATGCAACGAAAAATAAGGTCAATGTGTGTCTTTTATTATTTCTAAAAGATTTGAGTGCACCTACACGTTATGCATGGAATGCAGCTATGTTAGCATATTTATATCACCATATGACGAGTTTTATGACTTCTCTGACATGAGGCAGAATTCCAAAAAAATGTGTGGTTGCATTACACTGGTACATGTATGAATAAAATAAATTATGTTAACATATATATGTTGTATACAGTTTCACTATTTAGACTTATACCATGTAATTTGTGTTTTTCATTATAGGTTTGGTCCTACGAGCATTTTGTATTAGTAGGCCATTGAATCGATTTGGTGATGACGAGCTGGTTTTTTTGGTAGCTCGTCGGTCGATGACAAATCATATAGATATGTTGCACTATGTGTACCTGGTTGCGTCAATTTACCGGATGATATTTGACACAATAAACAACGTAGAGATAAATTAAGTAAATATTTGGTTCATATATTTTTGCTTAATTTACTATGTTTATCATTTATTTATTTCTGAATATCATAAGAAGAAATAATATTCATTTTATTGATAATCGTAGCCAAAATATAACTTTTCTCGGTACTCTTTGAAATACCTTTCCGGCTACATTGATTCATGAAAAGAAATATAACTGATAGACTGACATGAAATAACTTTTCGTTCCATACATCATGCCCTTTTAGTACTATGAAATCTAAGCAACAATCTTTGAAAGCTCCGCAATACTTTGTGCGTATTTATTAAAAGTAACTTCAAAGAAAATAGCAGCAACTCAAAAGCCTTAGTTCAGACGTGCGCCCAAGCCTTCTCCGGTACCGGTGGAGGAGGGGTCAGCACATTATAACAATGCACTGGTGAGCCTCATTGGCCCACTCAGCTAAACCGGCATTTTGAATTAATGACAAGCATTTTAAAGATCAAGAGATTATTAGGGACTAGCAATTCACAGTGATTCATAATTGAGGCAACATGATATTATATAAAAATAACTATTTACTTTACCATCGACCGACATCTAGCTTTCCTGCATAAGATACAGAATAATAATAATGCTTACCGTCCCTGCACAAGACACTGATTAGCAGCATCCTTACAACATGATCACTGGTGTTATAGTATATATACCATTTCGGATGTTGCCATATAGGACTTCGTAAGGTATACGATGTGCTACTCATTCGGGTTGCAAGTCCGAATGAGTGTTCCGATACCACGTGCCACCAAAGCACGTAACGTTTCCTTCTACGCCAAATCGGTCCTAATGCCCCGGGTACCGTTCGAGGAAACAATACCCTGTATACAAGTTGTCCATGACCATACGAATGCGTGTCTGACTCGATGAGCATAATGTGCATGGTATAATATTGATATTGAAGAGGGCACATGTTCATTTCTCTGTATTTCATATTCCACCATCTCATGCATCAATTCATCTCATTTCAATGTTCATTTCAACGCAGTATTTCAGTGTTCAAGGGGACAAGCATCATTTCAATGTTCATGTGGCAATTCATTCATTAGCAGAGTGTTAGCAACAAATCGATTCATTCAATATTCGAATCTCTAGCTTCTTAGTGGTATTAACTTGTGGCATTAGCATTGAGTTATCAATCAACGAATGTTGCAAGACAATTTATTTAGTTGGCATGAAGGAGTAGCGAGAGAGACAAAACCACCACAAAGATCCACACTCACCAGTTAGAGAATTGTCGAGAGGGAGAGAACCACTTGTGCGTTTATCTTCCCGTCATGCGTCCGTCTGCAATGACACCAAAAGTTTGGTTAATACTCTGTCTCGAATGAATGCTATGAAAATCGATAAAAACGGGCAAGAATCAAATCATCGAAAATCATTCAGAAAAGCATCCATCAAAACCAAGTAACAAAACCAGCAGCAAAATATCCAGAGAAAACTCTTAGATGCATTTCAAGAGAAACCAATCCATTAGTTGGAAAGGTTCTTATGCAATTGTCCGTGATCGATTCGATGCCGACGGTAAGTTTTCCCAATACTCGGTTTCGACCAAGTTGATCAAGCCACAAGCCTTATATAGTGAACCGCTAGGAGCGGGGCACTACACGTAATGCCGTACAAGTCTGGAGTTGCAATCGTACAAGATAAGATGACAAGTTTTCAAATGGTTATCTCGATTAATTATTAGCAGCGGAAGAAAACAGAGTCACAATTGAGTTTTACAGAGTATACAAAACAATTCTTTTTATTCGAAAAGCAGCAGAACAATTCAAAGGCTTTCAATAGCATAAATGAATTATGTCAGATTGGCTTACAACACTCAAGTTCTCTCTTGCCCATAAAGGATTTCACCATTCCATACATCATGTCTTCTATATCTCGGCCATATCAATCATGTTACAAGTTTGAGCGTCAAAGCGGTCGCATGCCTCAAACACTACGATATTTCCTGCCTCAGCGCGTCCAAACGAAGCTCCGTCGTGATCAATCCATTACCTGTATCCTGCAGGCAATCTGGTGGGAGATCAGTACTAATCCTCTCGCTTATTGATCAAAGACCCACTTTACAAATCCGATATTAAGTAGATATATGAATCATGTAGCTTAACTTGTGATCTCCATATTTGCCTTAGGATCAATTTCATGGCATATTCGAAAGCAGTAAAGCATGTTATCATGGCAAGCATGTTATGTTTGATTCATATAAGCAAACAGGCAGGCAACATCTAACAATCATGTGTTGTTTCATGGTGCGACATCTTACCAATATCGACGCACTCGCCCTTGCTCCGACGCAAGGTGAATACAGATACCATCTTTTTCTATCATGTTATAAGTGATCTCTGTGCAGGATCTCTATGTGCCTGTACTTTCATTCACAGGCTAGCAATCCGTACGGAGCTAGCAACCCGTACGGAAAGGACGCCGGGTTACCCAATTTGAGAAGAGAAACAAGTTAGTCCACTATTTGAAGGTCGTTGGCGTATCCACGCAAAAATGGACTAACTTGTTTCTCTTCTCAAATTGGGTAACCCGGCGTCCTTTCCGTACGGGTTGCTAGCCTCTGTATCCGAAGGATGCCGAACTTATCAACAATTGTGGCTTTTCACATCAGTAGGCAGTCGCTAGTCGTCTTAAAGATGTGCACCAACAATGTTTATCCATCCCTCCTAGGCCGAACATTCCCGGTACCCCGGCCAATAATCGTTCGAGGGAAATTACCACACACCCGTGCACGAGCAATATCTCAAGTCCATTCGACCATGCAACGCGTCTTACTCAAACAACCAAACATAGTCTTGAGTCCGAAACTCATACTTCGTATCATCTTGCTTTTCTCTTTCTTTCAAGGTTCTTACTCTTTCTTTCAATGTTCTCACTCTTTCTATGTTCTCATATTCTTTGTACAATTTCATTCATTCTTTCTTTATTTCATCGCCTTGATTCAATGTAAGTGAACGACCCGAAGGTCCTAAATAATTCAAGGCAACATGCAGCATTCAATAGTTATTCGATATCCTTCGACTCGTGCATTCGATGCACGTCTCGATTCGATCTTTTAATGTGCTAGACTTATGTTCATTTCCTCCGACTCGTTCACTTGAGGCACGCCCTCGATAGGATATTCAATGTTCTATGGCTCGTGCACTAGGACATTTTCCTTGATATAGTCTTTCAAATGTTCTAGCCTTCTAACGCGTGCGCGGGGGCCCGAACGACTCGTGTACTGAGGCACTCGCCAATACAGTTACCCTATGTTCCTATGGCTTGCGCACCGAGACGCTCGCCTTTGCTATATTTTAATGATCTATAGCGACTCGTACATTTGATGTACGTTTTAATTTAATTGTTCAATCTTAGTGTTTGACACGCACTACATTTATCTCTCGATTGAGCCACACCCGTGGACTCGATAGATCAATATAGCATACAACGATTCATTTTACTTAGGTATGACGGAGTAGGAAAGAAGGATCAAAGTCCTCCCACCTTAAGCCGATACGCGTTGTCGTTGTCGAGTCGATGCGGCTCGATTTCATAACTTTGTTGCATTGCCAACTCTTATGACTTAGCCATTCGAGTACTTCGTGCTTCGTTGAATTATTCGACTGATTCAACCTACCGTGCCCATGCCTTAGTCTGTTGCTCGGCAGTGATTTGGTTTTGCGGACTCTGTTGCAAACAAGACAAAATGTTGACCTTTTATATTTCAGTGTAAACGTATAGCCTGCACACAAATCCAACTAAAATCAATATTCGTTCGAATCGGAATTGTGCATTGCATCGATTCAATTTCTTAGAATTTTTGAAACGACTCAATGCTTTCTCTCGGGCCAATTAACACTTGCATCGATCTTAGTCGCTGTATTTCTCAGGTCAACGTAACTCTTTGCATCGATTCGCATTGATACATATTTTGGGTCAATTCAATTCTTCGAGTCAAAACTCAACATAATGCACCGTACAGAGCGGGGCATTACAACATCCATGTAGTATCCCAGCTAAGACATGGGACATTACATGTCAGCAGTCTCCATAGGTACATATCATATACAATGAACATATCATATTTCATCCAGCTAATCATGTCATAAGACAAATCAGGTTGAGGTAGATGATGCCCTAGGATGCTTTGTGTTTCAGTCATGGCAGAGCAAATATAGCTGCTAGAGTCCGTTCTTTGCTTTTGGGTTGGACTTCCATATTTAAGACACATGTGAACACATGTCTCAATGGGCGACATCGATTGATGATGGTAAGTTATTAAACAATTAATTAAAAATTAATTAAGTATGAGTTGTGTTATATATATGAATCGGTTCCAAAATGATGCACTACCAGAATATCACAGTTTAGCAACGCCAAAAAATGTCGCAAAAATGATAGAAAAAATTGCTAAGTACGTTTTCCGACGTATTTAGCGACGTTTTCTTATGGTCGCGGAAACCCTAGTCGCTGATTGCTAAAACGTCGCTAATCGTCGCTCGTTCCGACGTTTACCGACGCACGTATATGTCGGTAATTCACCGACGTTTTCCGACGTGACGTCGATAACAGAGCGACGTTTAGCGACGTCGGCAAACATCGGTCAATTGCGCGACGCATTTAGAATATTTATCGACGTTTACCGATTCTTTAAACGACGGTATTTCCTGTAAAAGTTACCGACGTTTACCGATGCTGAGTCAGCAATAACCGACGTTTACCGACGTAACTCAGCATCGGTAAACGTCGGTAAGCGTCGGTAAACGTCGCTATTTATTCTAGAAAAAATAAAAAAATAAATTACAAAAAGTCATTTCAGAAGCACATTTTTCTCCTGCAGTTTAATAAATAACAATAAATACATAATAACATGCCCTCCCTGGGTTCGCCGACCCCTTCGGTGGAACACTCAACACCGGTAAATCACAACAATATAACACAATGTAAATCAACACAAACAAACAAATATCCAAGTCTACAAAGCAACTAATCAACTAAACAAATATCCAAGTCTGTAAATCAATACATAATAATATGTCATCCCAAGTCTACAACAAATAATCATCCAACAAATATCCAAGTCTATAAACCAACCAACAAATATCCAAGTCTATAAACCAACCAACAAATATCCAAACATCCTGACCACCAATACTAAAAGTCTACACACAAACTAAGAATCAACACAAACAAACACAAATAAATCCATATGGATAGGAACAACAAACACAAACAAACAGTCCTAACTAGGACTACTGGGGATCTGGAAGAGGAGGGCACCGCCGCGCCTCATGGATAGAAACATCTCGTACTCCTCCCGTGAAATCGTCACCGATGAAGAAGGTAGTAACGTCGGTGGAGTCGGTGTCGATGAAGAAGGCAGTGGCGCCGGCGGGGTCGACGACGATGAAGGCGCACCCGGAGGACAATAACGCTCCAACACTGCTAGTCGCTCGTGGTAGGAATGCATGGTAGATAACAGCCTCGTACTGCTATCAACCATCGAATCCAGCATCAACGTGAGCCTCTCCCCATGGACAGCTGTGATGCCTGCAGATCCATCACGCTGCGCTCTGTCGACGCTATAAGATCAGTGACACCCCGCTCTGTCCTCTCAGTCACATCCCTGAGCTCCATAATGCTGCGGTCGTACGTATCCAATCGTGCTATGAGTGCAGCATCGTCTGTCTGGTGCTGCTCCTGGATCCGTCGTAGCAGCTCGTCACGGACAGACTCCACAATCTGCTGGACTCGGGCAGACTCCTGGTTGGGCTGTGGGCCATGCTCACTAGCATGGGAGGCCCTAGAGGACTGTGTCGCAACTAGAGCACCATAGGATCCCGTACCGTAGTACGTACCCCTGTGGAGACCACCAGTGGCGGTCGCCTACAGCTCGTTCTCCGATGGAGCTGGAGCGGGCTGCGAGAAAGTACCGGCCTCTCCCGCAGCATGTGTACTAGCAGCCGCCCGTTCCTTAAGCCGTTGAAACTCGACTTAGAAAGCATGGATACTTCTATAACTTCTAATGTCTAATGTACTTATTATTACTAACTACATGAATATCTATTTACATGCATATTTACAAAGTTATATCAAAACTAACACGAAGTATTAAAATTAATAAATAGAATTGTAATACTTACATAGGCCTGCTCCGCCCTCTCGCCAATAAGCTTTCCGCCCTTCCGATGTGTGGCCAGAAAGACAGTCACCATATTGGCATCATCACCCATCCTTATCTGTAATTAAATATATCACCTTTTACTAATTTATCATACTTGTATTAAAATAATATTTCTGAAATAAAAAGATATACCAAACGACGGAAATGTTTCGTCATCGAAATCGACCCACCGCACCACTTTGACCCCTGCTTCCTAGTCGCCTCGGCCTTCTCAGACTTTTCCTTGTACCTTGGCTCGTCGAATCGACCCCTCATCGCAGTCCACTGCTCAGGGGTGATCCAACCTTGGATCGGCTTTTCGGTACGATCACGTATCTTCTGATCATTAATAGCGTCGCAGATCAGCTTAGCAGCGACGGCAGAAAACGTCCCCTCGATCATCTCGGCCCGATGTGGTGGATAGAAAAACATATCCTAGAAGAGTGCAAACCAATATTTATCAGTTATATATAATATGCAAAAATTATATGATTCATGTTAAAGACAAATATTTTAACATTGAAGCGCGCAAACCAGTAGGCCTTCCTCTCTTTTGGAGCATCAGAGTAGTTTATCCAAGGACCATCATAATTAGTCTTCAATAAGTGGCCTAGGCGTCTCTATACCGATGGGGGACGATATCTATACAGACATATTATATTCATGAGAAAAGTTAATTTATGATAAACACAGGAAAAAAAATGATAAACCAAAACACTTACTTTGTACCGTCGGTCCAGATCTCCGTCCTCGTCTCCTCCGGAGGTGCGCACGTATCATCTGCCTGATACTGGTCGACCGTCGGCTCAGCCTCGTCCATCTGCTCATCTGTCTCCATCGTCGTATCAACAGGAGGAACGCTAGACTCGGAAGCAGTCTCAGGCCTGGAACTACTCGTCCCAGGAGATATGCCATGTAGCGTCGTGGCAGGCGGGGTACTGTCCGATACAAAGGAGCACTCGACAACGAAGATCCATAGCCGATACCAGTAGGAGGTACCGAAGGGAACCTCGTCCTCTGCCAGTACCAGTAGGAGGTACCGAAGGAGAACCCTGTCCTCCCCCACGCCGGGACATGCGAAACAATCTGCGACTTGTCATACCTGATAATAATATATGATGATACAACAAATAATAGAGACTAGAAATATGAAAGTACAACAAAGACAAGATAATAACCAAGACAACATATGATGATACAAGATAATAACCAAGACAACATCTAAGTCCAGATAGTATATTCTACAAGAAATATCTAAGTCCAGATATATAGGCTGCTTCAACTTCCCATTCCCCTCCTCTATCAAATACAATGCAGCACGTCTACATATTTCTTCCAAATCCAATCTAGCCTTTGGATTGTCTTTCCTCTTCCCCTTTACGTCTATTACAGTATTAATTATGTTATCAAACACATTCTTCTCGATATGCATGACATCAAGGTTATGTTTAATCAGATTGGTGCTCCAATATGGCAGATCCCAGAATATACTCCTCTTCGTCCAGTTATGTGTGCGACCAAATCCGTCACATTTGTAGCCCGTAGCAGGCTCTTCAATAGCTCTTGGTAAATCTTTTACCTCTTTCCATATCGTGTATCCGGGCCACCTTGACGGAGGATTAGCCTTCTCCACAATGGCAGCACGAAAAGCATTCATGTTCCTCCGGTACGGATGATCCTTCGGCAGAAATTGTCGATGACAATCAAAGAAGCACGATTTGTCTCCGTGTTTCAAACGGAAAGCCTTAGTACGGTCCATGCAATACTGACATAAAAGACGACCATGCGTGCTCCATCCAGATAACATACCATAGGCCTGAAAGTCGTTGATGGTCCATATAAGTGCTGTCCGCATCTGAAAATTTTGTTTTCTAGATACATCGTACGTGTTGGAACCTACTTCCCACAGCTGATTCAACTCATCAATCAATGGCTGTAAATACACATCGATGTTTCTTTTTCGGATTGTTCGGACCTAGGATAATAACGGTGAGGAACATATACGGAGTCTTCATGCACATCCAAGGCGGTAGATTATACGGAGTGACGATCACAGTCTAACACGAATACTGGGATCTCGAAAGTCCGAATGGGGTAAAACCGTCGGAGCAGAGACCCAATCTGACATTACGCGGATCAGAAACAAAATTTGGATACTCTCGATCAAAGTACTTTCATGCTTCTCCATCAGATGGGTATTCCAACACTCCTTCGGTCTGTTCTTGCTTATGCCAACTTATGTTTTCTGCAGTTTTCTTCACCATAAACAACCGCTGCAACCGCGGCGTCCGCGGCGTCAATGGCAAGTAGTGCATCGAATCGGTAGGCTTCCTTTCACCGACAGACTTTCCTCTACCACTGCCCTTGTAGCGATCAGAACCACAAAATCTACAGGCGTCTTCATCCTTGTCGTCTTTGTAGAACAACATGCACCGTTGCGATATGCATCGATTTTCTCATATCCCATCCAGAGCAATCTCACCATCCTTTTAGACCGGTAAAAGTTTTTAGGCAACTTAGCACCCTCAGGCAATATTTCTATAATCAACTCCATAACTCGATTATAGCAATTTGTGACATATTAAAATCGGACTTGATGCTCAACAATCTTGTAACCACCTCCAACGGTGAATGATCCTCACAACCAGGATATAATAGAGTCCTTGCAATCTCCAGCAACTCCATGAACTTTGCAGCATCGGTGTTCGGTGCCTCCTCAGGTGCATTATGATTGTCCGGATCGAAACTAGGCCCCGCCGCGTCAAAAACTATGTTCACCAACCCATCGTCGTAAGCAGCGTGGTTGTGGACATCCACATAAGGCTCATACTCCAATGCTAAAGACACAAGTTCTCCGGGCGCGCTCCACTGATAGTAATTCGGCGTAAAATCCTTCGAATATAAATGATACGTAACTTCCACTTCTGGATGATATTTCAAGTTGCGACATCTCACACACGGACACTTAATTTTGGTACCGTCCATGTACTGAGGGAAAGCCTTAGTAAACTGCAGAAACTGCTGTACGTCTCTATGAATTCATCCCGCACACCGCACATATTATCAGGATGATGGTTGTACATCCAAGAATGATTCCGCAGATAGTAATTTAGATCCATATCCATTTAAGGATAATTCTGTAAGATAGATACATGCACATCGTTGAAACACTTGTAAAAGTAATAGGCGTATTAATCATGACATATCCTAAACATTAAAATAGAATTCCAAGTAATCATGATACAACAAGTGGTAATAGTGTATCACATGACATAACCATATAACCATAGTGTATCAGAATTGACCACACAGAAGACTTAGTCTAATTAATCTCCATAAAACAAGTGGTAATAAGTCCATAATTAATCTCCATAAAACAAGTACAGATGGTAATAAGTCCATAATTAAGTCCACAAACTCATCTCCATAAAATAAGTACTAATAGTCCAACACAAAATATATCCATGAAACTATACTAATGACGACCACGCAGCTCACGCATACGCTCAATGATACCATCACGCAACATCTTCGAAAAAGTGGGATCGACGGAGGGAAGCGCCATTCCACTGCAGGTGCTGGATGAGTGGAACTCCCGGTCTCACTAGCTCCTTAACAGTATGATGAGCCACCTCAGGAATCTGTGTTTCCCTCAAACGACGTGTCACTGCTCGGGTCATGGGTGCCATCTGGTAAGATCGATATTCACAGAGAATATAATTATAACATAAGCAAGCTAACTAAAGGAACTATCATCTCGTTTGAGTACATTTTCGAAAGCAGATAAAAAGGTTACATTTCAAACCAAGTTTTCATTTTCGAGACCTACTCTCAGTTAACATATCATGCAACTCAGTGCATATATATACATTACCCAAACCTATACATATTTCATTCAATCCCAAATGACAGTTTTCATGTATCAAAACCCAAGTTCCATTGTGAAATCTCAGTTTTCCTCATATGAACTGTAAGATACAATGAGTATACCTATACATATATGTACATACAATATACACACGAAAATACCTATATATACTTATTTAAAATGAGGGAAAAGTGTGGACAGAGGTTAACATACATGTGTACGTGTCAAGGGGGTATCCACGTGTCCATAAAACTGGACACGAGTGTCCAAACTACACAGCATACATGCACAAGTGTCTGTCTCGTGTCGTGTTGTGTCCAGAGGTAGGTCAGACATAGGGCTTCGTGTACAAGTGTCTGTCTAGTGTCGTGTTAGGTCAGATATGGACACAGGATAGCAGGGCACAGTCATAGGGTTAGAGTTTACCTAGTCGGAGAGGAGAGGGTCGTCGACGGGGGAGCTGGAGACGGAGGCCGAGGGTCGTCGAGGGGGAGCTGGAGACGGAGGGGAGCTGGAGCGGGTCGTCGAAAGGGAGCGGAGGGCTGGAGGGGGTCGCGGAGGGGGAGCCGAGGGAGGAGGTGGTCGCCGAGGGTCGTCGAGGGGAGCCGATCGAGGGGGGAAGGGGGTCGCCAAGGGGGAGCCGAGGGGGGAGGAGGTCGTCGAGGGCCGGAGGAGTTCGCTGAGGGGGGAGGCGGTCGCCGAGGGTCGGGGGCCGAGGGGGTCGCCGAGGGATCGGAAAAATGG
Organism: Iris pallida; assembly: GCA_029216955.1. Lineage (NCBI taxonomy): Eukaryota > Viridiplantae > Streptophyta > Magnoliopsida > Asparagales > Iridaceae > Iris > Iris pallida. The sequence goes on from JANAVB010011476.1 coordinate 97,120, forward strand.
GGGAAGGGATTGAAATAATGGGGGAATGAAAACTCAAACCTATATTTTCAATTGAGCGACGTCTTTATTAAACATCGGTAAACGTCGCAAATATTATTGATATTGACGACGCCTTACTAAAAACGTCGGTAAACGTCGCTCATATTAGTGATATTAGCGACGTTCACCGACATATCCGCGACGAACATTTTTTAATACAAAACACAGTCGCAATACGTCGCCAATAGTGACGTCTTGCGACGTTATATAATAACGTCGCTAAATTGTTAAAACATAGCGACGTTTTTGCTAAGCGTCGCTAATTGCGTCGCTAAAATGACTTATTCTGGTAGTGACGATTATAGCTTGCGTGACAGGAATGCGTGTGTTAAAGAAGTTGTATGTGTTCTTTACTTTTTTATATCCATAATATTTACATGAATGTACGTGTCACTGAGTATGATTATAATTTCAACTGCCTAGAATGGTGCAACCATCCTAAGACCCATATGTAGATCCAAGTGCTATTTTTACAAGAATCTAAAGATTAACTTGAGTCAACGTACCACCCTCGTTGGTTTCATTAGATATCCTGCTCTATCATCTTATAAGCATTGTTAGTCAGAGAAGAAATCATTCTCCTATAGGAGCAAACAACGTCAAGCTGGCGAGGGTGATAGCTGATTTAAATGATCTAGTTACTCTGGTATGCATGACTCATCAGCTCTGATACCTACACAGCTCAAGGTTCAGGAGGAGTCTCAGGATGATGATGACAGGACTTAAGAGGAGACTGCAGAGGACACAATGCAAGGGAGAGCGACTACGTCTTAGGCATCGTGCTCGCAGAGTTTTACATGTCACTTGCTACGGGTGGACATTAATTCACTATTAGAATGTACCCTTTTTTATCATTTTATTTTATTAGACATGTACACTTTTGTGTTTTTGAAATCTAAGTAGTTGTGATGTTTATTTTTCTGTTAATTTCTGGCATCGAAGATAAAAAAAAATTTTTTTTACTCATTTTAGAGTTTAATTAAAATAGAATAGATAAAAAAATAAAGATATTTATTCATCTTACAAAAATGCACACGTGACCAAGTAAAATCGTTAAAATATTAACTCAATTGGTTGGTTTATACATTTTTGTTGTATTTTATCCCACCACAATTACCACAATAGAGATCTATTGTCAATAAATTCTTCGTTAGAATGCAATTATTTTTTGGTCTACCAGTTTTGCGTCCAAGAATTGGTACTCCAATTTGGCATGTAATCAATTCACTTTGGTAATTGGTTCCATACAAGGCTCATATATACTATATAGTTTTCAGTAGAAAATTGAGCAAGATAATACCTTTCAATTGGTACATTACAAGATTTATAACACGCAAAAGCACACATGTACACAAGGAGTAATTAAAGTATGATACCCCCAACATGAACAATATCTAGTCTATGAGAAGCACACATGTTTTACTTGTTTCATGATCCAATATTTCAAATAAAAAATTATCAATATGCAATATTAAAAATGTTGTGGTTCTGTTTGGATGCGGGCTATAGTTTGAGGCGTTCTCGGACCATAGCCTTTTATCAAATTCTCAGCGATTTGAGTATAATATTGGCTCTAATACAATCAAGATATATTGTTATTGGTTTATCACGTAAATTTTTATTCCAGTTATTAAAACACATTCAGCAAAATTTGAAATATTAATATCAAAAATAGGCCCCGAAGCATAAACTGTTACCCAATGTGCAAATACACGAGTCTCATCACCTACAGTAATAATCTATATATTTTAAAACACTTATTTTTTTTAATTCTTTTGATCCACCTATTTGCATTCGTCTCATTGTAAGATCTTGCAAGCTTATCTAACCATACTTGATTTATTCTTACTCCGGTTACTTTAGTCTTCAATTTTTATTTAAAACATTGGATACAAAAAATTTGACGAGTTTGGCATTTTTTACGTATATCATTTATTAATATTTTTTATTTATCTATTATAAATGAAATATTATCCCATTTATTAACTTTCAAAAGATCTTTTCAAATTGTCTAAAAATTATGTCCATGAATCAGTATTTTTATTTTCAACAACTGCATAAGCAATTAGATATAAATGATAGTTGAGATTGTGAGTACAACCAATAAATAAATTATCTTGATTCTATATGTAAGAAAGTAGCATGAATACTAATTACAAGTAAAAATAAATTTAAGAAATCATTCATACATACCTTGAAACAAATAAATATTATTTGAAATATATTATTTGTTATAGTCTTTAAAAAAAATATTTTGCTTCTCGAATTTGTTTCAGTAATTGTGAAAGCATATTTTTCCAAAACTACCGTATGCATCAATATAACTACAAATAATTTCTGACAATACAATATCCCGGGCTCTCCAAGCTTTAAAATACGAAATATTTATTTCATGGTCTCTATGCATATAATTTACAATTTGTGATGGACTATGGGAATTGTATATCTTTAATTTTGGTAATTATATATTTTACCATGTAGCAGTAGCTAATAGATTACATCCTCTTGTAAATCCACCTAAATAAGAATCTAGTTTCTAATGTAAAAATAACAAACCTTCACCAATTGTTTTAGCGTACACTCTCCAATAATAATTTGTTTCATTACAATAATATATAATTTTTGTGCACCATTCAAACTAGTTGAACAAGTAAAATTATGTTCAGCTGCTATACCCTCATAAAATTTCTAAATTTAAAACGTGATTCAAATAGTTTTTCAATAAATAATTCAGAAGCGCTAATAATTAAATTACTATCAGCATTATTATCTAAAATTTTAATTAAATTATCACTATTTTCATCATCATCTTTCTTTTCAATTTGGTTTGAAAAACTATGACCAACATTAAAATTTTGGTTATTAGAAAAAAGTTGACTATTTGAAATAATATTTTGTTAAAATTTGGTAGTGGCGGAGTAATGCAAATATTTATACACGATGAACTTAAATTAGTTCAAACAACAAAATTTCATGATTCTTCACCATCTATTAATAAACATGTAGAGGAAAATCTACCTTAATATGAATTCATAAATAGACAAATATTGACAATATGATTTCGTAAACTATGTAAATAATATTTTGGTACACTAAAAGAAGTTGAATTATATTTTTTTGTAAAATTATCCATTTAGTGTACCTCCATGCAAGAATAATATACTTAGGTTTTGATCCATGGTGAATGTGAGTTTGCATACGATGAAATGGTTTCTTGAGAGCTTCTAGTTAGCTTGTAGAGAATGTAGGGCCTAAAAATCAAGTTGCGCCCTGAACATACTAATCAGTGATTAAGTTGCGTCCCAAAAATCAGGTTGTGCCACTGATATGAAGCTCAGAGAACAAGCTGCGCCACTGATCAGGTTGCACTTGATATCAGACTGTGCCCAGTATTATTGCGCCAAAATCTACGTGGCGTCTGACACTTAATGGCCATCATTACCTGACAACACTGACAACTGACAACACAGTGAACGATAAAAATCTCTTCGAATCCCGTGAATTGTGCTGCTCGAGGGGAGTTGGTTGACAGTTGTCCTGTACACTTTATAAGTTGCGCCTAGGCGCAATCCAGACAAAATCTTTAGTTGCGCCTAGGCACAATCTGAATGACTTCTGCTCAAAGGCTGCCACATGTCTAGGCGCAGCTCAATCAGGCGCAGTTGACCGAAGCTCGCGCAACCTGATGAAGTTGAGACAACTTACATTCTAAAGCAGGATGACATGGCGCACATGCCACTAATCTCTCAAGACGTTTCTACTATCCTGTACACGACCACGCGCATCTCAATCATATGATGCCATGCGTCTAAATACAGTTAGTACACGACTTAACAACTGAATGAAAGTTGGCACAATATGAGGTTGGCGCAACCCAATGTGGCGCAATCCAGCCTCGTGCACATCAGAATAACTGCTAAAACAGTTATTTCTTGAACTCTATAAATAGAGTTTCCAATCATTGTGAAATCATCAGATACATACGCACAGAGATCAAGAACTCTTGCAAAATTGCTACTGCTTTCTCCACAGGCTACAGTCTTCATATTCACATAGTCCAAGGAATACAGTGATCGTTTTCTGATCAAATTCCTACAGTTGTACTTTTCCAGAATTTATTATACTTTGTACTATTCTTTTTCAAGTTTAGAATGAACTTTTTTGTTTTTGCAAACAAAATGGCGACTCTGTTGGGGTCGACTTTCTCCTCCGACGAGAAGGTGACAACTCAATGTGACACTGCATCGATCGACAAGACGCAGAAGACTCTGGTTGTTCAAGTCAACCAGACAGTCTATGAGGATATGATTAGTACCAAGAGCAACAAGCGTACACCAGCTATTACCAAGAACAGGACTGTATGGGCTCATAAATCTCCCATGGTCACTGTTGCCAAGGCGCAACCTGAGTGTTCAGTGGTCAAGACACAATCTGTCTCGACGGCTCAGGCACAGCTTGCTTCTGTTACCCGTGCGCAACCTATTCATCCTGCTGTCCACGAGCAGTCTACTACTCTCTCTCCATCCATCCTGATCAAGCCATCACCTATCCAATGGCCCCCTAGGAATAGGATCTCCGTCTGTCCAAAGGAGTCTTTTTCTTTCTTTACATAGAGGCTCTTCGAGACCGCTATGCGCCTTAAGTCCGGAGGTGGCTAACGTGGTCGTTTAACGACTGGCTATAGCTCACGATTCAAGTATACCACCAGTCGTTTAAGTACGGGTGGAATAGCTCATTTATGAGGGTGCAGAACGTGGCAGGGGCATTAGTGAGTCCAAAAGGCATAATCAAAAATCAAAGGCTTGACAGCACCTTGCTTGTAATACTGGTCGTCTTTTGCTCGTCTCCTTCTGCGATACGCACCTGGTAGTAGCCCGACCGTAGATCCAACTTTGCTGCCAAGGCGCAGCCTGTACAAGCCATTGTTGAGGTACAGTCTACCCATGTTGCTGCCAAGGCACCATCAGTAGCCCATAGGACTATGGCACAACCCAAGCAATCATCACCTCAGGCGCAGTCTGCTACTCTGGCACAACTCAAGAGAACTAGTCTTTTGGCTATTCTCTCTTCTAATTCTCAAGTTCTGAACTTGGAAAATCAATGTTCTAGTGCCAACACTAGACAGAACAAAGGGAAGAGTCCCTTGACACTTCCTCAATTGGCGCAATCTGTGCCTAAAATGGTCTTACGACAGAACAAAGGTAAACGCTACTTAACTGACCCTCTACAAAATAAAGGAAAGCACCCTTTGGTCTTTTCTCAAACTTTCCTAGTCTATGACTCAGAGGAAGATATATCAGATTCAATTCCTTTAAACAGAGGTCTTCGGATCTCTGATATTGGAAAGAATACTGATCAAAGAGGTATCTTACCTACCCCTATGGGGTTTGGTCAAGACCTTCCCACATTGCAAATTTCAAGATCCAAGAAAAAAAATTGAGGGTATCACAAACAGAGACACCTGAAGCAGAATTTTCAGATTTACGCGCTTATCTCAATAGGCGTCAACCAATATCAACTTTGGCAAAACGTAAGAACCCTATGCCAAAGGCCAATCTGTACGAAAAGCCAAAGTTTGAAAAGAAAGACCCAACCACCTATGCTAATGAATTGAGTACATCTTTGTACACTCAGGGAACTAAACATCTGAAGAATAGGAGGCATGTTCCTAACATCATTAAGGAATATGTTCCTCCGGCTTCTTTCGTCCTGTAGTTGTAACTGATCTGCGGCAATATCTTACACAAAGACGGAAGATTACAGGGATGTCTTCCTCACATCCAAATTGCGCTTCAGATCGCCACTGCCTTAATGAAGTCGTCATCAACTGTTGTTGCCAATCGGCTCGACGATCTGTCTTCGATCGTCTGAACTATACTTCAACTCCTGAACATATAATAGAAGATAAAGATACGCTATTATATGCTTTTGTCAACATGACTTCTTAAGGCACTGGGGGTGGGAACGTCCAAGACGTAACGCATCCCGTAATCCTAGTCAGCAATACTTAGATCGGATCCATACATCCAGTGAAGGTGTCTTTCAATACACTAGATCGAGAAATCGACATTTGAACCAAGGTGTCTTTAATCAAGAAGATCTCCCCATCGCTCATATAGGAGAGGACTCTTTCTCAGAGTTTGATGCTGATAGTGAAAGTTCTGAACAAACTATCTCATCAATAGCTGCAAGAGAGTGACGGCATATACCATTAGGAAAGATCAAGATGCCTCTACTTCAACCAGTCAAGAGCAACAAATTATTGCATTAGAGGACAAATTGAAGACCGTGGCAGAAATGGTTGCAAGCATGCACACTATAATCGTGGCTCAACATTCAGTGCCCTCCATTGTAAACCCTGCTACAAATCCTGAGCTCATAGCATCTTCTGTACCTGCTAGTCTGGGGGTACCACCTCCTCAAGTTGCCTCTGTGCCAATTCAAGCTGATCCCAGTCAGTCTGGTGCTGGGGGTGGTAATTACCACGATGTTCCTCCTCCTAACACTTCTAACCAGCCTACCAATTCCCAAATATCAGGGGTGTCACACCCCAGAACCAGAATACTGGAGAGCGGGGGAATGACTCAGCCAGCTACGTATTACGGGTAGATGAATACCGTATAATACGATCAATGCTGTCTAACCAGACGAGGGGTGCATACTACATGAAAGTCTTACTATGGTCGTTTCACATCTATTGTCTCAATCAATTAAACAAGAAACAGAAATAGAGAATATGTAAGATAAAGCAGTAAGGCGTCCCAAACGTTCAGTCAAATGTTCTTGAGATCTGGCTTTACAAAACATAGCCAGATGGTATAGTAACGTATACACAATTGTTATCAGCTACAGTCTGACTTAATTACAATTATGTAAAAGTAAGTGCAAGACAATCCGACTAACATGTCGGTGTCAAACGGCTAAGTATAAGTAAATAGCAAAACGAGCGGTGAAGTAAGGGACCCACTCGAGTCCTCCTGCGATCATTCCTCTAGTATTGACCATCTTGGAGGTGGAAGTAAGCTGGATCCTCGGGATCGGTTCTAAATCTGGCCATGCAAACCAGAGAGGTTAGACCTCTAATAGCAAGTACCACAAGGAAGGACGATATGAAGGACTAAACCAGTAAGTAAAGAATATATAATAGATCTCTGCTTCCCACTAGGATTCACATAACATCACGACACTTCGAGCCAACCTCCCAACCAAACAAGGACAGAAGTTGGCCCGTCATGTCCTGATATTCTGATCATCTCAGTTAGGCAACAGAGTAGGTACAGTACACAAACAAATCATCTTGAACGGCCAATCAACTACTACGGCTTGCTATTGTGAGTTTCAAGTTATCCTGGAATTATGCAATTTGGGATTCCTCAGTTCTTACTATGTGCGAGCAAGTCTAGTCTATCCAGTTAACCATGTGCGCCATGCATGAATTAGACGAGTCCTAGCAGGACGCCCGTCAATATATAATATACAATAATAATAAAAGCAGATATTGCTCCCTGCCCGTGTGGCAGGTTTACAGTATCTGTGGGGACAAGCCGGCCCGTCGGGTACTACTCGTCCCAAGGGGGCTGCCATGTAAGAACTCGGGAATCCATTCTCTCCATGTAATCATTATTTTATTTAACTTAATAGTCCCTACGTTGAGTGAAATCCTATGCCGTGGATCATGGTCATTCAAATGAGTACTTTTGTACGGGGTACGATATGCACAACTCTACAACGATACCCGTGCGGCTATGTTGTAGGTTTTATATAGCGTGATGCAACAATCAAATCTAACCACGGAGTAATCATGCCTTGACCATAAAGTACACATGCTGGTTTTTGTAAGAAAATAAATAACTAAATAAATAATAATTTGAAGCCTGCATGTGCATGTATGCCAATATTCGGGATCGGCTAATCGAGTACAATAGTTCATTACATGAACGTGTCTCATTCATTCAATTCAATAAGACGACTAGCCAGTCTCTCAGTTCCAACTAGGAACGCATGATCAATTATTAGTCAATATCACAATCATTATCAATGGTGACAAGACATGAAAGTCAATTAGTATTACATGGGTCGAGCCTATAACTCCTCAGAGTTAAGTTCTAGTCATACTGGGTATCATGGATCAATCAACACATGACACATTCCACATAACAATCTGTATTAACAATATTAACATATCTTGAAGTTCATGCAAAAAGACGTAAGGATATATTAAAAGAATTATCATGCCATCATTAAATGAATAAGTTATAGAGCAAATAGTAACACCCAGGTTAGAAAGTCACGCCATCAAGTCTATGCTAAGGCCAAAAGTCACGCCAACAAGTCTAGGCTTAAGGCCAAAAGTCACGCCAACAAGTCTAGTTGGAGTGAGCGTGTAACAGTGTAAGCATGAAAAGTAATTCACGCTAGCACGCACAGTGTAAACGTGAAGGAAAATTCACGCACTCATAAGTGAGCGTGAAAAGTGTGACAAGAAATTCACGCACGCATGCAGGATGGTGCGTGACTCAAAATTCACGCTGACATGAAAGGATGTGTGCGTGACTAAGCATAAACGCACGAAAAGATGTGTGACTGAAAATACACGCACGCTCCTGCGAACGTTAACGTGACTAAAAATACACGCACGCTCCTGAGAACATTAGCGTGACTAAAAATACACGCACGCTCCTGAGAACGTTAGCGTGACTAAAAATACACGCACGCTCCTGAGAACGTTAGCGTGACTAAAAATACACGTACGCTCCTGGGAACGTTAGCGTGACTAAAAATACACGCTAACATGTAAGAACATGAGCGTGTCTCAAAATCCACGCAGGCACGTAGAGACGTTGCGTGACAAAAATACACGCAGCCACATAAGAACGTGTGCGTGACTCAGCCTTCATCCCAAGCCAGAAAATGAAGCTCCCAGCCAGAAAACATGCTAAGTTGGGAGATCAAAACCCATGAACAGAATACAAAAACTTAGATCTAGAAGAAACAAGCCAACGAAATCCAAAATACTAAGTAGTAAACTCTCTTAGAAATGCAAGAGGAAGCCAAATGAACCATAAAACATGGTTCTCAAGTAGAAGCAAGTTTGTACTTGCCTCCTGCTGCTGCTGGTAGGTGGAGAAGTGATGAGAGGAAGAAGAAGAAGTAATGGTGGAGAAGAAGTAAATGAGGAGAGAGAAGGGAGAGGGTGGCTTTAAATAGGGGAAGTGGTGGTAGTGGGGTGTTGGGCCGGGTTCATGGGGGATCCATCAAGGCCAACCCGAAAGACTAACTAAAGCAGAGAATAAAATACAGGTAATAAATTGCAGAAATAAAATTGCAGGAAATTAATTAACATGAAAATTAGAGAGCAAATAATAAAATTACAGAAAATAAAGTGCAGAAAATAAAATGCAGATAATTAATTAACATAAAGTTTAGGAATTTAAATACAGGATAATACATGATAATATTAAATAAATACATTCAAGCAATATACGTATTAAAATACGTATTCTGGGAACGGGAGTGACATCTCTACCCACCTTGAAAAATTCCGTCCTCGGAATTTCAAATTCAAGCAAGATAGAGCATCGGGGCTAAACCAATCTAAGTACAAGCAATTCAGTCAAGCAATCTTTTTACAATGTCCATAGCAAGTAATATATATGTAAATCCATCAATCCATGATATCAAGTAGCTCTACCCACAAGGTGACAAGCATGAAGAATCAGGACAATCAAGGTATACGGAAAGAGATATACCTTGTGAGTCAAATAGGTGTGGATACCGTGATCGGATATCATCCTCACGTTCCCACGTTGACTCTCCCAAGGAGTGATGACCCCAAGCAACACAGACAAGACTAATTATTCGGTTCTTGAGTATCTTCTCTCTTCGGTCCAAAATGGACACAGGCTGTTCCTCGTAAGACAGGTTGGCACCAACAACCAGCTCAGAGTGATCGAGGACATGGCTTGGGTCCGATACATACCTACATAATTGAGATACATGAAACACGTCATGCACCTCTCATAACGAAGGTGGAAGGGATAAACGATAAGCAACATCGCCTACCCGATCAAGGATAACAAATAGGCCTACGTACCGCGGACTCAATTTCCCGCGAACGCCAAATCTAATGACCCCACGAGTAGGTGAGATCCGCAAGAATACGTGGTCCCCAATAGAGAACTCTAGCGGCCTACGATGCTGGTCCGCCCAATGACGATGCCGATCCTGCGCAACACGAAGTCGCTCTCTAATTCCTTTAACCACTTCAACCGTCTGGACAATCATTTTCGGGCCTAACATCTTCCTCTCTCCGATATCATCCCATGCAAGCGGTGACCTGCACTTCTTACCATATAGTGCTTCAAATGGCGCCATCTGGTTACTGGCTTGATAACTATTGTTGTTTGAGAACTCGACCAAGTGTAGGTGACTCTCCCAAGACCCTCTAAAATCTAGAGTACAAGCTCGTAACATATCTTCTAAAGTCTGAATCGTTCTTTCTGATTGCCCATACGTCTGCGGATGGTAAGCCGTGCTAAATCTTAACTTGGTACCCAGACTATGATGTAAGCTCTTCCAGAAATGTGATGTAAAGCGGGTATCCCGATCCGACACAATACTGACAGGGACTCCATGCTGCCTGACTATCTGTTGCATATATCTCCGCCAACTTTTCTGTAGATTGTCCTACTCTGAAAGGAAGAAAATATGCTACCTTCGTAAGTCGGTCCACTATTACCCAAATAGCGTCCTTACCACTTGGTGATCTCGGTAACCCGGTTACAAAGTCCATGGTAATATGCTCCCATTTCCATTCCGGGATAGGAAGCGGTTGCAATAACCCAGCTGGCCTCTGCTGTTCTGCCTTCACTTGCTGACATACCAAGCAACGAAAAATAAATCTAGCTATCTCCCTCTTCATCCCGTTCCACCAGAAATGCTGCTTGATATCCTGGTACATCTTGGTCCCTCCAGGGTGAATAGAATACTGAGAACTGTGAGCTTCTGCCATAACCTCCTGTCTGATATCTCTACTAGGCACACATAGACATGATCCAAACCTAAGTGTACCATCTTCATGAATTCTCATCTCCTTCCTGAGTCCTGACTCATTCTGTCCTAAGCTTCTGAATCCTTGGATCTTGTGCCTGAGCTGCCTTGATCCTGTCTACAAAGTCAGATTGAACTTGCAGACTTGTTATAACTCCTATATCACTAGGAAGTACAACTTTGATGCCCATCTCCTGAAGGTCTTCTAAGATATGCTTCTGTGTTGTCAACATAAATGCGCCGCTCTCCTGCTAAGAGTGTCTGCTACTACATTAGCCTTGCCTGGATGATACTGAAGCTCTACGTGATAATCCTTAATCAACTCCAACCATCTTCTCTGCCTCATGTTTGTTCCTTCTGAGTAAAGATGTACTTCAGACTTTATGATCTGTGTACATCTTCACTCGGTCACCATATAAGTAATGCCTCCATAGCTTCAGAGCAAACACTACTGCCGCTAACTACAAATCATGAGTTGGATAATTCTTCTCGTGGTCCCGAAGCTGTCTAGATGCGTATGCTATCACCTTCCCATGTTGCATAAGGACACATCCAAGTCCTTTACCTGACGCATCACAATATACTGTAAAACCTCCGGGTCCAACTGGCAATGTAAGAATTGGTGCTGATATCAACTTCTGCTTCAAAGTCTCAAATGATGCCTGATATTTTGTCGACCAAACAAATGGCACATCCTTCCGGGTCAAGCGGGTCATGGGCGCTGAAAGCCTTGCAAAGTCTGACACAAACCTTCTATATCCTGCCAATCCCAAGAAACTCCGCACATCTGCTGCGATCTTGGGTACTGGCCAACTTTACTGCTTCTATCTTCCTGAGATCTACTGCTACTACTCAGCTCCCGATATGATGTGACCCAAAAATAAAATTGATCCGACCAAAACTCACACTTACTGAGCTTGG